>JANAVB010027596.1:11813607-12036107 GCA_029216955.1 Iris pallida
TCCCGTATAAGTCCAGACTCCATGCGGCCGCACGCCTCGAAATGCCAAGGAATTCCGTGCCCCGACGCATCCAATCGAGCTCCGTGCCAACGAGCTTCTACCTGTTCCTGCACATAAAATATTGTATGGGTGTCAGTACTCAACTGTACTGGTGGAGTGAGCTCCTCGACCACCCATACAAAACCAACATGTTTATTTCACTTTGTGCAACATAACCCTTTATGATTGTCTTTCTATTCTTGCCTAAGGTTCGATTTTAGGACATCGACTCTTGGCCTATTTTGTGTCTCTAGACCATCATCGTGCTTTATACCATCAATTTACTTATACTTTGCCTCTACACCCTTCTCGTGTCAAGAATGTTAACTTATCAATTCGTGCTTGCCTTTTGGCCCATACCCAGAGACGCAACTACGCGATAGTACCCAATTTCCATGTGATCGAGCTACAAGTCCATTATGCTAACATCGTGGTCATATCATGAGACCTATTTGTGTGTCCATATTGAGACCATGCCTCGCAACTCAGTATGACTTAACCATATTGCCGCCTCGTGGCCCTTGCTACTTTAATCATCAACTGACTCGATCAAGATTTGTGAACTATGTCATTTAACCAACTTTTTCTTTCAGTGCTTCCTGACTTAATTCGAAACGACTCAAATCTAACTTATTCAACTCTATGCCAACAACTTAATACTCAATGCCACATCTCGTGCCGAAGCACGTGTCTGTGTTATAGCCAAATCTTAGGCCCAAACATTGTGTTCTGATCATGCATACACTCAACTCGATTTATTGATACCGTACACACTATACTCGACTCAATCTAAAGGCATGTACGCAGATTGTCGCTATATGTCGACTCATCTATATGAAGGGTCACTGGCATCACAAGCCATACCCGGATATATCTAGGTATAGGATGGCCCGACCGAAGCAAGTAGTGAGCCCCAATGACCATCCACCGAATACTTGGTTTCCTGCAGCATTAGCTATACTTGTTCCTCCTAGGCCGAAACGATCCTGTGGCCCCAGGTTGTCATTTAGAGGAAACAATCGCCCTTGTCGACAAGTTATCCAAATGACCATGCAAGACTCGACTCTAACTAACGTCTTACACAGTCATTCTTCTTCTAGTGTTACCATCTCTTCAAGGCCAAGTTCAAGACTTCTAGCATTTGAGACCGCCTCTACGACCAATGGTCGAGAGTATTCTTCCATGTTGCCCTATCATTTTTACTCAACTCATGATCGCCTTATTTCATAGCCCTTTTTCCAAACTCAATTGAATCAACCGTCGCTTGTACAATAAAACACTAAGTCCGTGACATCGTGCCTTAAGCCAACTTATAGTCTATGCGACACTACCGTCCAACTCATACACCATATGATGAGCTTTGAGACTGTAGGACTTTGTGGCTATACCCAGCCGTAGAACTCGTGTGACCGTGCTTGCTTCTGCTCCGATAGCCTAACATAACCTTGCCTAACTTAATCGTGCAACAACTTGATGAGCAAAGACTGCGTCAAGCCTTGTATTGTGGGAACGTGCCGTGCACGCGTTCAACTTTTAACAACCAAGTTCTTTGGGTGCCTAGACTTAAGCCACAAGCCGTGCGATGCAACTTAACTCCTGGGGTGAGCAAAGGCTATGCCAAGCCATAGACGCTGGAATCGTGCATGCTTTATCAAGCACTTATGCGGGTGATGCCTATGACTTAGGCTAACTCATAGCCTTGTGGCAAAGACCAACTTTCCTTCTCCCAAGCCACGGGACGAGGGACCGAGTGTCATTTTGAAAGCCATCATACAACATTTCTAAGCCGACCGTGGGACCTTTCTATATTCTAACTCAGCTTGACCTTGGGATTATTCTCTTAGCTATGTGGATTCGTCTCTTTTATTATCAAGCCTACTTGTGCATTTGAAAACTTTTGTTTTATTAGTGCGAAGGCCAAGCTGAGGCAAGTTCACCGAAGCCACCCACCTGAGCGAGGAGTCGCCTCGACCAAGCGGGACTTCAAGCAGGCCGTTGCATGGCTAAGTTCGAACGTCGTCGGCATTTCGATTCCTTCGATTGACTGAGCGGGATGGGGCACTATATCGTACACCACTCAAAAAAAGTTTCGTCCTCGAAACTAACTGAGTACTTACTCATCGACTCATCACTTTATCCGACATTCAATAACTTTCGCACACACTACTCCTATGTCTTTCTTCAATCCGAGCAAAGATCGTACTACCCTCAATCTTTTCTTTGAAACCCGCGATACCCTTCCATTCCTTTAGTTTCACTTTGAATTCAACATATCACTTAGTTAGATCGTGCACATATTTCAGGCATCCCCAAAATATATACATTTGAACCAAGCTTTGTGATACAGAATTCTGCCATTTCCACTCGAGTCGGATCATGCACATATTCGGGCGTCCGTGATATATATGCATTTCAGCCGAGGCTCATGAGTGGTATTCTCATACTCTTGAATCATTCCATTCATCAACACCAACATCCAAACTAATCAATCCTCAAGATCACTCGTACCGATGCTAACTCTCGCAACATAGACGTCTTGCCTAACCGCTAGGCTATCTCTCCAGGCTAAAGTCAATTGTCAGTATTGGAATCACAATTTTTAAAAAATAATATCATCACTGACACCATCCTAAACCAAAGTTGATAGTACGGGATTTTCTACCCAAGCTTGCATCACTCCGATTTCTAAACTTCGAGCATAGATTGTTCCTATTTGCATTCGCAACGTTTAGTCCAGGGCTCCGAGTCATTCAGCAAAGCCATCCTACTTTAAGTTCTGCTCAACCAATTCTTCTGCATATCATTATCGCATGTGCAAACTAGCAATTTGCGTAGTCTATATCTTTGAACACATTTGATATAATCTACCTATCTAAGTCAAGTTCACCACGAGACACAATTTGTTACTAAACCATAATTTTCATTCCATATTCCCTATGTCGTTTATCACAATTTACGTATTCGATCATAAGGTCGTCTAGCATAGCAATATGCCACACCCCAATCTCACGCAAGTCCGACTATCCTTGCTTGGACATGAAATTGCCATGCATTCTTGTAGGATAATCGTTCTCATCGGGGCATAACTTTTGCGTTGAGTCTAGACTGATTCATTCTTGATATGCAGATTGGATCTACTCGATCCTCAAGTTTACTCAATCCTCAATCATAAGTTCGAACAATCCTCGAATTCATCTTTGTAACAAACCACAAGTCGAAGCATACAAATTGCCACGTCCTGATTTTCTGAGTTCGATCATTCCCGCGACATGAATCACCATGTCAGCGCTCATGTGGAACTATCGCTCCAAATCCAATGGAATGCTTGTGCGAGGCTGGTCTTGCGCTTGCACAAGACAAAAATGTCGACATTGTGGCTATCGTTGAAGCAATCAAGGTACTTTCTTTTCATCCAAACATTCCTTTCAATCAAAATCCCAAGCATAGCATCCATCGAAACAATAACATTTTATACGATTGTCATTCCCCGACTCAGAGTACCCCCGAATTATCGCATATCGATCTTTGATATGCCTTAATACCATCGATGATATGCGTAACCTGACGATCTTCATTTTTTACAAATTTCGAGTCGTGCGACTAATGCTATTGTCCAAACTGGATAATCTTCTCAATCTTTAAGATCAAATTCGATCGTTATCCTCGAACTATTTCCATGATCAATTCATTTCAAACCCTTTATTACATATGTTCATCCGTCTATATCTTAAGTCATCAAGCAACATCTATCCCAATTCCTTATGGTCGTTCTCAATATTCGAATCATTTCCATGCATGCTATCATCCGATCGTACTAACTTTTCATATACGATTCATATCGATTTTCTCTATCAAGTCATCCGTTCGCTACACCTTAACTTTTCTTCAATTCAGTTTTACCTACTCAATCATTTTGCATTTCATACTTGCACAATCACAATCCCGAGTGCGTCGTCCCTAATTTATTCAAATCAATTTCATGCTAGCTATCAAGTCATGACCAACTTTGAAACACTCTTTCTAAGGCTTTGCGTACTCGTCGCTTGTTGATAGACTCATTGGCATCTACATACTCAATCGATCGATATCTCTGAGGCTATCCCATACACCACTCAGGGATGAAGTCATTTGACAAATCCTCAAAACTATCATTCAATTCACAATTAATTACTTTAAATCCCTATTAGAACCATTCCTCAAATTTCAAGCACGATTCATTTGTATCTCATCGACGATATCATCATTCAATGGCACACCTATCGATAGCTATCTCGTATACTCAATCGAGTTCAACTCATTATCGTCCGAAGCGAATTGAATCCCACACTCGACTTTGCTAAGGTCGACACAATTCTCGGTATATATGCCCAGCCCGACATAGCCAACCATGCGTACTTGAAGTTAACTTTGTTCAACCAAAATTTTATTTCGTAAGATTTTTCAAACTATATATATTGACTTATTGTATGGACATCCCGTAGGACATTTGAGAGAGAGCGCACCAACGATATCGATTTACGGAAGCAACACATCGGAGTTAAAGAATCCAATCGAAAGTCCAAGGACGTAAAGTCGTGCTCTGATGCCATTATGTTATGCCCCGGACCCGTAGGACAGATCGTCCTCGCTAAGGTGTAATGCCACGTGAGTCAAGATTGTGCTCACGTATGGTGGGTTCCATAATAGTCGATTACAGGCTAAGCGACGAGGTCATCGATAGAAGTCCCAAGCAGAAATATTGATTAATACTAGCGAAAACTTGAAACCAAACACAACTCATGCAAATAGATCTTTATTAATATTAAAACAAGGATTATATAGGTGGACACGAGGCGAAGATTACAATCACTCAAGCTCACCCTTCTCACAATATAAATCACTCTGCTCTCTCTCTTCTCTCAATATAATTTGATAAGCCAGCGGATGCTTCAGATCAGCGATGTCCATACATTATGTCCCGTATAAATCCAGACTCCAAGTGGCCGCACGCCTCAAAACGCTAAGGAACTTCGTAATCCGACGCATCCAAGCGAGCTCCACGCTAACGAGCTTCTACCTGTTCCTCACATGAAATACTGTATGGGTGTAAGTACTCAACTGTACTGGTGGAGTGAGCTCCTCGTTCACCCATACAAAATAAACATGTTCATTTTACTTTGTGCAACATAACCCTTTATGATTGTCTTTCTATTCTTGCCTAAGGTTCGATTTTAGGACATAGACACTTGGCCTATTTTGTGTCTCTAGACCATCATCGTGTCTTGCACCATCAACTTACTTATACTTTGCCTCTAGACTCTTCTCATGTCAACAACGTCAACTTATCAAGTCGTGCTTGCCTTTTGGCCAATACTCAGAGACACAACTACGCGATAGTATCCAATTTCCATGTGATCGTGCTATAAGTCCATTGTGCTAACATCGTGGTCATATCATGAGAACTATTTGTGTGTCCATATTGAGGCCGTGCCTCGCAACTCTGTGTGACTTAACCATATTGCCGCCTCGTGACCCTTACTGCTTTAATCATCAACTGACTCGATCAAGATTTGTGAATTATGTGTCATTTAACCAACTTTGCCCTTCAACGCTTCCCGATATAACTCGAAACGACTCAAATCCAACTTATGCAACTCTATACTAACAACTTAATACTCGATGCCACATCTCGTGCCGAAGCACGTGTCTGCTTTGTAGCCAAATCTTAGGCCCAAATATTGTGTTCTGATCATGCACACACTCAACTCGACTTATAATACCATGCACACTATACTCGACTCAATCCAAAGGCATGTATGCAGATTGCCGTTATATGCTGACCCATCTATATGACGGGTCACTGGCATCACAAGCCATACCCGGACATAGCTAGGTATAGGATGGCCCGGCCAAAGCAAGTAGCGAGCCCCAATAACCATCCACCGAATACCTGGTTGCCTGCAGCAATAGCTATACCTATTCCTCCTAGGCCGGAACGATCTTGTGGCCCCAAGTTGTCATTCTGAGGAAACAATCGCCCTTGTCGACAAGTTATCCAAATGACCATGCAAGACTCGACTCTAACTAACGTCTTACACAGTCATTCTTCTTCTAGTGTTACCATCTCTTCAAGGCCAAGTTCAAGACATCTAGCATTTGAGACTGCCTCTACGAACCATGGTCGAGAGTATTCTTCCATGTTGCCCTATCATTTTTACTCAACTCAGGAACGCCTTATTTCGTAGCCCTTTTTCCAAACTCAATTGAATCAACCGTCACTTGTACAATAAAATACTAAGTCTATTACATCGTACCTTAAGCCAACTTATGTTCTATACGACACTACCGTCCAACTCATACTCCATATTACGATCTTTGAGACCGTAGGACATTATGGCTATACCCAGCCGTAGAACTCGTCGGTTTACATATTTGTTGGAAAGATGAGATAAATTTCTAGTAATGATTAAGATGACTACAGATACGATCAGAAGACTGCATAGATCGATTGGGACTAGATGAAATAAGGATAGTGCTGCCTCTACAATAAAATTTCCAAAAGATACGACTTGAAAAAAAATGATAATTTAATGAGTCATCAATTGGTGACTAGATTCCAGCCTATAAACTACTTAAAAAGTTTTGCTTGAAGGATATATGAACCTATGCTTAACAGAACTTGGTGATTAGCCAAGGTGGTTATGCCTCTAAAGACACCCCTCTAAGATAGGACGTGGAATACAAAACAGTGCACAGTTTTACCATAACATGAGACATGAGGACCATTAGGCCAAACTATGCTACCCTCTGTTTGAGTTAGATAGAGTTCTGGAGAGAATTACAATAAAACCCATACAGATCGACTAGGGAAAGTACATAAAAATTCTTTGATCATAAGGATTGAACTGGAAGGGAGACCACTTAGAAGTTTCAAAGGATAAAAGCAATTAAAGTCCGAGGATCCGTCAGGATGAAAACAAATTGATGAAGCATGATAATCATGACCATATATAAAATTTTGGAGTTGTACAAAAATTTGAGAAAATTTTCACCTGGAGGATACCGAAATCAGAATATGAGATATTGGAAAAAGAAAATTTTCGTGGAGGATATGAAAACTCCTAAGAAGAGTATTATTAACTAATAATATCGAAAAAAAATATGATCTAGGAATATGTAAGACTAAGTTAGAATAGTCAACCAACTCTATGTTGGATGAGTCAAGCCTTAAATGAACTATTGGAGATAGGGAGTAGAAGAATGATCAATAGAGTTAGATTATGATAGAGGTATTACATATAAGTACTTATTTAACCAAGCCTCAAATTTTTTCTAGCAGATAGTTAGGCGTGCTTGTGAGAAACGTATAATTTCTTATGGATATATAAGGTAGATCATTGGTTATGCTGTTATTGGATATGACTTAAGGCTTGTAAAGGTATAGCATGGAGTTTCAAGGTTGATCAATTCTAAGAATTGACCATGATCTTTGATGATTAATCGTAGCCAAGGATCTAGAAATAGAGTTAGAACCGTACCTCAAGAGGCAGACCAGTAAATCCTTTATTGATACAAGTTAGTTAGAGACCCTAGAGGAATGGCAATTGAAACATTGTGTTGGTTTAAGGATATGTAATGGGTATATAAGAAGAGATAATCATAAGGAACAGTACATTTAGTCTGAACAAATGAGGATGAATAAGATTAAAATTTCAAAAAAAATTATTTCGACGAGGATTATGGCCATGATTATCTACGATGACATAAAAAAGATTACAGAGAGAACCATACCTTAAGCAAAATCTTGAAATTGAGATCCAATAAAGAATGAGGAGACTATCCCGAGGAGATGGATGATATAAAATTTATGATAGAAAAAAAAACAAGGTAAGAAAAATGATAATACGCAAATAAGTTGATATGAAAATCATACCATGAAGTATTGTAAGCACTGACCAAGATTATGGCATAAGATGAGAAGAAAAGATTTCAAGATAAAGAGGTAGAATAATCCTGAATATATTGATAAGTCAGATCTAGAGTAGAGTTGTACATAATGGATGATACATTCCAAATAATGAAGATGTTTTATATAAGGGTGAAAGAGGTTAAGAATTAAATGCTGTGTATTTTCGAGGATAGAGGATATTTAAAGACCTCGATAGATCACATTATGAGCAACTTGGTATTGTGTTAGCAGAAATTACAATTGAAGAGGATAAGCCGTAAAATAGACTGTACTAATTGGAATTGGATGATATCATAGACTTTCGAATACTATGAGTTTGAATATGGATTAAGATAGGCTAGCCGTATTTGAGGGACCAAATGTTATCCTAGGAACATAATATATAGGCTAAACCATAGTATGAATTTGTGTGCAATTACCTCAGCCTGATTAATTTTTAGATTATTCTAAGTGACTGGAAGTTATTGTTTTAGACGTATCCATATTCTTTCCTTTTCTATTTTTAAGCTCGTAAATCACGGTTGCGTGATTTAGCCATTTTATCATTCTAAAAATACGATTAAGAAGACCCTATTCTTCCCTAGCCATGCCTTGATTTTAAATCAAAACCTTGATTTCATATCTCTTCTGCCTAATGGTCATATTACCCTAAACGCCATTCCTTCCAAATTCTTGATCAAGTATCTACCTAAGTTGTGCACCATTCCCATGAATTTTTTATTAAACTTATCAAAATCTTTTTTACTATGATCTACAACTTGCATGTTCGCAATCCTCTTGAAACTCTTTCCGTTATGCAATTATAAATCCCTCTATGCCACCTCGTTCTAGTTATGTCCAACCGAGTCAATTCCTTCTAACTTGTTGAAATACTGACCCATATAGGAGTAACACCAAAATTGATAGTTGTTCCCTTATAGAATTGCCGACCAATAGTACCGTGGTAGTACCTTGATTCCTTTAGATTATTGTAGCCTGTAATATATAAACTCTCGTCTTTCCTTCTTAGGAAATATGCTATAACAGAAACCTTACTAGTATAATTATGATCGTAGTTGTTATTGCTTTATAAGGATGATATGTACTACAGCACTTGGTAGGATATGAAACCTAGATACTAGTGGCATCAGCATCCCACATGAACCATGTACGACAAGTCGTACTTGACTCCTTTGAATATTAATCTTCTATCATTCTATACTATGCCTTAGTGTAATTTCGAGGACGAAAGTCTCTAAGGTGGGTAGGTTTTAAGCCTCCTGGATTTTCAAATTTGTTTTTAAATTTTTAAATGAATTATTTTCGATAAATATTTTATTATAATTAGTTCTAATCATTAAATGTACTTTTTGTGACTTTAATTTTTGGAGCACTAGAGATGTCAATCTCTCGAAACGTCCATCATGAGTTTCGATCTAGATAAGTTTATCTTTATTTTGATATATCATGTCCCACTTAAACTTGTTCCCCTTTTATTCTATTTATATCGTACAACTTTCTGGTTAATTTAAGCTATTTGATTATCTACCGAAAAATATGACCTAACTTTTAATTTAATTTTGGGGCTCGACATCGATTCAACCTAATCGATCCAATATATGATTTTGATATATTGTGTTCTGATCATGCACACACTCAACTCGACTTATAATACCATGTACACTATACTCGACTCAATCCAAAGGCATGTATGTGGATTGCCGTTATATGCTGACCCATCTATATGAAGGGTCACTGGCATCACAAGCCATACCCGGACATAGCTAGGTATAGGATGGCCCGGCCAAAGCAAGTAGCGAGCCCCATTGACCATCCACCGAATACCTGGTTGCCTGCAGCAATAGCTATACCTGTTCCTCCTAGGCCGGAACGATCTTGTGGCCCCAAGTTGTCATTCCGAGGAAACAATCGCCCTTGTCGACAAGTTATCCAAATGACCATGCAAGACTCGACTCTAACTAACGTCTTACACAGTCATTCTTCTTCTAGTGTTACCATCTCTTCATGGCCAAGTTCAAGACTTCTAGCATTTGAGACTGCCTCTACGAACCATGGTCGAGAGTATACTTCCATGTTGCCCTATCATTTTTACTAAACTCAGGAACACCTTATTTTGTAGCCCTTTTTCCAAACTCAATTGAATCAACCGTCACTTGTGCAATATAACACTAAGTCTGTTACATCGTACCTTAAGCCAACTTATATTCTATACGACACTACCGTCCAACTCATACTCCATATAATGATCTTTGAGACCGTAGGACTTTGGGGCTTTACCCAGCCGTAGAACTCGTCGGTTTACATATTTGTTGGAAAGATAAGATAAATTTCTAGTAATGATTAAGATGACTACAGATACGATCAAAAGACTGCATAGATCGATCGGGACTAGATGAAATAAGGATAGTGCTACCTCTACAATAAAATTTCCAAAAGATACGACTTGAAAAAAATGATAATTTAATGAGTCATCAATTGGTGACTAGATTCCAGCCTATAAACTACTTAAAAAGTTTTGCTTGAAGGATATATGAACCTATGCTTAACAGAACTTGGTGATTAGCCAAGGTGGTTAGGCCTCTAAAGACACCCCTCTAAGATAGGACGTGGAATGCAAAACAGTGCACAGTTTTACCATAACAGGAGACATGAGGACCATTAGGCCAAACTATGCCACCCTGTGTTTGAGTTAGATAGAGTTCTGGAGAGAATTACAATAAAACCCATACAGATCGACTAGGGAAAGTACAGAAAAATTCTTTGATCATAAGGATTGAACTTGAAGGGAGACCACTTAGAAGTTTCGAAGGATAATAGCAATTAAAGTATGAGGATCCGTCAGGATGAAAACAAATTGATGAAGCATGATAATCATGACCATATATAAAATTTTGGAGTTGTACAAAAATTTGAGGAAATTTTCACCTGGAGGATACCGAAATCAGAATATGAGATATTGGAAAAAGAAAATTTTCGTGGAGGATATGAAAACTCTCCTAAGAAGAGTATTATTAACTAATAATATCGAAAAAAATATGATCTAGGAATATGTAAGACTAAGTTAGAATAGTCAACCAACTCTATATTGGATGAGTCAAGCCTTAAATGAACTATTGGAGATAGGGAGTAGAAGAATGATCAATAGAGTTAGATTATGATAGAGGTATTACATATAAGTACTTATTTGACCAAGCCTCAAATTTTTTCTAGCAGATAGTTAGGCGTGCTTGTGAGAAACGTATAATTGCTTATGGATATATAAGGTAGATCATTGGTTATGCTGTTATTGGATATGACTTAAGGCTTGTCAAGGTATAGCATGGAGTTTCAAGGTTGATCAATTCTAAGAATTGACCATGATCTTTTATGATTAATCGTTGCCAAGGATCTAGAAATAGAGTTAGAACCGTACCTCAAGAGGCAGACCAGTAAACCCTTTATTGATACAAGTTAGTTAGAGACCCTAGAGGAATGGCAATTGAAACATTATGATGGTTTAAGGATATGTAGTGGGTATATAAGAAGAGATAATCATAAAGAACAGTACGTTTAGTCTGAACAAATGAGGATGAATAAGATTAAAATTTCAAAAAAAATTATTTCGACGAGGATTATGGCCATGATTATCTACGATGACATAAAAAAGATTACAGAGAGAACCATACCTTAAGCAAAATCTTGAAATTGAGATCCAATAAAGAATGAGGAGACTATCCCGAGGAGATAGATGATACAAAATTTATGATAGAAAAAAAAACAAGGTAAGAAAAATGATAATACGCAAATAAGTTGATATGAAAATCATACCATGAAGTATTGTAAGCACTGACCAAGATTATGGCATAAGATGAGAAGAAAAGATTTCAAGATAAAGAGGTAGAATAATCCTGAATATATTGATAAGTCAGATCTAGAGTAGAGTTGTACATAATGGATGACACATTCCAAATAATGAAGATGTTTTATATAAGGGTAAAAGAGGTTAAGAATTAAATGCTGTGTATTTTCGAAGATAGAGGATATTTAAAGACCTCGATAGATCACATTATGAGCAACTTGGTATTGTGTTAGCAAAAATTACAATTGAAGAGGATAAGCCGTAAAATAGACTGTACTAATTGGAATTGGATGATATCATATACTTTCGAATACTATGAGTTTGAATATGGATTAAGATAGGCTAGCCGTATTTGAGGGACCATATGTTATCCTAGGAACATAATATATAGGCTAAACCATAGTATGAATTTGTGTGCAATTACCTCAGCCTGATTGATTTTTAGATTATTCTAAGTGACTGGAAGTTATTGTTTTAGACGTATCCATATTCTTTCCTTTTCAATTTTTAAGCTCGTAAATCACGGTTGCGTGATTTAGCCATTTTATCATTCTAAAAATACGATTAAGAAGACCCTATTCTTCCCTAGCCATGCCTTGATTTTAAATCAAACCTTGATTTCATACCTCTTCTGCCTAATGGTCATATTACCCTAAACGCCATTCCTTCCAAATTCTTGATCAAGTATCTACCTAAGTTGTGCACCATTCCCATGAATTTTTTATTAAACTTATCAAAATCTTTTTTACTATGATCTACAACTTGCATGTTCGCAATCCTCTTGAAACTCTTTCCGTTATGCAATTATAAATCCCTCTATGCCACCTCGTTCTAGTTATGTCCAACCGAGTCAATTCCTTCTAACTTGTTGAAATACTGACCCATATAGGAGTAACACCAAAATTGATAGTTGTTCCCTTATAGAATTGCCGACCAATAGTACCGTGGTAGTACCTTGATTCCTTTAGATTATTGTAGCCTGTAATATATAAACTCTCGTCTTTCCTTCTTAGGAAATATGCTATAACAGAAACCTTACTAGTATAATTATGATCGTAGTTGTTATTGCTTTATAAGGATGATATGTACTACAGCACTTGGTAGGATATGAAACCTAGATACTAGTGGCATCAGCATCCCACATGAACCATGTACGACAAGTTGTACTTGACTCCTTTGAATATTAATCTTCTATCATTCTATACTATGCCTTAGTGTAATTTCGAGGACGAAAGTCTCTAAGGTGGGTAGGTTTTAAGCCTCCTGGATTTTTGAATTTCTTTTTAAATTTGTAAATGAATTATTTTCGATAAATATTTTATTATAATTAGTTCTAATCATTAAATGTACTTTTTTGTGACTTTAATTTTTGGAGCACTAGGGATGTCAATCTCTCGAAACGTCCATCATGAGTTTCGATCTAGACAAGTTTATCTTTATTTTGATATATCATGTCCCACTTAAACTTGTTCCCCTTTTATTCTATTTACATCGTACAACTTTCTGGTAAATTTAAACTATTTGATTATCTACCGAAAAATATGACCTAACTTTTAATTTAATTTCGGGGCTCGACATCGATTCAACCTAATCGATCCAATATATGATTTTGATATATTTTGAGTCAACTACACACATGCCACTTGTGTTCCATCCAATTGAGCTTCTGTATGCTATTATTTTATCAATGATCATAATTGATCTAAAATTGTAGTCATGATCGCACCAAGTCCAAACTTAACCCAATCTAACCCAAAATCCAACCCAATTTCATATAGCCACTTATATGGCACACACGAAACACATCACACTATATTCTCCCTATAAAATACTAAATATTTAGTTTACCCTCTTCAAAACCCAAGAGATAACTCCCTTGACCATACCCCCTTAAATATGGTTAACCCATGACACAACTATCCCCCGCCATTAATACCTATCCATATTTGGTCAAGCCAAACGGTGGCTCCTATCCCATCATTCACTGATACACACTCACATGTCACCCTCGAGTCATTCTCTCATGTCTAAATATGTACACCTAAACCACTCTAACACTCAACCACATCCCCTCACTTTCACTCAACCTCTCTCTCTCTCTCTCTCTTATTTTTTAAAAACACATACAGCCTCCCCCCATGCTAACCAACAATCCCCCTTCTTCTTTTGCTTTTATTATTCTTCTTCACTCTAAGAAAGACCCTCCAACCCTAATTCCTTTTCCCCTCTCTCTCTTTTCCCTTCCTCTTTCCATGGCTGCTGTTGTTGCCCTTTTCTTCTACTGCTGTTGCACATGCCTCCTGATGGCCATCAATCGTCGAGCGACAGCCCCACGCCGCCTAGCAAGTCGCCAACAATCGAGGCAGTGTCTCGCCCGATAGCAGCCAAAAACAGTTGCCGCTGTTGCTGTCACAGGCCCTTCCGCGCGACCCCGTCTCCAGTGGTCGGAGCAGACCCTGACCTATCGCCCACTATCGCATAGCAGCCATACGTCGCCACAATGTGCACCGCTGGAGAATCTTGGGCGCGTCGTGCGCAGCCCGACATGCCGTCGATGTATGCCACTTTCTGGTCATCCTCCCGTGCGGCCCCATCGCACCGTGGTAGTGCTATACGTGCCTTCCCAGGCACGCGAATACGGCCATGCTCGCCTTCGAACACCACGTACCACCCCGTTCACCATCCAGCGAGTCCTCGACACAGCCCATCCTCTCCATCGATCACCGTAGACAGTTCCTGCGACTCGAATAAGAATCTCGTCGAAGCGCACGAAATCAGAATTCAAAAAGTGCGTTTGAAGGCAGCAACTTTACGCCTATTTTCTGGATGATCCGATAGTTGGATTATAGAACTCCTTCTTCCATCGTAATCTTGGTATATAGCTCTACCTCTACCTAAATTTTCAGCCGTTAATTCGATCATTTGCTTTGTCAAAATTGGCTTCCAAGTTGCACGAATAATTATATTTATTTTTGACAGTTTCGTGAAGCCAATTTTGTGGATTTGTTTCTCTGCCATTACAGTTCCATTTGGCGAACCATCAGTTCTTGTGCACATCTAGCAAAACCCTCTTCTTGTGATAAAATTTTTATTCCATTGTGAGGTCGTTTGATTGGTTGAATTCGACGCTAAATTTGGTCGTCCAAATTCATAATTTATAACTTATATTTTGGGACCTGAGACTCTAGATTCCAATTTTGATACCACCAGTGGACCCATGGTATCGTTTTGCCCTAAAATCATATATAGTTTGCTAGATTTGGAGAATATGAGCCTCGACAAGCATTTCGGTGCAAATTGGGTCCTATTGTCTGAGTCAACAGGTCATTTTTAGATCGGCTCATCGGAATCCAATTTTAGATATACCGTTGGGTTCGTATCGACATTTTGAACTCGTTGAAATATAGATTTAATGGACCTTGGCCCCGGCACGCATTTTGATGCAAATTGGGTCCCATAGTCCCAATCAATGAGTTATTTTGAGATCGGCTCATCAGAATCTCATTATGGATATACCGTTGTGTTCGTATCGTCATTATTGACTCATGGACATAAAGTTTACTAGGTTTTGATAACTTTAATCTTGTCATATTGGTGAGAGTAGGTCCAACGATGGACAACATTTTTGATCCAAAATTATTATTTTGTCCCTATATCCAGAATTGGACTTATGGGTAGTATATCTTAGCTATTTTTTTATTTTAGAAACGTTGATGATATTTGTTTTAGCATCCGGAGACGTTTATGGAGACTCTTATGTTGCTACCTTTCTTGTACTTGATTATTCGCTTGCAGGACATCAACGGATCACCGCTTTACCATAGGTAAGATACCTGCCATACTTGCACTGTTTAGACTGCTCATTTTCATTCTTGGGTTATAACTGGTGACACTGGTAGTATGTGTCCAAGGATGACTTGGGTGCTATCGATGATGGTATCGATGTTGTGAGCGCGTGCATGTAACTTGGAGTTAGTAGACGTACCCGAAATAGTGAAGTTATCCCGAATAACTTCTATGACTTGTCATGAGACATTACAGGGCACTGTGAGTGAGGATTCATTGTGCTGGCATGAGCTTACCTATTCGATTGATCATCGGTGTGAGCGGTTCGTGTGTCGATACGTATAGAGTTAAGTGGTGTCTACGTTAGAGACTCGCATTGATATACGAATTGTCTGAGTCGTGGATACGACTTGCACAGTTCATGGGCGGGGAACAATCAATAGGCATATAGGACAACCAGTTATATTTTTTAGCCTCAGGGGTTGCCCGGGTAGGGGTTTGTACTTACCAGTGTGTATATCCGGCATCGGACACTAGCTGCGCGCTAGGTACAGTCGGGAGGTATGCTAGTATGTGTACATTTATCGGCTCATGATCCGACATCGGCCCGTATTTTGGCACAAATCCTTATTCACCTGTCCATACGCTCCAAAGTCGTCTTCAACATGCATTCACATAGAAAGGTTAGTTCGTGTACCCATATCGGACTGTATCATAGGACAGTATCTTATCATGGGATGGTATGTCATCCCTTGTTCAGGATGGGATATAGACATGGTTTATTGTTTGATGACTGGATCATGTTGTGATTCGGGTTGTTCATTTTATTTAGTTCATATTATGGTAAGTATTTCTGTATATCTTGTTACGTCCCGCTGAGGATCTGGTGATCTCTCCAGGTATTTGCTGAGTAGTTAGTACAGAGTAGCTGGACAGGTGCTGCATGATGCACTAAGGTTTCAGGTGTATATATATATATATATATATATATATATATATATATATATATGTGTGTGTGTGTGTGTGTGTGTGTGTGTGTGTTCTCTGGTGTTTCCATTTACTCTTTCCTGTATACATTTCATCTTTATTTGTTTCATGCTGCTATGTAGCCTATTATTTGCAAGTTTATTTCTTTTTCGAGCTTGCTCGAACATGTATATTACTGGATGGCCAATTTTAATATATTATGTTCATTCTTGATATTCACTTCATTACTATTGATTGGGATATAGATAATCTGTTATTTTTAGTACCCTCGATAGTGTAGTACGTCTAGGTATAAGTCCATTAAACTAGAAACTTATCTTGGGTCGTATTAGCTATCATGTACACATCATAAGTTCCTGGGTATTTTAGAAATGGGGTGTGACAACATGTAAACATGTAGGGTAACTAAGACATATAAGCATGTAAAATATAGGGGTCATGTATAGCATGTGAGTACTGAATAGGACGACAAATGACAAGATCACTTAGGAACTATTCTGGAAACGAATTCTAATTATATTAGGGCTAGACAAGAAGAAAAGACTAGACTGGACTCCATCTAACAATCACGACCAAGCAATGAGCATGGCTTGATACATTAACTAACTAGGGTTATCATAATCCTAATTACTAACATATGCTATCTGAGAAATCCAATCTGGCTACCCGTGATGCAGACTACCTAACTTATCCAGGCTACGGAGTAAAGGACATATATATATATATATATATATATATATATATATATATATATATAATAGATGCACCGCTGTAAGAGACCTGCATCCTAAGTTGGCTCCACACTACAGCGATCTAAGTATAATAGTCTATGTATAACTGGAATTGTCCGCCTAGACTGTGTGCTAGAAGTGTGCCCCTCACGACGGAGAGCCCAAATCTATTGCTGGCCCAGAATAAACGGCTTGTAGGCAACTAGGAAAATATTCCCTCCAAAAGCATCTAGAAAACCAAGCTAGTTGTCTAGTCCTTAACATTTTCTTTTAGCATTCCGGGTGTGGCATTCCGCAGAATCCATCTTGTAAAGCCCCCTAATTTTCACTAAATATTTATTTATTAATTTTTCATTTATTACTCAGCATTATACACACACACACAGAGACACACACACATACACACACACACACACACGAGTGCACACACACACACACGCACACGCACACACATATACATAAATATAGTTGACCTCTGGATTTTCTTATCGTTTTTAATTTATGTTTATATATATTTTTTCTTTTTTTTCTTTTATGTTTATGTTTATATATATATATATATATATATATATATATATATATATATATATATATATATATATATATATATATATATATATATATATATATATGATGTTTAATATTTACATATGTGAATACATAAAATACATAAAATGCCTATACACATATAGGATTGCAAAAATCAAAATTAATTTTATAAAATTCTAAAATTTGTAAAAAAAAAATTCTAACATATATTAATATATATATATATATATATATATATATATATATATATATATATATATATATATATTTTTTAATATATATATATATATATATATATATATATATATATATATATATATAGACAATTACCTACTTCAACTTAACGAAGCAAGAATTTGCTAAAATGGAAATATTAAGAGTAATCATAAATGTAAAATAGAAACTATTTAATATCCTAGGGAATTACATTATGCAAAAATAAAAATAAATTTTAAAAAAATTAGGGGTTTACAGCACGTATTTTCGTATAATCTACTCTAAATATCCGGGTCAACGTGTCATTTTGAGATCGGCTCATTGTAATCCAATTTCGGATATACAGTTGGGTTCGTATCGTCATTCTGTATGTGTGGACATATAATTTGCTAGATTTTGTAGACTTTTATCCTGACACATTTTTTGGTGCAAAGTGGGTCCAATGATGGACATTATTTTGACCTAAAATTACCATTTTTCCCATGTGTCCAAATTGGACTTATGGGTAGACTATCCTAGCTAGTTTGACCATTTTGGATATGTTGGTGATGTTTGTTTCATTATCCGACGACGTCTGTAGATTTTGTTGGCCCATTGGTCATGGTCAAACCTGATTTAATAATTGATCAAACTCTGTCTTGATATAAATGCAAGTCAACTCAGATGTTTACCTACGACGTTTTGGACACTGCTCAACAATGGATATCAACAATGTTCAAGACTGAAGCTGTTTGCCATTCAGAATGTACTTCCTGTTATGCAATGTAATTTTTTATTTTATTGAGTCTAGGAATACATTGTACACCGAGTCGTACTGGCAAATAGGCTATCCTAAAACATTTTTCAAAACCATCCTATTCTTTACAAATGACCTACGTTTTTGAAAAATATTCTTTTTACAAAAAGCTTCTGAAGAATCTTTCAAAAAGTCAAAATTTATTTTCTCCAAAAATGAACTGGCAGAACCACAGGAGAACTCGGGCCGAGTTCGGCCAGAGTTCGGCCATTTGGAACGTTAGTGAACGTTGGGTTTTTGAACTTGGTCATCCTTCAGTTACGGTTTGTTACAAAGAGTTCTGTCCGAATTCTGTCCGAATTCTGTCAGAGTTCTATCTTTGGAAAAACTATAAATAGAGAAGTATTTCGATCATTTCAGATCACCAATTCACTTTCAATATCTTCTCTTCTTGAGCTTACATTCTTCCAAAGAGTTCTTAAAAGCTTTGATTTTCAAATCCCAAGCCAGTTACAATCCTCTAGTCGATTTGCCAGTGCGGTACGGTCTAGAAGTTTCAGAGTGATTGTAATCAGAGGCTTGATAGAAGATTCAACTCTTCACAATTGAAGTTGGTCGAGTTCTTCGTATCAAAGCTCGCGTCTATAGAAGTTGTAAGGACTTCGTATGAAAACTTGTGGGATTTTCCAATAGTGGATTCAACTGGAAGCTAGAGTTCTTCCGACTGGACTAGTCCTCACAAGAGGGAAACCAGTATAAATCTCGGTGTATGCGTTTGCCTTCTGATCTCTTTTAAATTCTGTCATTTACTTTTTGTGATTATTATTTTATCTGTGATGTAACTGCTAACAAGTTTTTAATTAGCAATATTCCGCTGCCTACTCTATTCACCCCCCTCTAGAGTATTCTGCTTTACGATTTCGTTCCTACAGATTTTTCCCTTATGTATTACAAATAGTTATAATCAGTTCTCTTTATGTTCGTATATTGAAATTCGTGCATCGAAATTGAGATCAGTCGATTTCAGTGTTCTCACATCGCTTATATTGACAAGATGACCATATGGATCGCTAAGATACGATTGTTAAGCTTATGGTTGATTGTCTTGTCTCGATTTGTGTGTCATTGATTTCGATGTACGAATAACGAGGTGCAAACTTGATACATTAATAACCTACAACTTACACTTTATATTATTAAGAATAATGCTTATAGAGACTAGTATGACCTAGTTTGACTAACTTTGACCTAGTTTGTCTTCCATGACCTAGAAAAGGCCTAGAAGTATATAATTAATGTATTTAAATATAATTTTACTCTAGAACACCATGTAATTCTGTAAATTCATATTAGGTCTTTGTGACGTTATTTCGGACATCGATGCTCAGTGGTTGCTCAGGATATCAGGCGAGTACATTTTCTGATAGTTTTTATTTACTTGATGATTATTATGATTCAGCTACTAATATAGTTCTATTTTGATTCTCTATCACAACACGTATTGGTATTCTGAATTCATTCACTTGCGACACATATATTGACTCATCTAGCCCCTACCACTTGAACCATTCACAAGAACCACCTACTCGAATCACCTACAAGCACCATTTACTTCAGACTAGACTCGTACTTTATTTATGTGTCAAAAAATACTCGAGTAAACAAGTAAACATTCTCAATCATACAAGAACCACCGCTACAAGCAAGATAGCCATCGTCGCTAGGCCAAGCGTACGACGTGCTATATTTAACAAGAACCACAAGAAAGATAGCCGTCGCCGCTAGGCCAAGCGTGTGCCGTGCCGTATTCAACAAGAACCACAAGAAAGATAGTCGTTGCCGCTAGGCCAAGCGTGCGATGTTCCGTATTCAACACGAATCACCCCTACAAGAAAGATAGCCATCATCGCTAGGCCAAGCGTACGATGTGCCGTATTCACTACTCGTCTAACCGTTACATGTCGAAAGCAGTATTTCAAAACACACTGTATTAGTATCTTGTACTAGATTCACATTGTCTCATATTTTACATATTGGACTCGTATCACATTGCTTTAGTTTAGCTATCTCTATTTATAGTCTTTTTTATCATGCTCTTCTGATTCACTGTATTTACTTTTCTTGTTCTAAACTGTTATTCTATTTCATTAACTGTCTCAAACTCTCCTTGTTCATCAAGTATAACTATCTATAACTGCTTATAAGTCTTTGTTATTTATTTGGAACTGTTAAAGAAGATGTGCTCGTTACAATCCTGAGTGGATATATTCTTCAGTTGACGAGCTCGAGGATATATGTCCTACTTATTACTGTGCCCCGGAGCCCAAGGAGTTGATTCCACAATAGAGTAGCATAGCCTTTCTAGGTGGGTGTTAGTTAGATAGTATCACTATTGTTGGATCTGTCTCCAGTCTTGATATTTTTGAGACTTGTTATATTATTCGAGTTATGTACTTATTTATAGACTTTTAGACTCTGTTGTATTTGACTTATGATATTAAACTTTATTTCACCATTTTATCTTCTCTCTATTCGTACTATTATCGTCCCTAGATGTCTGTGTTTAAGTTTATATTCTAGATGATATATTATTCCTCCGTACGAGATGACAGGTTATTCCATATCTGTTAGATGTTAGATATTACAGAAAACCTATACAGCGTTCTACCGTCGATACTGTGGCGTAGGCTAAACGTACCCACGTACTCGTGCACCTAAACGGGGTGCGGGTCGTGACATATTTTTGTGGTGGCCCATGCAGGTCTCGTCTTCATGAAGTGTACGAAGTCGTGGTGGTACTTAGGATAGGTGTACTACTACGAGCCTGTGACCAATTGAGAAACAAGATTTGATGATACACCCACAACTAGGATTATAGGTTCTCTAGGACTCTCTAGCGTGATTGCTCTCATGTCAAATTCTTTCTAGACATGACTGCTTTTGTGCTACATCTTTCCTATGATTTAACTAAACTCTTTCTGTTAACCACTTGAGTAATTCTGCTCGTTCTCTTTCCGTAACTGTTGGAAATGCCTTATGGATAGGTTCAGGAAAAATTTAAAAAAGTATATTTAGCCTTGTATTACGGAAGTGAAAGTCTTACAGCCAGAGAAATATTGGCTAGGCAGGATTTTAGATGACAACATCGTGGTTACATATGTTTCTCTAATTTTATTTGAACAACCTCCTATGCATTTTGATTCAACTTTTCTCTATACTTCGCAAAAAGTAAGTTTGAAAATATTTTATGGATTTAGCCAAGATAAGTTCAGGAACCTATATTATCTGGTGTGGCAGCTGTGCACTGTAGTCATCCATCGTATTATGGAACAAGAAAATTAATCGCATCTAGATGCACACTGGCGCAATAGTAACTTCATGTGACAAAATCACGGAGGTATATGGTTCTCGAGTTTTACTTCGACTGCATCCTATGTATCTCGTTTGGCCTCGTACCGTTCTTGGAGATATTTCGATAATCTTTCTTGCCTTGCTTGACCCTTAACTTGTTTGAGTATTGATATGGATTGCTCGACCCAGTCTTTGGCCCTTGTTACCTTCTATTTAATAGACGATTGGAATAGACAAACCTTGAAGTTATATTATATAGTATAACTAGGCTATGTTGTTGGTGTGACTGGGATGTTTGAGTAGTCCAGAGCGGATAAAATTCCTTATAGGTTAATTGAGTTAAGTTTCTAGGGTAGGCATTAGTGACTCGCGATACAGGATAGAGTATTGAGAGTGACTGCAAGAAACAAATTGAAGGATTATATTGTGGATAATATTGATTATGATCAAATCATGAAACAATTACTGTCTTAGATGCGAATGACAAATCAGAATAATACATTTGCAACCATGAAGATTTAGCATACGTAAGATTTGGCAACTAGGCTGACTAGACCCTAAGGATAGGTGTTGAACGTACAGTTTCAAGGAGAAGCTGTAGAGAAGAATTACATGCAATTAGTACAAATAGCTTGTGGATAGAATAAGGATACTTAGGATATGATAAAGAAATCAACTATTTACAAATGTAGATTAGAAAATATGGTTGGTGACGAAGCATTATTGACTTATATACATATCTCGAAGATTACTTATATTTTAGGATATACATTATAAAGGATAACGTCATAGTATATGGAAGAAGGACCTTGTTGAACCTAAATCAAAATAATTGTAAGGACGTCGAGGAACAGAAGAGGCAATCACAAGGGTAGCAGATTGAGTATGGTAGCCTTAGCATCTACATATTATAGCTTGACCTATTAGATGATTTTAAATTTCGAGGACGAAATTCTAAGGTGAGTAGGATGTGAGCCCCCTGAATTTTAGAATTCATTTTAAAAATTTTCTAAATGAATTATTTTCAATAAATAATTTATTATAATTAGTTTTGATCAATAAATATACTTTTTCATGACTTTAAATTTTGGAGCGTCGGAGATGTCAATCTCTTAAAACTTTTTTTATGAGTTTTGTAGTAAACAAAATTATCTTCATTTTGGTACATGATGTCCCACTCAAATTTGTTCCCTTATATTCTTTTTGTATCACACAACTTTCTGGTCAATTTAGGATATTTGACCATCTACCGTAAAACTTGACCAAACTTTCTCGTTAATTTTGGGGCTCGACATTGATCCAACCTAATCGACCCAATATATGGTTTTGATCTATTTTGAGTCTACCATGTGCATGCTACTTGTGTGCCATCCAACTACGCTCCCACATACTATTATTTCATCAATGATCATAAATGATTTAATTTATAATCATGATCGCGCCAAGCCAAACTAGCCAATTTGACCTAAACCACCCAACCCATTCTAACCCAAACCAAGCCATATAAAAGGGTAGTATGTTCAGATATGCCCGTGTATATTTATATATTCTATATCTAGTACCGTATTTTAGTCTCTAATGACTAGATTCTAAATATTATATACATATATTTATTATTCTTTTAATTATTTTAAACCAATATGGGTGTGTATGGTATTACCTTGCGTGGAGCCTCAGCCTATATAGCACATGTATTCTATGGGCCTATATGAATGTGGAATATGTATTAGTTGGGACTTAAAACCCCTCCCCTCTTATTTATTTACTAGTATTCATATTTTAATGTATTATTTAATTTAGAATCCAAATACCTATATATTTATGACATGTTGCCAAACTAAACTTAGGAATTTAATTACCTATAGTCACAACCTAAATTGTTTTGTCACTAGTATTATATAAGTAATTGTGTAATTCGGGGTATCTATATATATAAATAATTTAGAGTGTATATATATACGTATATATAAATTGTTGGGTGCATATATATATATATATATATATATATATATATATATATATATATATATATATATATATATATATATAGTCATTCTAATACATTTTTTCCTAGCCCAAGTGAATCGGCCTGGCCCAAGCACACACCCAACAATATGTGGGCAGCAGTTCTTGCTAGTAGACACACCATTTTCCTATAGTATTTTAGACCCATCTAAACACACTTTTTGTATTCACTTGTGTGTTGTCTCCCTTCTATTAGGTAACCTTGTGGCAAGAGCATATTGTCCTTTACTATATTGCTGCTCTCCTTCTTCTTTATATATCATCATCCTTCCCTCCATAGAAAACCCTAGCCGCATACTATCATCTCCCTCCTCCAATCTTCTTCTTCTTCCTTCTTGAGCTGTTCGACCCTAACCTCCTCCTCACTGTGACCCACTACCCAAATAAACATCAACACACCTTCACTCCTCCCTGTACTGCCCCGCACGACTATGCGTCACCTCCATGTATGCCACTACCGTACCGCCATCCGGCCCTCGGCTAGCCACCTCACAGCCGTGTACAGCCAGGCAGCAGCAGCCATACAGTGGCAGCAACAGCCTTACAGCAGCATCAGCCGCCATTCAGTAGGCGCACATGCAACGCCGTGCGACAACGACGGCAATCGCCAAAATGCTACCATGACCACCCCATGATCTAGCGAACCCCAGACGAGCCCTCAGCCACACTGTCATCCTTCCTGACACATAACACGGGCTATTTGTGCATTTTGTACTAGATCCCGTCATGACACACGTAAAATCGAATCCAGAATCGTGTCTCGGGACAGCAACTTTGTGCGTATTTTTGGCCAATTTGACCATTGGATCATCGATCTATTTCTTTCATCTCCATATCGGTATATGTTGACACAAAGTCACAGTCAACCAAATATTGATAACATTGACTAAATAATACTTGTAATAATTCAATACGACACACGACGTCTACATCAAGCTCAAGTCAGACGACAGCTCAGTCTTTACAATTCAGTTGTATATGAGTTTGTATTTTATACTTTTATTGAGTCTAAACTGTTGTAAACTGTGTCATGCTGAGCTCTTGAGACTTGACCTATAGCCTACCCAAAGATCCATAAACTCCACCATCCAGAAATAAGCCCATTGGTCCATTAGAACCATTCTGTGCTCTGGAGACAGAGTTCGGGCCGAACTCTGCCTCCACACAGAGTTCGGACCGAACTCTGTCCCCTAAAAATCAGCAACCTAAAATTTAGGGTTAGCTGGTTGCTAGTTGTCCAACGGCCAAATATTTGAAATTTTTTACCCGAATTCTGGCCGAATTCTGCCTACAAAAACCCTATAAATAGGCCTAGAATTCTCTCTTTTCAAACCATCCAATCTTCTCTTCTCTTCTCTCTTAAGCTCAAATAAGCCACACCCTTCCCATCTACTAGCCACAAGCTTCCTAAGTCTCGAGTGCTCAGCATCTCTCAGTTAGGAGTCTTGTGCAAGAGTTGAAGAAGTCGTTTGGAAAATTTTGAGCAAATCGCCACTGCGATCCTCTGTAAGAAGTTGACATGCTCTTCTGAAGAAAAGGCACGGATTGTAAACTACTATTTCATAAATAGTGGATTTAATCCTGAGCTAGAGTTCTCAGGCCTGGACTAGTCCTCCACGAGGGAAACCAGGTTAAAATCGGCTGTGTTTGCGTATGCTCTCTTGCTTCTCGCTTTAAATTCCGTATTTACTCTGATTAGTTTTGTTTGTGATAGAGTTAAATTTTTAATTGGATATTTTCTCTATAAACTCTATTCACCCCCCTCTAGAGTTGCCATCTGTTCTTCAATTGATATCAGAGCACTGTTCTCTTTACAAGGACTTACATCCTAGAGCTGATCCATGGCAACCACACAATCCTTGATTTCCAATCACAGTGAAGGACAGTCCACTCATAGGCCTCCCCTATTTGATGGAACTAACTACACGTATTGGAAAACAAGGATGAGTTTTTATCTCAAGTCTCTAGACTTTGACCTGTAGACTATCGTCACTGACGGTTACAAAAAGCCCGCCAGGATAGTTGTCAACGGTGATCTCGTTGAGAAATCACATGACAAATATTCTGACGAGGAGAAGAAACAGGCAAGTCTAGACGCGAGAGCTATTAATGCTTTATTCTGTGCTATAGACAGGAATGAGTTCAACAGGGTATCTACATGCACCACATCTCACGAAGTATGGAGACTTCTAGAAGTGACGCATGAAGGAACTACCCAAGTCAAGGAATCAAAGATAAGCCGTCTCACTCAAGAATACGAGGCTTTCAAGATGAAACCAAATGAGACGATCACGCAAATGTTCATAAGATTCCTCGACATCATCAACCCCCTGTCTTCGCTCGGCAAGCAATACTCAAATCACGAGAAGATTCGTAAGCTACTTAGGGGGCTACCAAAGATTTGGAACCCTAAGGTGACAGCCATCATAGAAGGAAATAATCTCACAACCATGTCCATGGAGACCTTGATGGGAAAGCTAATGACTCCTGAGCTTGACCTCAAGGACTTCGAAGAGCCTACTCCTAAGGCTAAGGAGATCGCACTCAAAGCTCATCGACAAAGGGCTGAACCCGAAGAGACAGATAATGATGACTTGGAAGATGATCAAGCCCTTATGGTCCGCAACTTTAAGAAATTCTTTCGCTTCAATCGAAGGAAGAAGGAACCACAAGAAGATGGTAAAAAAGAGCCAACTTGCTATGGTTGCAAGAAGACTGGACATGTCCGAAAAGACTGTCCATTCTTGAAGAAGAGCAACCGCTATGAGAAGCCATACAAGAAGACTTCAATCAAAGAAATATGCCAACACAAGCATTTGGCATGAAAACGAAGCTAGCGACTCCGAGGAAGAAAAGGACTTTCCTCAAGATACGGCTAATGTGTGCCTAATGGCAACATCCGATAAGGTATCAAACGAAACTCTTGACGACTTCTCTTTTGATGAACTTGGCGATGCTTTCACCGATTTACTTGATGATCACAAAAAGATCATTGGTAAATACAAACACGCCAAGGACAAAATCAAAAGTCATGAAGTCGAAATTCAAAGACTTTCTCTATTGCTTGATAACATTAGAGACACTTCACCCACGGAAGTCACAGATGAGGTATCGAAGCTTAAACTAAGCCTTCATGATGCTGAAACACGTATTGAGCAACAGATACAAGAAATCACAACACTCAACACGATGCTTGCTGAAGAAAAGAGTAGACACAAGATTTCTATGACTAAGATATACAATTTAAATGCTAAGGTTACTGAACTGCAGGCTGTCTCTAAGAGATTAGAGACTAAATTGGGAAAACAGGTTGCTCAACCTCAAACCCAATCTCATGAGACACCCACAAAGCATAACACTTCTCATGCTAGTCATCCACATCATCCATCTATAACACATAATCATGCTTTCATATACACACAATTTCACAAAGGACACAAACCACATACACGTAGAAATAATTATCATATGTCATAAAATCATCATGTTACACATAGATACAATCATCATATTGCACAAAGACACAATCAACATCATTCTACTTATAGACAACATCACCATGTCATACCATATAGACAATATCACCATGCCACTCTACAACACTCTATGCATAATCATCATCACCATGCTAATCATTATACTTCTGTTCATTACACTGCTTATAGACATCATCAGCATGCTCCTAATATAAATAGGAATGCTACATGCACTTATTGTAGTTTACATGGACACATATCACCACAATGTAGAATTAGAAGATTAGTTGATGGAAAAATATATGCATGGTTTCCAAAAACTAACTTTTCAGGAACCTCAAGAAATTGGGTACCAAAGGTCACATCTACTCTTGATGTAGGTGGACCTCCCTCCTCAACTAAGAGTAAGTGGATTCTCGATAGTGGATGCTCGCGGTATATGACAGGAGACGCAAATCTTTTCACATCACTATCGATGAAGAGAGAAGGATATGTATCCTTCGGCAACAACCTTAAAGGTTATATTATAGGTAATGGCAATATTGGTTATCCTCCCTCTCCCGTAATAAAGGATGTCTGCCTAGTGACCGAGTTAAAGCATAACCTGCTCAGCATTAGTCATCTTGCTGACCATGGATATGACATTATCTTTGGACAAAACAAATGCCTTATTTATGATAGGTCAACGGGAGACATCGCTTTTGAAGGGGTAAGAGAGGATAATATTTACACTTTCTATTTGTCTGGAAATACTAACAATGCAGGTAGATGCTTATATGCTCATAAAGATGAACGGCTACTATGGCACCAGCGTCTTGGTCATGCCAATATGGATACTATATCCAGGCTATCGACCAAGAAGCTAGTTAGAGGATTGCCCGACATCACACTCAAAAAGGACACCGTCTGTGCCGAATGTGAGTTGAACAAGGCAACCAAGTCATCTTTTCATTCCATAAACTCTGTAAGCACTTCTAGACCCTTGCAACTACTCCATATGGATTTATTTGGCCCTAGTAGAGTAGCCAGTCTTGGCGAAAAACTCTATGCCTTTGTTATTGTTGATGATTTTTTAAGATTTACTTGAGTTTTCTTTCTTGCAAATAAAAGTGATGCTATTTCGGTTTTCAAGATTTTTGTTAAGAAAATTCAAAACGAAAAAGGCTACATGATTACTCGAATCCGAAGTGATCATGGAGGCGAATTCGAAAATTCTGATTTTGAAAGATTTTGTAATTCAAATGGTTTTGATCATGAGTTTTCTTGTCCAAGAACTCCTCAACAAAATGGTATTGTGGAGCAGAAGAATAGGACTCTTGGCGATATGGCCAGAGTTATGTTGAACAAGTTTCTACTTTCGAAATATTTTTGGGCTGAAGCTGTCAGTACAGCATGCCACATTTTAAATAGGGTACTTATTCGTCCTATTACGAAGAAAACACCCTATGAGCTTTGGTTTGGGAGAACCCCAAATATTTCTTATTTTAGAGTTTTTGGATATAGATATTTTATTCTTAACACCAAAGACAACTTAGGCAAATTTGATGCCAAAGCTGACGATGGTATTTTCCTTGGCTATGCTGCCAAGAGTAAGGGATATAGAGTTTTTTAACAAACGCTCTTTAATTGTGGAAGAGTCTACAAATGTGACTTTTGATGAAGATAACAGTGCGGCAGCTACTCTTGATGATGATGTTGAGCCATCAACATCTACTCCAAGGAACACCACAACTGAAACAAATTCTCTGAAAAGCTTGCCTAAGAAATTCTCCTTCAAGCCATCACATCCAAAAAATTTGGTAATCGGTGAGGTTTCACAAGGAGTAACTACTAGATCATCATTAAGAGACTCTATTGCTAGCACTGCCTTTATTTCACAAATTGAGCCTAAAAACATTTCAGAAGCTTTCAATGATGAATTTTGGATTTCTGCTATGCAAGAGGAACTCAACCAATTCGAGAGGAGCCAAGTATGGGAACTCGTTCCTAGACCGACTAATCACTCGATTATTGGAACCAAATGGGTTTTTAGAAACAAAGTGAATGAAGATGGTTCAGTCACACGCAACAAAGCTCGTCTAGTAGCTCAAGGATACAACAAAGAGGAAGGTATCGACTACGATGAGATGTATGCTCCTGTTGCCAGATTAGAATCCATTCGGATGGTTTGTGCATTTGCAAATTTTCAAAATTTCAAATTATTTCAAATGGATGTTAAAAGTGCTTTCTTGAATAGTTTTATTTAGGAGGAAGTTTATGTAAAACAACCCCCTGGTTTCGAAAATCACAAATTTTTCGACCACGTGTTCAAGCTAAAGAAAGCGTTGTACGGCCTCAAACAAGCCCCTAGAGCTTGGTATGAACGGCTAAGCAACTTCTTGCTTGAGAAAGGTTTTTCAAAAGGGAAAATTGACACTACACTTTTCATAAAATCTTTGAAGGACACTATTCTTTTAGTACAGATATATGTAGATGATATTATTTTTGGTTCTACTGATGAAACCCTCTGTCAAGATTTTGCCAAGTGTATACAGACCGAGTTTGAGATGAGCATGATGAGGGAGCTCAACTACTTCCTCGGGCTGCAAGTCAAGCAAATGTCAAATAGAACCTTCATCTGTCAGTCGAAGTATACAAAGGACATGCTGAAGAAATTCGAACTTGATAATGTCAAACCAATCAGCACTCCTATGGCTACTTCAACCAAACTTGAACCAGATGAAAGCGGCAAATCCGTAGATCAACGTAAGTATCGAGGTATGATAGGCAGTCTACTCTATCTTACTGCTCGTCGCCCTGATATAATGTTTAGCGTTTGCCTGTGTGCTAGATATCAAGCAAATCCTAAGAAATCGCACATGACCACAGTTAAGCGTATCTTTAGATACCTTAAGGGTACGGTTACAGTGGGCCTATGGTATCCCAAGTCAACATCATTTGACCTCATTGGTTACTCTGATGCTGATTTTGCTGGATGCAAGGTCGACCGTAAAAGTACGAGCGGTACGTGCCATTTATTAGGAAAGGCTTTAGTTTCTTGGTTTAGCAAGAAGCAGAATTCTGTCGCACTATCCACAACAGAAGCTGAATACATAGCAGCTGGGCGTTGTTGTGCACAAATTCTGTGGATGAAGCAAACCCTTGAAGACTATAATTTATCTTTCATGCATATTCTAATCTTTTGTGACAACACTAGTGCAATAAATCTTACTAAGAACCCTATTTGTCACTCACGCACGAAGCACATTGAGATACGACACCACTTTTTGCGTGATCATCAGCAAAATGGCACGATTAACTTAGAATTTATTGACACTGATCACCAGTTAGCAAACTTCTTCACAAAGCCATTATCCGAAGAGCGCTTCAAGTTCCTTTGTCGTGAACTTGGAATTTTAGATGAAGCTGTCATAAATTAAAATACACCTGCATAAATATCGATTATATTGTGATTCTCTTATAATGAATTTGCTATGGGTACAAGCCGAAAGGGCCCTTCTGACAACAAGGCATAAAAGCCTAAGCGACACGGTGCACTAGTCCTCAGGACTACCGCTAGCTGGGATCCGGCCCCTGCAGCTAACCCATGGCAACTTCAAAATATTGAATTATGATTTAACTCCTTGTTTATTATACGGTACATTTTGATTTATAACCTGCTGACATGCTAATTTTTTCAATTTCATATTGCTATCCTTCTACTTCTACTATCTGGTTTATTGAATCTTTTAAATATTTATCTTTATATCTTATATTGGTTTCCCATACTTAACCAATATTTCATCCTTTTAGCCTGATTTCAGTTCTGGGACAAGGACCCAGAATTCGGGCTGAACTCTGCCCTTACCAGAGTTCGGGCCGAGTTCGGCCTCCCTGTTCTAGAATCGGGGACTGTTCCAGCCGTGGATCTCATTGTTGATCCAATGGTCAAAATTGAACCCGACCAAGAGAAACCCTCACCTTTATTTCGGTTTCTCTTCCCTCTCCTTCATTCTTACCACCTCCTTCACTTCTCCTCTACTATTTTCTCAAAACCCTAACCCTAATCTCTTCTCTATTGTGCTCCATTCTTTTCCAAACTCAAGGAGAAGGGCTATTTTCCAATTCTCTTTCACTGTTCATCATTTATTTGAGGTATAACTCACTCTCCTTCTCTATCCCAATTTTATCTATTTTATATGGCTCCTCGCTTGCTCAACCATGGGAAGAGACCTCGGACCGAGGGTGCATCCTTGTCGAATGCTCCTCCTCCCGTTGAGCAACCCGTTGAACAACAACAACCACCTCATCCGTTGTTCAACCCTTCACGTCCACGTGATCCAAACACTTACGACGACCGACTTTTTATATCACTAGACGCATCTAATGACTGGTTTAGTAATTTTCGGACACGTCCGGTGTTTGCGGAACACCCCATAAATTTCACAATTTTCTCACAGTATGATGTACTCTTTAATGACCTTTGTCTTGATGAACTCGTTACTTATAATTCGGTCATTTATCGTAGTGCCATACAAATGTTTTATTGCAATTTGACTCATGATGATACTCGCATATATTCACATGTTACGGGTATTGATATCTCATTTGATGATTTTGAATTAGCCGAATATCTTGACCTTATTGAGCCTAATTCTTGGGAGAAGCTTGTTGAAGCTAGATCCTTTATCTTTCTCGAAGGAATTTCTCTAGAGAGCTTCAAGAACGACCTATGTAGCCCTAACACACGTCCTCGTAAGCTTTTGGCAAAGTACCTCAATCCTTATTTCTATGAGCTTCATCGGATCATTTTCAACACCATTCTACCAAAAGCGGGTTCTACCGATGAAGTTACCTATTTTGAGATTTTAGCTTTGTACCATCTCCACTTCTATGTTCCCTTTAACCTTCCACGCACGATGATGGATTGGATGATCAACTGTTGGAAGAAACCAAGATCCTTGGTTTATGCTTTATATCTTCCTATGATCTTTCGTGCGTTCCATGTGTCTCTTGATAATTGTCCTTTCTTACCTGCCCCTGCCTTTCTCTCCAAGACAAGGAGGCTTCATGCGGCCGTTGGCTCCCCGGTCGTGTCTGAGCATTCTGAGGATGAGCCGGATGTCCCTCCTCTTGGACAGGATCCTCCTCCTCCTCCGGCCACTCTTGAGTCACTTCAGGCCATGCTTCGAGATCGTTTCACTTTGGAGGACGATCGATGGACTCAGCTGGATTATCGGACCACCTTGCAGATGAGTATTATCAGCAACTCACTGCATGATCTTCGGTATTCCTTGTCTCGCCATTCTACCATGCCTATTCCTATGGAGAGAGACCCAGGTCGTGAGGGATTCCGTATCGATGACCCTTGGGTTCGTCGCTACATGGATCCGGATATGGCTTTTGTGGACCCACGTCGCTCCTTTACTGATCCTTCGGACGATGCCGGGCCCTCTCGTGCTCGTTGATGGGTTTTGGACTGCTACTTGAGGCTGCTACTGGAGATTTTAGATTATGTTTTTTGTATTTTGCTTTAGTTGCTTTTATGTACTTGCTTTGTAGTAGAATCATTATGGTTTATGCTTTTGAGACTTGGTAGTTCTTTTATCAGTTTCTATGTTACTATGACTCTTGGGCATTATCTTAGTTTATATGCAGTTTTTTCTCTTTTGGTGTGATTGCCAGTTATTGTTTCTATATCTTATATTGCTATCTGCCAAAAGGGGGAGAGATATGTATATTCTATTTATATTTTTTTATTTTTTTTGGTATATGTGCTTTTGGTGCTTTTGGAAGATATTTCTTATTAGGCCAACAGGTTCACCGCATTGTTTACGGGGGAGCTATCTTGTTTAGCTCGGCACCGATTATGGGGGAGCTATGCTTTTGTCATTGACTGTGTCCAGGTATGAATATTGAATATACATTTATTATTTTGTCAAATATCAATATGGGGGAGATTGTTGACACAAAGTCACAGTCAACCAAATATTGATAACATTGACTAAATAATACTTGTAATAATTCAATACGACACACGACGTCTACATCAAGCTCAAGTCAGACGACAGCTCAGTCTTTACAATTCAGTTGTATATGAGTCTGTATTTTATACTTTTATTGAGTCTAGACTGTTATAAACTGTGTCATGCTGAGCTCTTGAGACTTGACCTATAGCCTACCCAAAGATCCATAAACTCCACCATCTAGAAATAAGCCCATTGGTCCATTAGAACCGTTCTGTGCTCTGGAGACAGAGTTCGGGCCGAACTCTGCCTCCACACAGAGTTCGGGCTGAACTCTGTCTCCTAAAAATCAGCAACCTAAAATTTAGGGTTAGCTGATTGCTAGTTGTCCAACGGCCAAATATTTAAAAAATTTTACCCGAATTCTGGCCGAATTCTGCCTACAAAAACCCTATAAATAGGCCTAGAATTCTCTCTTTTCAAACCATCCAATCTTCTCTTCTCTTCTCTCTTAAGCTCAAATAAGCCATACCCTTCCCATCTACTATCCACAAGCTTCCTAAGTCTCGAGTGCTCAGCATCTCTCAGTTAGGAGTCTTGTGCAAGAGTTGAAGAAGTCGCTTGGAAAATTCTGAGCAAATCGCCACTGCGATCCTCTGTAAGAAGTTGACGTGCTCTTCTGAAGAAAAGGCACGGGTTGTAAACTACTATTTCACAAATAGTGGATTTAATCCTGAGCTAGAGTTCTCAGGCCTGGACTAGTCCTCCACGTGGGAAACCAGGTTAAAATCGGTTGTGTTTGCGTATGCTCTCTTGCTTCTCGCTTTAAATTTCGTATTTACTCTGATTAGTTTTATTTGTGATAGAGTTGAATTTTTAATTGGATATTTTCTCTATAAACTCTATTCACCCCCCTCTAGAGTTGCCATCTGTTCTTCAGTATATATCCCTTCACTCCTCTAAAGTTTCAACCATTAATTAGATTGTTTGATAGATGAAAACCAGCTGCCAAGTTGACCATTTAAATTGCGTTATTTTTTGACAGATTCGTGGAGCCAACTTCGTGGATTCATTTCTCTCTCGTCAATAATTTAGTTGAAGAACTACCAACTCTGGCGTGCATCAGGTATTACCACCTTCATGCCACATAAGTTTCAGCTTCATAGAACGTCGTTTGGTTGGTTAAAATCGACGCCAAAGTTGGCCTCTCGAAACCATAATTTTTAACTTGTAAAATTTTGATTTTGAACCCGATACTCCAGATTCCAGATCTGACACCATCAGTGGACTCGTGGCATCGTTCTAGATATATAATTTGCTGAGTTTAGAGGACTTTGGCTCCGGCATGTATTTTTGTACAAATTGAATTCTAAATGTCCGGGTCAACATGTCATTTTGAGATCAGCTCATCGAAATCCAATTCTGGCTATACCATTGGGTTCGTATCGTCATTCTGGACATGTGGACATATAACTTTCTATGTTTAGTAGACTTTTATCCTGATAGTGGATCCAGCAATGGACATCATTTTGACCTAAAATTACTATTTTGCTCGTATGTCCAAATTGGACTTATGGGTAGGCTATCCTTGCTAATTTAACCATTATGGATATGTTGCTGATGTTTGTTTCCTCGTCCGACGATGTATGTAGATTTTATCCTTATGTATTACCAATAGTTATAATCAATTCTCTTTACGTTCGTATTTCGAAATCCGTGCATCGAAATTGAGATCAGTCAATTCCAGTGATCTCACATCTCTGAAGAAAAGATAACCATATGGATCGCTAAGATAAGATTGTTAACCTTATGGTTGATCATCTTGTCTCGATTTGTGTATCATAGATTTTGATGTACTAATGACGAGGTGCAAACTTGATATATTAATAACCTACAACTTGTACATCATATTATTAGGAATATTGATTATAGAGACTAGTATAACCTAGTTTGACTAGCTTTGACCTAGTTTGTCTTCCATGACCTAGAAATGGTCTATAAGCATATAATTAATATATTTAAATATAATGTTTACTCTAGAACACCATATAACTATGTAAATTTATATTAGGTCTTTGTAACGTTGGTTCGGACATCGATACTCAGTCGTTGCTCAGGATATCAGGCGAGTACATTCTTTGATAGTTTTTATTTACTTGATGATTATTATGATTCAGCTACTAGTATAGTTCGATTTTGATTCTCTGTCACAACGCATATTAGTATTCTGAATTCATTTACTTGTGACACATGTATTGACTCGTCTAGCCCCTACTACTTGAACCATTCACAAGAACCACCTACAGAATCACCTACAAGCACCATTTACTTCTAGCTAGACTCGTACTCTCTTTATGTGTTGGAAAATACTCGAGTAAACATGTAAACATTCTCAATCATACAAGCCGACGCCGCTAGGCCAACGTGCAACGTGCCGTATTCAACAAGAACAACAAGAAAGATAGCCGTCGCCGCTAGGCCAAGCGTGCGACGTGCCGTATTCAACAAGCACCACAAGAAAGATAGCCATTATCGCTAGGCCAAGCTTATGGCGTGCCGTATTCAACAAGAATAACAAGAAAAATAGCCGTCGTCGCTAGGCCAAGCGTATGATATGCCGTATTCAATAAGAATCACCCCTACAAGAAAGATAGTCGTCGTCGCTAGGCCAAACGTGTGACGTGCCGTATTCACTACTCGTCTAATCGTTACATGTCGTAAGCAGTATTTCAAAACACACTATATTAGTGTCTTGTACTAGATTCACATTGTCTCATATTTTACATATTGGACTCGTATCACATTGCTCTAGTTTAGCTATATCTATTTACAGTCTTCATTGTCATGCTCTCCTGATTTTCTGTATTTTCTTTCCTTGTTCTAAACTGTTATTCTATTTCATTACCTGTCTCAAACTCTCTTTGTTCATCAAGTACAACTATCTATAACTGCTTATAAGTCTTTGTCATTTATTTGGAACTGCTAGAGGAGATGTGCTCGTTCCAATCTTGACTGGATATATTTTTCAGTTGACAAGCTCGCGGATATGTGTCCTACTTATTACTGTGCCCCGGAGACCCAAGGAGTTGATTCCCCAGCAGAGTAGCAGAGCCTTTCTAGGTGGGTGTTAGTTAGATAGTATCACTATTGTTGGATCTGTCTCCAGTCTTGATATTTTTTAGACTTGTTATATTATTCGGGTTATATACTTATTTATAGACTTTTAGACTCTTTTGTATTTGACTCATGACATTAAACTTTATTTCACCATTTCATCTTCTCTCTATTCGTGCTATTATCTTCCATAGATGTCTGTGTTTAAGTTTATTTTCTGGATGATATATTATTCCTCCGTACGAAGATAGCAGGTTATTCCATATTTGTTAGATGTTAGATATTACTGACGACCTCTACAGTATTCTACTACCTGATACTGCGGCGTAGGCTGGACGTACCCACGTACTCGTACCCCTAAACCGAGTGTGGGTCATGACACTTCAGGTCACCAATTTGAATTTTTAAGTAAATTTTTCCCTCTGGACAACTAATACCGTTATTGAAACCATTGATCGTGGTTTGGGTCGCGAAAAGCCAATGCATTGGGATCCCCAAGGTATATAGCAGACGTTGAGGGATAATGATCATGGATGAGCCAGGGTCGATATGCATACGGTCGACCTTGACATTACCAATATATCCTGTATAGTACAGGGATTAGGCATTGCTTCTTTCACATTATGGCATTTGGGACATGCAGTAGGATCTTCATCTGGCTATCGTATCTGTCCTAAATAGGATTCGGCATTTTGTAATGCCTCAGTCAGAGCCTCTCGGGTCTTTTTGGAAAGACGAAAAAGTTAAAATAGAGATAATCTGGCAGGGGTATTGGCCAATTGTGCCAAAATATCAAAATTATAGGGTCGGTCTAACCCTGCAGCAGTATCCTTTCTAAGGGTTTGTCAAAATGCCCCTCTTTTTGTTTTTGTTTATCTGTCATTGAAGGTTAAGATGGACATGGCTCAGATTTATCGGGAGCCGCTGGTGTCACAACCGGTATCGTCTCTTTGCTTGGGACCTGGTCATAGTTACTAGACTACTCTAGACCGGTCCTGGATGCCTCATACCTTTCTTCGTCGGACGAGACAGAGACAGCATTACAAGATTTGACCTTTCTGCCTTTGGTCTTGACGGCATGATGTACAGCAGGTCTGGTTAGGTCATCGATGAGATCGGGGTGTACCCACATGACCTCTCCCCAAGGCATTTTAACTGGCACTAACCCCGAGGCTTGAGTAGTTGGGAGGTTAACAACCTCTATAGTTGTCTTTGGGATAGGGATGACCCTATCCTGTGCCTCCGTAGGCAGAAATTTGTCAAACTGGAGGGTCACTATATTGGCGGAGACCATCTTTTCCTTAAAGTCTAACGATAGTACATTCGTGTCAACTAATCGCTGCAGGTGATTCTTCAAGATGTAACAGTCCTTTGCTGGGTGGTGGACGTACCGGTGGTAATGACAGTATTTGGGATCATCAACCATGTCTACTTCGTCTGGGCGTCTAGGTGGTGGGAGAGTAAATTTCTCGCCCTCAAGTAGGAGGTTGAGTAATTGCAGGGCATTTTCGTCTTTGAACGAATAGTTCCCCTTTTGGATCGGAGGTCTCTCAAATTTCTGAGCAGGAGCTGTACTCCGGTTGAGACTTTCGGTCATAACCTGCTTTGCTTTGGGTGCCCTGGTAGGCCTTATGTCCCTCTTATTTAAAAGGCCCACTCCTAATAAGTGGGCCTCCTTAGCCTTCCTCTCAGAATCTTCGGTATTGATAATAAATGACGCCCAGTCTGCGTGGTCGGAGGAATCGGTCCACAGTTTTATCATAAGGGGATAAGCCTTTCCGACAAGTGTCAATTAAGATTGCTTCAGAAATCTCTGGCGGTAGTCTCATCGCGGCTTGCCGAAACCGTTTTATGCAAACTCTATCAGATTCCTTGTCCTTTTGAGTGGTGTCCAACAAAGTGGACATTAACATGTCCATCCCTGGCTTATAGAATCGAGACAGGAATAGATGCTGGAGGTCGTCAAAGGCTGACACGCAGTTGTCTTGGAGACTACAAACCCATTCATAGGCAATTTCTCTCAAGGTGCCGACGAACAGTTTAGCAAGGAGAGCATTATCTCTTGGCAAGTGCCCCGTCATAGCACTAAAGTGATTCAGATATTGATAGGGGGAATCCTTCCCATCAAAAGGAGTGATGGTTATCGATTTGAATTTGGCGGAATAGATCACCCTGTTCCATTCAAATGGAAAGGATTGGTTAAGTCTCAGCTTTCGCCGAGACTCTTGTCTATTTTTGGCATCAGCTCTAGCTCAAAGATCTCGGATGACTTCGAGGACCTCTCCCGTTACTGCTGGCCGAGATGCTTATGGCAGGGTATGGTCGTTGGCCACGTGTGGTAATACTATGTGATGACTCATAGTTAGAAAATTTAGGGCATTAGACTCCCCATTATTCCCTGGTTCTAGAGCTTGCACTGGTGGTTGGGATGAGGTTTGAGCTGCTTTTAGCTCTACGATTGTCATTGTCAGAAAAGCTAAGCTGGCATTCATGGTCTGCATTATTTTTTTGATATTTCAAAAGACCGGATGTCCTAGGATCTCTATTCATCATTCGTCATATATGACGGCATGACACGAGTGCAGGCTAACTGTTCGCTCTCTATTCCTGACTCACATGCCTCGCTGTCGGCAGTGTAGGCAATCATCTGGGAGAAGTTACCAAGGTTGAGGTTCGGAGTGTCTTCGGTCTCCGAGGCTTCAGCAACGTGCTGAGAATGGGTACCCCCGGCCTCTCTTTCCTCAGTTCCATAAGAATCACTATGCTTCTAAAACATCGGATTGTGGTGCAGTATCGGGAGTCGGCTATCCCCAGCTTCTCGAATATACAGAGGATGGGCCTCCCCAATCATGTCAGTATTTAGAATGGAGCACTGACCACCCCCCACTCTTCAGGGCCTCGGACTTGGACGAAGTGTTTTGGAACACCCCATTATTGGGCACAGCCAACTTGCTGCTCTTGGGTCGGCTTTTTGGCGTACCGACCGAAGGAGTGGAATTCATTCTGATCAGAGGAGAATCCTTTATAGTATGACATGAAGCAAAGAGGGATTCCTTCTCGTCATCTGATTGAATCCGGTCACCAAGACATCGTCGGGCGGCTGAAGTAGGCAGCAGTCGTCGGAACACGAACTGTCTCTCCGGAACTGCTGCTGGTTTTGTACAACAGCAATTGATGACTATACTAGCACATGTATGCACACCCAGGGGTGCTTTGTACATAGTATTTGATGTGGTTCCTTTCGCTTTACGTTTGTGATTGATTACATAGCATAGATCGTAGGGGGGAAGGTCCACATTTATGCTCTTTTCAAGCCCCAGGGTGGACCGAGTGCTGTGGCATATAAGTGAAACACCTGATTCCTGTGCATGCAACACATTCGAGTATTTCAAAGACTCTGAAGATTGATCCATTATGGTACTGGAGTGTACAGATAGGACCTATAAAGTTTTCCATCAGGCGCCCGTGTCATAGTTAGAGGCATGAGTCTCTTGGCAAACTCAGGTTTGGCCATTACGGCATGCATGGTGTGTGCTGTTCGTGCCGACTGAGGCTCATAGTATGCAGAACCTAAGTCTGGAGTTCCTTTCTGTGGCTGTGGGTCGAAGGTACCCAAATAGTCAAGAGCATTCCTCCTACTTTGAGTGCCATTTCACGTACGACCAGGCGCATGCGCCCTTTACGATACTTTTTTTTGAGAACGAGTATTGCATTCTCCAGAATCACGCGCCAGGGGTAGAGCATGGAGCACCTAATCGGGCTCATCGCTCCAGCTTCGGATAGCATTGTGCCTATTCCCACACGTGTGCGCCCTTTGCGATGCTTAACTTTGAGAATGAATATTATGTTGTCCAGAATAACACATCGAGTTTAAAGTAGGGAGTGATGTGTCTGGCGATAGTTGTGTCGACACGTGCTACCCTTCCTCAGAAGGTAGTGGACAGGCTATACGAGCCTTAGGCACCCACGCCTTCATCATCTTCTTGGGCTTTACTGGCCTAGGGGAGAGGCATGTACTACCCTCTGAGAGCAACTCTGCAAAGGCTGATTGATCGAATTTGACGACCATCATCTTCGTGGTAGTATCGAGCATGGACATGTCAAACTGCATCACAGCCTTCTCATTTAAGGAGAATAACGTCTCCAGTAGAGTCGCCATCTTGTTCGACATTGCTTCGCAAGCTCTTGAGAGTGGGCTTCTAGGAAGACTGCGAACGAGAATGCAAGAAGAAACTCCGGAACAGGAGTCCCTGATCGTACTTTGTTTTTGATCTGGGTTGTGACAGGGGAGGATTGCTTCTTTTACTCCATTGATGATCTAACTGTAAGGGAGGACTATCGGGCTTAGTTTTACTGACTAATAGAAAATGGTGAGAACTCTCCCTGACTTGCTCGGGAACTTCTTGAGGAATTTTAGGATCGAGGGTTTTAGATGAGGACAGCTCCTCCAATTTATAGATGAGAGCGAGAGTCCCACATGCGCCTAGTAACAGGCAGGCGCGTGAGCCTTCGTCTTCCACGTGGCGCCTTTGGTTATAGTGGCGCACCTACTCCGTTGGCATGGGGTTATGGCTGACTGCCACGTATCATGTCGTTAAGATTTGTTGGAGGATATCTCTAAACTGCTCTGTACTCCTTCCTTGGTGTGACTTGGTCTTCTACGCATGACATACGCCTAGTTCTATCATAGCTAATACGACACCCGTGCCTAGGAATCACTGCCCTAGGTGGCGTGGGTTCATAAAATGGGAAAGAACTAAAGGCGCAAGGTCAGAGGTGTATACGCAAAAATTGACATGCACCATAGTAACTAAGTCGCACGCGCTTAGCAGCACGTGCCTAGTGACACACGTCCATCTATGCTGAGGCAAACTGAACTTTGTTCTTCTAGGTTCCTTCTTAGCACGAAGATCGAAGTGTTGGGTTTGACATCTCGAGAAAGAGACTCAGCTCATTAAATGATGTCTTGGGGCGGTGCGAGTGATGTTGTGATGGATCGGGCGCGCCTATGAGGCGTGAGTGAGGCACGAGTGGTAGTAGAGGCACGCCTTCATAAATGTCAAAAATTATTATTCCTTAACTCTTGTGTCATGGCCATTTTTGGCAAGGGAGTCGAGGCACCCTGCACAAGTTTTAAGACTGGGCGTGAGCAACACAACGCCTACGTAAGGCGTGACTGAGGTAATGTTTGTGCTGAGGCGCGAGTGACCCATTACCTAGATAAGGCATAGGCACATGATCCATGTTTCTACAACAAGGAGTAAGAAAAGAAACACTAGTGTTCCCTTGTAGGAACAGTAATTTACAAAACCCTTCCTCCGACCCTCTTTGTTCGATATACATATAGATATCATAGAAGAAGAAAAATAGTGTAACCCTATCCCTAGATCCGACCTCTACAACCCTCGTGCCGCACTACGGACCACCACTGTTGATCACCATCGTCGGCCGTCGTGCGCAGTGTACAGAACAGAGCACAGCAGACGCAGTAATGGCAATATACAAAGCCTCCATCACGTCAGGTTTTTTGCCTCCTCGTCTACCCGATTCTTGAGCTAATTTCACTAGTATGTATCCAATCTAACTTCCTACAAGTCCCTTCAAATAATTTGATTTAGTTTGCGAACTCGTGATCAAAAAACAAAAAAAAAATATGATTTTGAAATACAGAAAACAATCCTAACACCCCAACTTGGAAGGCTAATTTATGTCAAACCATTGACTAATTTAGTAAACCACTTGAACGGAGTTATAGATAACCTATACGGCAACAAAACCCTTCTAGTTTTATTTATTTTGTTTTTGAACTCAACAAAAATCGATTTGAAAATCCCCTAGAAATTATTTTCAAAACCATAAAAAAATTCGATATGGAGTCCGTCCCGACAAACCGAATGACTTGGTCATGAACCTATTGCAATGAAAGATGCACATGGACTTTATGGATGTGTGGAATTTGACAGAACTCAAATTGGTTGCGTGTACGCGACGAATTCGATGTGTATCCGTCAGAAACCACCATATCGATGATTTTGTAAATTTACCAATTACTTCGTGCACGTTCGCCACATCGCAATAAAAGTTACGCCATTGGACTCGTAGAATTTTTCTAGTCCAGTAATCCAAGTTTTGTCTGATTCTAAGAAGGCTGACCAGATCACCGTATCGCGGGCCTTACGGTCTGATTCAACGGGCAATTTTGTCCACAGCTCATCGGAATCCAAAATTGGACATACTGCTAATTTTGTATTGAAAAATTGGACTCATAGATATATAGGTTGTTGACTTTAGAGATCAGGATTTGGCACACTTTTCGGTACAAAATGGGTCCAACGGCTGACTTTGTTTTGACCCAAAATTACCATTTTACCCTTGTATCCAGAATTAGACTTCTGGGTAGTCTATCTTAGATATTTTTCTTAGTTTGAAAATGTTGGTGATGTTTATTTTAGCATCATGGGACGTTTGCGGAAGTTCTACTTTTGTTGCTTATTTGATCCAACGAGTTTGGTTACCGGACGTTGTCATTTTTGCACACCACCTCCAAGCAAGATGCCTTATCACTATTTACTATCATTTCATCATGTTTCATTTTATTATCTATTTATTTGTTTTATTTTAAATTGTGCGTCGTCTAAGTCATACTTGCGTGCATCCCACTGAGTTAGTCATTTTCGTAGCTTTTATTTATTTTATTCATGATGACTTAGTTTTAGGGGACTACCCCATTATTTTGAGGTATTGATATATCTTCTTTGGCCATGACACTTGTGTTCCACGAGTTTTGAGTCTCATATATTATTCAGACTTGCATATTTGGCCGGCCACCAGTACGTAAAGGACGAGCGTTAGGTTATAACTGCTAATAGAATTGCACGCTAGAAGACTTAGCATTTATATGCATAACATGTTATGGATACAACATGGATAAGAGCATTGGGTAGGGAAGACATATACTATACGCTTGGGCAATGTCATGTCGAGTCGTGTCGGATCGTATCGATCTTGCTAGTGACTCATTTGAGCATTACCCGTGTAGTGCTAGTGACTCTCCGAAGTGCTACCTGTGTACAGTGTTAGTGATTCACTTGAGCATTTCCCGTGTGGTCATGCTCAGTCGTGGTCAGCCGGTCTGCCCTTGTATTGAGTATTATTCTAAAATTCATTTACACATAAAATGCTTAGCGACCCTATACACGATCAGGACATAGAACAGTATTTTATCACATAATAGTGTATCACATCTTGTCCTTGTTTGGTTGTAGGTGTGGTTTATTGTTTTGTTGATAAAATACTAGACTGTGTTGTGATTCGAATTATTATTGAGCAGTTTATATTCAGTTTATATGGCATGGTATTATGTATCTTGTTACGTCCCTCTGAGGACCTTGTGATCTCTCTAGGATTAGACGACCATGACTACTCTCAGGAGTACGGCTCAACTTTGGATCCTTCATTCCTAGTTGAGGAGGTTTCGCCTTCCGAGTTTCAGTGATCATTTATTTTAGTTAGATATGACATTTGCTACAGTATATTTTGCTATATTTCTCCTTTATTTTATTTATTTTAGAAGGACAGACTGCAGTATTCTCACTCTTTTTCATAGCTGTATGGTAGTAGATTTGTCTCCACCGGGCTATATAATTTCGTTTGACATTTTATTCATTATCGGACTATTTATTTTATTTGCTATCATGGATGCGATATAGATTTACCTGTGACTGTCTGTAGTTTAGTTTATTTACAGCTTATGTATGTATATAAGAATTCTATATATTACAGTATTCCTTGTCTACATACAGCTGGCATGTTATGTATGCCTAGTCTTACGTATATTTGGACTAAGGCATTACAATCCTAGACATGATATACAAAACTGGACAATACAAGAAAGTGCACTATTGTCACGACCCGCACCCACTGTGAGGGTACGAGCACGTAACAACGCCCAGCCTACGCCGCAGTGTCGGCGGTAGAACGCTGTCCTAGGTTACTATATAATCAACAACTCACGTAATTATATAATGTGCTTATCAAGTCTCAACTCCGAACGGAGGACAAGTATAAGATATGGTGTAACTCAATCACAGTCTAAGCACGATAAGATAACACCGAAATATAACTAAGAAATTGAAGACAACAATAACTACTAATATAATAACAACAAACTCAAACAATCTCAAATACATCTCAAGTCTCAATTCTATACAACAAGCTCTAAATGAAAACAGATGCCAATCTACTAAACTAAATCCCGATCACTCCTGAGTGTCGGGGCCAAGGTAGCTAACCCGTCTCCTGGTCCGTAATATGTAGGGCATGTGTCCTCAGGGCAATCATCTGTAAAATTTTCAACAGGTCCAGTCAGGACAGGAACGAGCACAATCTCATCTAGAAAACTCAAGTAAATGACAGAGAACTATACAGCAGTTATAGACAGTTGTATTGATGAATATGGCAGTTTATGTTCAGGTGATGGTAAGAAAGACAGATAAAGTGCAAGGAAAGAAAATAACTAAACAAGAGAAGAATCATAGCAATGAAGACTGTAAAATAGAACTAGCTGAACCAGGGTAATATGATATAAAGTCCAAACGGCAATGTAGACAAGTGTAACTCCAATGTAAGTCTAGTACAACATGAATCTAATACAAGATGAATCCAGTAAGGGACGATTCCAGTTATAGTGATCAAATGATTCCAGGGTGAGTCCAGCCTATACTCTAACAGTGTGTTTTAAAATACCAAGATCTACGTGTAAACGGCTGTAGGTAATACGGCACATCATACACCTGGCCGGGTGTGAGATGGCTATCATTCCAGTAGATTCCAGTAGATTCCAGTTGGGAGATTCCAGATTGGGGTATGTCTACATGTCTCACTCAAGTATTTTCCCTCCCAGTAAGTGAATCCAGAAATCCGACACAATGATTCAAGATAGTCCAGCCAAAATATAATAATACCAGTAAATGATTCCAGTAAATGATTCCAGTAGGTGATTCCAGTAATAGAAGCCAGAAATGATGATACCGGTAATAGAGGCTAGAAAATAAATATGTGTCGTATACATGAATCCAAAATATCCATACGTGTTGTAACAGAGAATCGCATACAACTAACTAGAACTGAAGTACAGTAATTGACAAGTAAATGAGAGAACTATCAGAGAATGTACTCGCCTGCTACTCTGAAAAGAGTAGTGTAATATCAGATGTCTGCAACTGAGTCACAATGTCCTAAATAAAGGAGTACAGGTTATAATGTGTTTAAAATAGGGTAAATAAAGTTTACAATGCAATCTACATGATTTCTAGGTCAATCTAGGTCAAAGTCAACTCTTGGTCAACTCTGGGTCAAACCAAGTCAATATCTAGCTAATTTGTCAAACCTTGCTCAACTAGCCAACCATTGGTCAATTTGCCTAATCTTAAAGTTTGGCTAGTAGACTAGCTAGGGTTAAGCTAATGGGGTATCAAACCATATTACCATATTCAATATTTAGCTATTAGCATAACCCAAATCATAATACCATAGCATACCTTACCCACCATTCTTATCTACTACTAACTCTATGAGTATACACACATATGAATAGTTTATATAATAACATACTCAAAATCAACTACCTCAACACATATATATCTACATATGTAAAGTATAACTCTAACCTCTCATATAATAGCCACATACATATATATCAGACATAACCCACATATGTGCATAATATAAATATGTGAGTTATAAAAGTGTATAATACCTATATATATGTAAATCTGGAACATGGCAGGCAGCAATTTGCTTGGGTGTATACAAGGATATGGGATGAGAGGAATGAAGAAATGGTTTGGTGAAGTGCAGTAAACAACATGCTAAGTTGGACTGAACAATGAACAAACAAATACACCTATGCAGGACATTGCAAAGAATGATGAGGGACAGAACAATATCCTATAATAGTTGTTCATGACTGAACAAAAGAGTTAGGGACAGACCTTGCAAGGAGATGTAGAGAAGATACAGGACATTAAGATATGGGACTGGCATTTAATGCACAGGGTTGACAAGAATGGTCTTAGTTCCAATGAGGACTGCACGAAGGATATGAAATTGACTAAGGGGTGGACTCCACATATAGAGGAGTAGGACAATGTGGAGAGTTCAAGGGCTTGGACTCTACAAGGTGGTTATACAGAACATTAGATGCTCTAGTCTGCATCTATAGATGTTCAAATCTGAACATCAAGTGTCCAAGACCTGAACCAAGGCTCTGCAGGTAACTAGACATTACAAGGAATGGATTGGCATATTCCATGTAACATCTGAGGGTGTATCAAGACATATGATTGAATGTATGCACTAATCTGAGCACATAAGGAATAGGAAGACCAATAGGGAAGGAAGGATCTGTCCTCATGCAGGACAATGTGATCTGGGTGATGTGAGGAGTAGGTTCAGTTCAAGAATGAACTTAGCAGTAGGGTTGAACAGACCATGATGTAGTCTGAGTTCAGGAGTTAAAGTGGATAGAAAATGTGCAGTGAACTAAAGGTGTGTGGGTTAATCTCAGTAAGGACATGCACTACAGCCTATAAGATATCTCTACCCAAATTTGGACTGAACCAAGGTTAAGGCTAACATCAATTACTGAGGCCATGGCTAAGGAGGATGATAGCAGGACAGATAAGGAAGAATGAGGACCAAATATGTGAAACAAGGATGAATTAGAGAAGTGGACTCTAAGATATGCAGAACATGAATGGAGTGAAGTGGTAAACGAGTGCATGACAGGTCTCAAGTGATGTAAGGCTATTACAGTGGAGTGATGCATATGCTGTGAGTGCAAGAAGGCCATATGCAGAACAATGTCTGTAGGAGAAGGACATGTAGGTTCTGATTCATATGACATGTGTCAGTAATTGTATGAACTATGATACCATTCGAGTGCAGTGAACAAATGGTGTACCTAGACAAGCAAAGGGCTATAAGTGAATGCAATGTGGAGAGTTCACTTGTGAAAGAGTGTGCAGTGAGTGAAAAGAGTGTAATGACAGGAAATTGATAGTGTAACTGTTAACATACTAGGTTCCAACTCCAAACTCGAAATCCCAAACAACCCAGTTTCATATTTAAAACAAACATTCAAAACAAATTTCAAATCCAAGACTGAAACAAGCCCATAGGACTGTAACTCCATTACTCAGGCCTATACATACATGTAGACATTATAAAATGGGTATCAATTTATATTATCTAACTATTTAAGTAATATTTAACTCTAAAAACTGCCACAGTATCAGTGAGAACAACAAGTTTCAGGAAATACATAGGAAACCCAAATCGACATAGGAAAACCCAATAAACCATCAAATTGATTGTGCCAACACATAGTACACATGTGCACGTGTCATAGGGATGCATTCGTGTCCAGAAAACTGGACATGAACGTGTCCAAAACCAAATTCGAAACTGTGTCTGAAAACAGGAAATTCAGTCCTCGTGCACGCGTGCACGTGTGTCCAACTCACGACACAGGCCACGTGGAGACACGTGGCCGTGCACACGTGTTCACCTAGACTAGGGGGACGTGTCCAAGTGCCTGCCCCGTGTCCACGTGGTGTCTACGTGTCGATACGAGGCCGTATCAGTGAGCAATTTCCGTGCGTACAGTGACAGTGCGTGACCCGTACGAACGCGATAACTTCGCGCACAGTAAACGAAAGTTTGTGAAACTTTGTGTGGGTGATGTTAGTGGGTGCCCGCACGTCCCCACAAATTTTCATGGTGTCACATGTCGTATCGTGTCCGTAAAGGCACTCGAACAGCAGGACAGCCGTACGGGCCTGTGCGTAGTGTCATGCACGACTTGCGTGTCCATTTTGGACACGAAATGCGCACAAAAACCAACTCAGTCCTCAACATAATTAATGTACACATCAAGAGCTTCAAAATCATGTAATTAGTTTAGCAAAAATCGAAAATAAAATCCTTAGAGGCATTTTATCGAACACCTAATATACACTACGACACGTGTCCGATACGGACACCAAACGGACACGAAATTCACCCAAACTTCAGGGACACCTAGGGGACTCCTAGATCTAGCCCTACATGCAAAGAAAACTGAAATTTAAATCAATTTAAAGGGTTTTACCTATAGGTGCAAATTGCATGGAAAAGCTTCAAATAGGGGATTCCTCCTCTTGATGGCAAAAGCTCCAAATTGACCCAAAGCTGGGATTAAACCCCAAAATCAGAAAATGGGAGAGTATTAGATTCTAATGCAAGAAACTAGAATTAAAAAGGAATTAAAATAGATTTATGGGGATTTTTGGAAGGGGGACAAATACCTTTCTTTTCCAATGTTGAAATGAATAAAGAAAGAGGCAAGCCCTAGAGAATAAGTATTTATATAGGGTAGGGATCCCTATGGCTGGTCATTTAGGGTTTGGTTAGGGTTAGGGCTTCTAGTTATGGGCCATGGGCCAAGTCATAATCAAATAAATCATCAAGCCATAAGTCATTTCATGAAACCACAAGCCATGACTTAAATTTACTAAACCAAGTCCCCTCATTCTAAAATTAGTTTCTAATGACTAAAAGTAGGTTAACCTAAGTTAGACTAGGGTCACCATGGCTAGGGTTAGCTTCTAGGCTAGTTCACTAGGTCTCAACATGTCAAGGTCAAACTAGAACTCACCAATTCAACAATTCACCAAATAATTCAAATAAGTCAAAATGACCAAATTACCCCTAGACTAAAAATGATAATTAAATCATCCTAATGACATGGTCAGGCTCTAGGTCATGCAGTCTCTAGGATTTCACTAGCAGCACGTCAAAATCATAAGTCATGACTTAAAACAGTTTTTAAATAGTTTAAAAATAATTAAAAATCACCAAAAATCATAATGTGAAATAAATATCAATAAATAATAATTATAATTACAAAATTTCAAAAATACCCTCATCTAGAAAACTGGGTGTTACAATCCCACCCACCTTAAAAAAATTTCGTCCTCGAAATTAAGATGATCGTATCCCCACTAGGTCAACCGCCAACAATCAAAGTCAAAGATAACATGCAACACTGTCCTACTGGTCGCGATTCTACGGTCTCGAATAGGGTAGCTACACTATCTAGCAATCACAACTATATCCTGGCAGGTACTAATGGAATTACACAGAAAAGTGGGGAGGAAGAATGAGAAGGACAAACCTGCTAATCCATCACCTGCAACGTCGGTCTCCTCGACCGCCATCGCAAAGCTCCACCCCTCTGGTGCTGAGCTACAGGTGGCCTAGCTCCCTCAAAAGGAAGTGCAAAGGGACAGTCTACCATCCTATATGAAACTGATAAAGATAACTAGGAATTTATTATGAAGGATTACCATTCCAAAGATGATCAAATCGAAAGTTTAAGGCACGAGTGTCAATAGCATCGAAATCCAATAATACAATATATAAAAGAGGATTTAGTCCCGACACGATCTAAGTTGATCAATTTCAGGATATATCGAAGTTTGGACAAGATGGAGAACGAGGCCATTAAAGTCTGAGCACGAGTATCCAAGATTTGATATCCATATCACAATTGAATAAGACCCCAAACACTGGATGATAAGGAGGATGACCCAGTCAACTGGTCACGATCAAAGAATTAGAATCTAAAGGATGATGCAAGCATATAGAATAAGGCAATTTCTTCCTTTGGATAGGGAAACTAAACATGATACCTTGGGTTGATCTATCAAGTACAGTGCCTTTTCTATCTGAAATATATGAAAGGCAAAACAATAATGAGTTCAAGGCGATGTTATTAAGTACAATACGTGGTTCATAGGCGATGGAAATAATTCAAAAGAGAATTGCCAAAGCTATCGTGGATGAGACTCTAGGGCAAATTTAAATATGTCTCCCTCCATGTAGAATAATATATGAGAAGCGAACCAAAGTGCAATAGGTTGATCAGACCATCATGTACCGGTTCTGATTAGACAATATGTTAGTGGGTGATGGCCCCCAATAAAATATGTCATGATCAAGCTCGAAAAGATCAGCTCGCAAAACTGGTGCTAAATTAGCAACATAAGATAGACAAAATATAAGTAAGGATAATGATGAAAGAAGTTAATAGTCCAAGATTCTTTAAACATCAAGGAGTGAGGGTGAATCAAAACAAGAGGAAAAGGATTTTCAAATCGAAGTTCATAATGAGATTCTCAAGGGTCATCCAGGAATCTCTCAAGTAGTCCTAACTGTGATTGAGTACCTCTCTGTTAAAGCCTATCTCTCAATCCTATCGCAGGCTCACAGCAGTACAACTAAGTCGCCGTACTACCACGATATCGCACTAATGCGACTCTCGACCTGCATGGGCCACCACTAAAAATGTGTTACGACCCGCACCCACTGTGAGGGTACGAGCACGTAACAACGCCCAGCCTACGCCGCAGTGTCGGCGGTTGAACGCTGTCCTATGTTACTATCTAATCAACAACTTACGCAATTATATAATATGCTTGTCAAGTCTCAACTCTGAACGAAGGACAAGTATAAGATACGGTGTAACTCAATCACAGTCTAAGCACGATAAGATAACACCGAAATATAACTAAGAAATTGAAGACAACAATAACTACTAATATAATAACAACAAACTCAAACAATCTCAAATACATCTCAAGTCTCAATTCTATACAACAAGCTCTAAATGAAAACAGATGCCAATCTACTAAACTAAATCCCGATCACTCTTGAGTGTCGAGGCCAAGGTAGCTAACCCGTCTCCTGGTCCGTAATATGTAGGGCATGTGTCCTCAGGGCAATCATCTGTAAAATTTTCAACAGGTCCAGTCAGGACAGAAACGAGCACAATCTCATCTAGAAAACTCAAGTAAATGACAGAGAACTATACAGCAGTTATAGACAGTTATATTGATGAATATGGCAGTTTATGTTCAGGTGATGGTAAGAAAGACAGATAAAGTGCAAGGAAAGAAAATAACTAAACAAGAGAAGAATCATAGCAATGAAAACTGTAAAATAGAACTAGCTGAACCAGGGTAATATGATATAAAGTCCAGACGACAATGTAGACAAGTGTAACTCCAATGTAAGTCCAGTACAAGATGAATCTAATACAAGATGAATCCAGTAAGGGACGATTCTAGTTATAGTGATCAAATGATTCTAGGGTGAGTCCAGCCTATACTCTAACAGTGTGTTTTAAAATACCGAGATCGACATGTAAACGGCTGTAGGTAATACGGCACATCACACACCTGGTCGAGTGTGAGATGGCTATCATTCCAGTAGATTCCAGTAGATTCCAGTTAGGAGATTCCTGATTGGGGTATGTCTACATGTCTCACTCAAGTATTTCCCCTCCCAACAAGTGAATCCAAAAATCCGATACAATGATTCAAGATGAGTCCAGCCAAAATATAATAATACCAGTAAATAATTCCAGTAAATGATTCCAATAGGTGATTCCAGTAATAGAAGTCAGAAATGATGATACCAGTAATAGAGGCCAGAAAATAAATGTGTGTCGTATACATGAATCCAGAATATCCATACGTATTGTAACAGAGAATCGCATACAACTAACTAGAACTGAAGTACAGTAATTGACAAGTAAATGAGAGAACTATCAGAGAATGTACTCGCCTGCTACTCTGAAAAGAGTAGTAATATCAGATGTCTGCAACTGAGTCACAATGTCCTAAATAAAGCAGTACAGGTTATAATGTGTTTAAAATAGGGTAAATAAAGTTTACAATGCAATCTACATGATTTCTAGGTCAATCTAGGTCAAAGTCAACTCTTGGTCAACTCTGGGTTAAACCAAGTCAATATCTAGCTAATTTGTCAAACCATGGTCAACTAGCCAACCATTGGTCAATTTGCCTAATCTTAAAGTTTGGCTAGTAGACTAGCTAGGGTTAAGCTAATGGGGTATCAAACCATATTACCATATTCAATATTTAGCTATTAGCATAACCCAAATCATAATACCATAGCATACCTTACCCACCATTCTTATCTACTACTAACTCTATGAGTATACACACATATGAATAGTTTATATAATAACATACTCAAAATCAACTACCTCAACACATATATATATCTACATATGTAAAGTATAACTCTAACCTCTCATATAATAGCCACATACATATATATCAGACATAACCTACATATGTGCATAATATAAACATGTGAGTTATAAAAGTGTATAACACCTATATATATGTAAATCTGGAACATGGCAGGCAGCAATTTGCTTGGGTGTATGCAGGGATATGGGATTAGTGGAATGCAAGAAATGGTTTGGTGAAGTGCAGTAAACAACATGCTAAGTTGGACGGAACAATGAACAAACAAATACACCTATGCAGGACATTGCAAAGAAGGATGAGGGACAGAACAATATCCTATAATAGTTGTTCATGACTGAACAAAAGAGTTAGGGACAGACCTTGCAAGGAGATGTAGAGAAGATACAGGACATTAAGATATGGGACTGGCATTTAATGCACAGGGTTGACAAGAATGGTCTTAGTTCCAATGAGGACTGCACGAAGGATATGAAATTGACTAAGGGGTGGACTCCACATATAGAGGAGTAGGATAATATGGAGAGTTCAAGGGCTTGGACTCTACAAGGTGGTTATACAGAACATTAGATGCTCTAGTCTGCATCTATAGATGTTCAAATCTGAACATCAAGTGTCCAAGACCTGAACCAAGGCTCTGCAGGTAAATAGACATTACAAGGAATGGATTGGCATATCTTATGTAACATCTGAGGGTGTATCAAGACATATGATTGAATGTATGCACTAATCTGAGCACATAAGGAATAGGAAGACCAATAGGGAAGGAAGGATCTGTCCTCATGCAGGACAATGTGATCTGGGTGATGTGAGGAGTAGGTTCAGTTTAAGAATGAACTTAGCAGTAGGGTTGAACAGACCATGATGTAGTCTGAGTTCAGGAGTTAAAGTGGATAGAAAATATGCAGTGAACTAAAGGTGTGTGGGTTAATCTCAGTAAGGCCATGCACTACAGCCTATAAGATATCTCTACCCAAATTTGGACTGAACCAAGGTTAAGGCTAACATCAATTACTGAGGCCATGGCTAAGGAGGATGATAGCAGGACAGATAAGGAAGAATGAGGACCAAACATGTGAAACAAGATTGAATTAGAGAAGTGGACTCTAAGATATGCAAAACATGAATGGAGTGAAGTGGTAAACGAGTGCATGACAGGTCTCAAGTGATGTAAGGCTATTACAGTGGAGTGATGCATATGCTGTGAGTGCAAGAAGGCCATATGCAGAATAATGTCTGTAGGAGCAGGACATGTAGGTTCTGATTCATGTGACATGTGTCAGTAATTGTATGAACTATGATACCATTCGAGTGCAGTGAACAAATGGTGTACCTGGACAAGCAAAGGGCTATAAGTGAATGCAATGTGGAGAGTTCACTTGAGAAAGAGTGTGCAGTGAGTGAAAAGAGTGTAATGACAGGAAATTGATAGTGTAACAGTTAACATACTAGGTTCCAACTCCAAACTCGAAATCCCAAACAACCCAGTTTCATATTTAAAACAAACATTCAAAACAAATTTCAAATCCAAGACTGAACCAAGCCCATAGGACTGTAACTCCATTACTCAGGCCTATACATACATGTAGACATTATAAAATGGGTATCAATTTATATTATCTAACAATTTAAGTAACATTTAACTCTAAAAACTGCCACAGTATCAGTGAGAACAACAAGTTTCAGAAAACACATAGGAAACCCAAATCGACATAGAAAAACCAATAAACCATCAAATTGATTGTGCCAACACATAGTACACATGTGCACATGTCATAGGGATGCATTCGTGTCCAGAAAACTGGACACGAACATGTCCAAAACCAAATTCGAAACTGTGTCTGAAAACAGGAAATTCAGTCCTCGTGCACGCGTGCACGTGTGTCCAACTCACGACACAGGCCACGTGGAGACACGTGGCCGTGCACACGTGTTCACCTAGACTAGGGGGACGTGTCCAAGTGCTTGTCCCGTGTCCATATGGTGTCTACGTGTCGATACGAGGCCGTATCAGTGAGCAATTTCCGTGCGTACAGTGACAGTACGTGACCCGTGCGAACGCGATAACTTCGCGCACAGTGAACGAAAGTTCGTAAAACTTTGTGTGGGTGATGTCAGTGGGTGCCCGTACGTCCCCATAAATTTTCGTGGTGTCACGTGTCGTCTCGTGTCCGCAAAGGCACTCGAACAGCAGGACAGCCGTACGGGCCTGTGTGCAGTGTCGTGCACAACTTGCGTGTCCATTTTGGACACGAAATGCACACAAAAACCAACTCAGTCCTCAACATAATTAATGTACACATCAAGAGCTTCAAAATCATGTAATTAGTTTAGCAAAAATCGAAAATAAAATCCCTAGAGGCATTTCATCGAACACCTAATATACACTACGATACGTGTCCGATACGGACACCAAACGGATACGAAATTCACCCAAACTTCAGGAACACCTAGGGGACTCCTAGATCTAGCCCTACATGTAAAGAAAACTGAAATTTAAATCAATTTAAAGGGTTTTACCTATAGGTGCAAATTGCATGGAAAAGCTTCAAATGGGGGATTCCTCCTCTTGATGGCAAAAGCTCCAAATTGATCCAAAGCTGGGATTAAACCCCAAAATCAGAAAATAGGGGAGTATTAGGTTCTAATTCAAGAAACTAAAATTAAAAAGGAATTTAAATGGATTTATGGGGATTTTTGGAAGGGGGACAAATACCTTTCTTTTCCAATATTGAAATAAATAAAGAAAGAGGCAAGCCCTAGAAAATAAGTGTTTATATAGGGTGGGGATCCCTATGGCTGGTCATTTAGGGTTTGGTTAGGGTTAGAGCTTCTAGTTATGGGCCATGGGCCAAGTCATGATCAAATAAATCATCAAGCCATAAGTCATTTCATGAAACCACAAGCCATGACTTAAATTCACTAAACCAAGTCCCCTCATTCTAAAATTAGTTTCTAATGACTAAAAGTAGGTTAACCTAAGTTAGACTAGGGTCACCATGGCTAGGGTTAGCTTTTAGGCTAGTTCACTAGGTCTCAACAAGTCAAGGTCAAACTAGAACTCACCAATTCAACAATTCACCAAATAATTCAAATAAGTCAAAATGACCAAATTACCCCTAGATGAAAAAATGATAATTAAATCATCCTAATGACATGGTCAGGGTCTAGGTCATGCAGTCTCTAGGGTTTCACTAGCAGCACGTCAAAATCATAAGTCATGACTTAAAACAGTTTTTAAATAGTTTAAAAATAATTAAAAATCACCAAAAATCATAATGTGAAATAAATATCAATAAATAATAATTATAATTACAAAATTTCAAAAATACCCTCATCTAAAAAACTGGGTGTTACAACTATAACAAGTCACAACAAAAAAAATATAATAAGATGGAAGCAAGAGTGTGCTACGATAAGCCACTATATCGGGAGTGCGCCATGACAAGCCACTATAGTAGACAATATAGGACATGTATTAAGAGCGTGCCACGACGGGCCACTATCAAGTTAGCAAGGAAGGCATGTAATAAGAGTGCACCACGACGGGCCACTATAGAGTAGAAATACTAGACATGGCATAAACTCTATAGTACAATAAATTCGGGTAGGCATGGCAACACATGGTAGAGAACATATCATAGCATATAAGAAAAAATTAATAAGAAAACTTATTATGGCATATGCAGGAAATAATAAGAAAATAAATCATGGCATATACAGGAACGCAATATGAAAATAATAAACAGAAAAAAAAACTAGGCAACTTGGGTATCCTGACGGTATACAGGCCCGTATACTCCGGTATATCGGTCGTATACTCCAGTATACCGGCAGTATGTCGATCCGAAGCTTTTAAAAACTATTTTTCCAAATTTAAGTAACACACCGGTGTACCGTCGGTACAGACTAGTCGGTATGCTGAAAAATGGGGACACAAAACTTCTGGAAAAATAATACACAGGATCGATATATCGGCAGCACAGACCAATACAGATGCAGTATGCCGTTAATTGTTACAACATGTTTTAACTTGAAAAGGACCCACAAATCGGTATGTCGTCGATATACACTGATAGACCGACGGTATGTCATTTATGTCCGATAAATAACTCTAAAGATTTGTAACAAGTTTCAAAAACCAAAGTGTAACCTCTATTTTCGTCAATAAATAAATCTTCAAGTTTCCCTAATATTTTTTAGAAATTTTTCTAACATTTTTAAAATTATTTGAGAGATATTTTATATTTCGTAGGAGAATAGCAATTTTTAATTAGGCAATGGCATAATTGTAAATATCAAAAAATGGTATCTTTATTAATAATTATTTATGGTGTCATGGTTAACCATTAGCAATTTGGTGGAAAGGTTCTAGAATTTGTTAATCATGGATTAATTATCTAAGCCATGGTTAATTAATTATCTAGAATATTCCCTCTAATCCACATAATTAACTTCTACCAAACTCCACCATCCTCATAACCACCCTAACAACTTTCTAACCACCCACTAAGTAACTTGTAACCAACTCCTAACCACCTCCTTCCTAATTAGAAAAAAGGATGAACCTAGACATGATTAAGTCTAGGTTAATTAGCGGTTTTGATATATTTTTGTAATTAAATCAAATAATTTTGTAAGCTAAGGACTGATTTTTGTAATTTCCATGTTTTTTCCAAACTATATATAGACACTAATACCCCTTTGTTTTTACATCACCTCTACCTTGGTGATGCCTTGTCAAGTTCTTACCAGTCCCCTCAGTTTCTTCTTCTCTTCTTTTTTGAGCTTCGACGAGCTCCCATGACAATTTCTTTAGTAATTTCTCCAGCTGAGTGACTCCAAAGCTCAGATGAAGAATCCTTCGACCGGTTGAGGCGGCACCATAACTGCGATGACGACAAGATTTGGCTGGAATGCGACGTCATTCTCGACGAGTTCGTCGACGTCAATAGTCTATGTTCCAACGGTACAATGATTCTTGACGAAACGATTGTGAGGCACTCTAGTGTGACGCCATTTTCGATGAACTGGTCTTAGAAATTACGGCCGATATTAAGAATTATGTCTCCTCAGTTTGTATCACGACCCACACCCGATGTAAGGGCACGAGTGCGTAAATAATGCCCAGCCTACGCCGCAGCATCAGCGGTAAAATGCTGTCTAGATCTACTACATATTTATACATTTCATGGATATGAATTATAATTCGAATGGAGGACAATATAATGATAATACTCATACTCAATCACAATATCAATAAAGAAGATAAATTGAACGATAATGACATAAAAGATAGGATATAATAACTAAAGAAGTCTAAAATCATAATCATAACCAAGTCCACACCCAGAGTTTATGAGTCTAACTATCTCAACATAACAAGTCTCAAAAATAATAACAATCCAATGTATCATAAGCTGGAGACATATCCAGTACTAATAGCTAATCTAACTGAGTCGCTACTAGTGTCTCCTCGGCTGGAACTAATCCCTTCTGAGCCAACGGTCTGCACCTACTATATCATGTGGTCCGTAGTAGATAGGACACCCATCATCTAAATCATCTAAAAAAAATATATCCAATCAGAATTAGAGCGAAGTATACCTCTAATAATTGTTCTAGTAAATGATATAGTCTATGTAACAGTTAATAGAGAGAATATATAAGATGACATAATAGGTACATGAATAAAACAAGATATAAAAATACTATAAGTAAACATAAGAGCAGAAAATATCATGTACAAGAATAAGAAAATAACTATCTAAATGAGTAAGCACTAGTTTCAATATGTGATCGAATTGGAAACTTGATACAAGGATTATGGCCTGGTTAATCATACATACGGTGTATGATTAACACTATTCAAGGAACAAGAATTGATACAAGGAGGGTATGATCACATATCTACACTAATACTCCTGTCCCCAACTGGTACAGTGGATCCAACCATGGTACGTTATGACACAGGATTCTTTGAGAAGGTCGCGAGCCTTCTCAGGAATTAGTATACATACAAGTACAAGAACAACAACAAGGCTTGCATAAGGTACACCAAGATATACAGGGAATAATATCTCATGACGGGATCTAAAAATATCAATCCGTGTGACCAATGTGTTAGGAAATCAAGGATATCTACACTAGATACAAGAAACAAAAAATATATCATAAACAAAAATTATCAGAGAATGTACTCGTCTGAAATCCAGTGTGAAGTATCAAACTGTATCCGTAATAGTGCTTCAAAGACCTAAATATAGAATTCAATGTCAATTGGTGTTTTGGAGTGATAGATAGTGATATCTAACTTGAAATATGATTTCTAGGTCAATTCTAGGCCATGGTAGTCAAACTAGGTCATACCTTGCAAAACTAGGTCAAACTAGTCACTACCTAGGTTTCTAGGTCCATACCTTGTCATACCAAGATATCCTAACCAATACTAGTCAATACACATGCATATATGTTAGCTTACCCTATACCATGACATTACCTCATTCTTCAATATATAGGTAATACCCAATACCTTGTCCATATTCCCTTACCTACATATCCAATATTACCTTAACATTACATATCTCATAACCATAGGAATACCCATTACCTATATGCCTTACCCTTGCCTATTACCTAGACATTTACCTATATTCCTATATCCTTACCTATTTATTACCTAACATTACTCTTTCTATATTGGTACAATGGTATCACTTGTCTAATACCAATCCTAACCATTACCTACACATATCCCTACCCAACACACACACGTGCTAGTAATACATCACACCCTCATAACTTTGCTGCATGCACCTACTGTTGTACAAATGCCCATTTTGTTTACTGTTGTAGCTACTGCTACTACATGTAGACTCCTATTCAGATACTCTTGCTACTACTAACTACAATTGCCTAACTACTATAGGTTCCCTCTATTGGTGCCTTCTTCTATTTTTGTTGTCCGTCTTATATTCTTGTGCACTAATAATCAGTACACAAGCTGTTGCCGGAACTGCCCTGCTTTGGTCAGTAGTTGATGTTCCCTGCTACTGCTAAAAGCACAAAATTTCCCCCTTGCTGCTACCAATCTTATTCTTTCTAATGCACACTCTAAAAGCTACTGCTAACAGCAATCCCTCCACTGCTGTTACTACTAGATGAAGGCTAGCAGCAACTGCTACTCTTCACCAGAGGCTACTACTGCCTCTGCTACTCTCCTAATGCTGCTGTCACTATGCCATGTACTTCCCCTTCCTTTTCCTAGCTACTTCTATTGCTCTACTCTTCCTTCTATTGCCTGCACACTGCCATATCCCCCTCTTCACACAGACACCCTATAATGCTGACACAAGTATAACTGATACTAGCACCCTACCCAAACTGCCACTGTTCACTGTCCCTAATCACTACTGCTAACAGTGGTTTCCACTGCTAATGTTCTTCCCTCTTCAAACTGATACATACACACACTCCACATCTATCTACACATATGTATATTAACCAATACACACGCACACACATATACATATATATGTACAATTATAGAGATGCACATAAACATATAGGTATGCATATTCACACACTCATTTATGCATATAGATACCTATACACATTGTCTATGTGGTATCACCACTATCAAATACATACATACATACAAACAAACATACATACATACATACATACATACATACATACATACATACATACATACATACATACATATATACATACATACATACATACATACATACATACATACATACATAGACACATCCATTAGGACACTCCCCAATTGTCTAAACCAAACACTTAATGTGCATTACCCTCGTATCGCACTAATCTACGATACTCTTGTGATCGTCCAAGATACCTATACTAAACCTTGCCTGATCCTAACCAAATCACATGAGCATACATAAAACATAAATTATAGCCTAATTAGGACAATCTATAGCTGGTGTAGTATGCTATAAAGAATTGGACATGTGTGCCATAAGTGTCGGTGGAAAAAATCTCTAAAATGATTTTTTGTCCTACCGTATCATGATACGACCTACTCATATTCAATTGTGGACACAGATCTAGACACACACAACTGCCAGTCTAATTAGATATAAATTATCAACTGACAAACACTTGTGCACCAATCTTGAAATTTCCCCAAAATTGGTATAAATCTCAGCATAACTTTCACATAAAGGATCATTAAAGCCTAATTCTTCCTCCTATGGGTAGTCTTAGTCCATGGGTGAATTCCAAAGGGTTGAAATGCATACTTAGAGTCTAATTAGAGAGAAAATTGAGATGTGTTCCTATTGGGAGATGGATTCCCAATGCCAAGCCAAATGGACACGATTCGGAAATGAAATCCTAACAATTAGCCTCCTCTTCTAGAACACCTAGCCTCCAAGCTCCTAGGCTCATCCAAGTGATGAGAGTGAAGATAATTGGAAGAGAATTGGAGTAGAATTGAGAGGAGTTGGTGGAGGGAGGGATCAATTGGGGCAGAATACCAAATTGAGATAAAATGGCACAAAATAAAATGAAGAGAGAGAGAGAGTCTCTCCTTCTTTAATGGCCAGCCATGATCTAGAACTATTCCATGCAATCACAATGTCTAATATGCCCCTCTAAGCTTGTCATGAAAGCTAATTAACACATGAAAGTTTCTAATCCTATTTTGGTCATTAGAATAATCTCTATTTAATCAAATGGAATGACTAATTGGGTCTTACTGAGTCTAATCTAAAGTATCGGTCCATGTGTCATGTCAATCTAATTGTTGGACTCTAGTGTCATGTCAAGTCTAATTGGGTTCACTAACACCAGTCTAAAAAATATACTAGTCTACTAACCAACTAATCATTTGGTCTATTCTAATTAGCTAGCACACAACCAATACATATAATAATAAATATTATGATCATTAATACAATTATCAAACAATTATTAGAATGACAAAAATATCCTTCTTCCGAAATTAGGTAGTTATAGTTTGACTTTAAAATCTTCTCGATCGAATTGGTCGATCTTGAGTGATTTTAATTGATTCTTGATCTCAATCAAAGAAGCTTCGACCATGATTCCAGCGAGATCGATTGGGCAATTGTTTGTTCAGTGCAATCGAAGAATTTGAGCCAAGAGATCAATTTGATCAGTGCGATCGAGCAACTTAGATTGAATTGGATCAATAAGTACTGATCTTTTTATTTTTGATTTTATGATGGATTAAAAATCAAGGTTTAACTCTGGAACGTCTTTCTCATGTTCTGTATGTAAGGTGCTCAGCATTGTGCTTCTAAGGAAATTCGAATCAAGGTTGGATATGAGGACGTTGGTATCCGACTCATCTAGCTGTGTCTCTGCATTCGAGTTCAATTAACTCCATAACAGGTTGATTTTGATCCTTTGATTCTCTATTTTTTGACACATATTTATGATCGACACATAAGTTGTTCCGTATCCTGGTCGGGTTAGGATCAGATGGACTCGACAAGTGTGCGTGTCGAATCTTGAAGGATGTAGTATTCAGTTTTAAAAACGATGTTAGATAGAGACTGACAAAGAGCATGATGAGTTCTAATTGAATGGTTTGGGCTCATTTGTTGTGCTCAGATAGGACTGGACTCAGGTTACGGAAGGGGTTTTTGGGCCATAGTCTATATTGGATTAGCTTGGAGTTGATCATTAGATAGTAGTTGTTGAAATTAGTTAATTAGTTATTGATAATTAGTTAGTGTTTGTTAATGATGTTATTAAGGATAGTTAGGAATAAGAGTAATAAATTTTAGGTTAGATAATTAGGAATTAGGTTATGAGATCGAGAGCTCAATAAGAAAGTAGGAATTTAGTGAGCTTTTGGATGGAAGATGATTTTAGGGTAAATTCTAAATGGGTATTTATGTCTCTTGGCACAGCTAACTCGGATTGGGATTTGATCTTCCTTGACCCCTACAAAAATCCAGGCAAGTATACTACAACTTGGATTTCTACTTTGTACTTCTGTTTTGCATTATTTTTCATATCGGACACTAGATTGACACGAGTCATTGTCTTGATTTTATTGATTCTTATTTCTTGATTGTGTATCGGGGTTGGGAAAATACTTAGTCAATATGTGATCAAACCCCCTTAGTTTAATCTTGTGAATAGCCTAATCGCACATAGTGCACGTATGGCTAGGTCGTACCGTATTTTATTATCTTATTGTGCTACCATCCAGTCACATATTAAACTAGTATTTCAATTCACTTGTGCACAGTTTTTGTTTTATTGTTCAGTTACAAGTTAGTCCATACTATTATCATTGCATTGAAGTTTTACATAGTACATATTCATTCGTAGGGTTGTACTTTACTCTTTTTCTGATTGGATGTATTGCATGTGAGGTTGATGAGATGTTGTTTACTAGCTATTATGGTCCCGTTGAGGATGTAGCCAGAGATGACCTAGCTCAGGACCTAGATCCAACTACTGATGTTGAGATTTAGTACTTGAGAGTTGTATATTTTTCTTTCTAGTGTTGATGATGTATCATTTAGTGTTGCGTTGTATAGTTGGATGATGATACAAAGAATAGCTAAGGTATCGCTTTACTGCTCATCAGATTTGTTTTCAGATATACTTTATAAAAGTGTACAGCTAAAGCATAGAGACCTATGGTGATGTAGTGATTATTCTGTGAGCGCGATTATAGATTATTGTGATGAGTTGATTGAGTATTATTTGGATGACTCTTGAGGTCTAGACAGCTTACTATCTCTGTATCTACATTGTAGGTTGGACGTGTCCGACTCGTATCCAGGTATCTGGGAGCGGGTCGTGACACAAAGCTCGTCCCGAAAGTTGGTAAAATTAGTATTATCATGCCCCGCTCCATGCGAGGCATTGGATTGGCTTCTTGGATGCAATCAGAACGTTGGACCGTGACTTGGGTTGAAAATCAAGAGAATTGAGACTGATGCAGCCTCTCTTAGCTGGCTAGGCAGAATGGGTATTAGAACGTGGCTCACTGGTAGAGCTATGTTTAGTAGAAATGTGTGCAATCGAAACAAGAAGACCATTTTATGCAAGTAAGTAGAACTATCCTTCCTTCCTACTCCTTCATGCTTAATAAATGGAGTATTGTGATGATATGAATTGTCCTTAAATGTTTTATGTGTTAGTTGCTAAATAATAAAGATGCTTGTGCTAAGAATTGCTAAAATGAATAACACATGAATATTGAACTGCTAGTGTGAATTGATTCCTGAGAATGAATTGATATCATCGCCCATGACTAAGCATTATTGAACTAAATGAAACACTAGAATCATGTACACTCTGTATAACTATTGAAAAGAAATGAGATGCTGGCTATTTTCTTTAAGAATTAAATTGAATAATAAATGTCCCAATGAAATGAATGATATTATCCCTATGTAATGAAAGAAAAGCTATTGATTCCTTATTGAAAGGAATGATGGAATAAGAAATGGTAAGGCTTGGGATCGCCAAGATCACCAAGTGAGAAATGAGGTAACGATGGAAATAATGAGTCATTGAATAAGGCTTGGAAGAGACGAGATAATGCACTATTGCCTTATATACTTTTACTAATTTACTATATGATTACGTTCACGATCGAGTCAGACACGTATTCGCCTGGTCATGGATAACTTGTATACAAGGTATTGTTTCCTCGGACGGTACCCGGGACGATCGGACCAATTAGGCCTAGGAGGAAATATTAACGTGCTTTGGTGGCATGTGGTATCAAGACATTCATTCGAGCTCACAACCTGGCGAATGGTGCATCGCATACCCTACGAAGTTCTATATGGCAACGTCCGAAATGGTTATATATTATAACACCAGTGATCAAGTTATAAGAATGCACGCTAATGAATGTTTTGTGCAAGCAGAGCAAGTGTAACACATAACCTGTATTTGATGCAGGTACGAGAGAGTCGGCTATCGGTAAGAAATCACTTAAATGTTATATAATCATCATACTTGTTAGATTATCTTGTCTGCTTAGCAAGCTAATTGAATGATGCTAGAATGTTACCTTTCCATATGAATTGCCATAACATGTTTAAGGTGTTACTGCAAATGTTTCCTCAATGATACTTAACATAATAACACAAGAATACTACAATGTTGCCTTACTATGAACATTGCTTAATCATAACATACATGTAAATGACGCCTTTCCATGATTGCTACAACATGTTCAATGTATGTTAACTCAAACGATGCTTAAAAGATGCCTCCACATGAACACTATTGGAACATGTTAACATGCTTTTCAATATTTCTGCTCATAAACTGTAAACTGATGCTAGGCCCCAACTAGAAAGATCATTCTAATAAATGCTTGCTAAAATTGACCACGTAGTATTGGTTTAGGCGAGTAGGCTGGTTCTGCTCGTCAGTACATAGATGATATACTAACTCATATTGTGGGCACTCTTTTTAGGTGCTCGTGCTTGGAAAGTTTTGTACACGAAGATTGGCTTGATCGGTCCTACGGCATCGAAGATTTATTAGACATACAGAAGCTCTCCTTGCAAAAGATGATGTCATCTGTTTATAACGGGCATAATGTATGAAATATTGTAATCAGTTGTACCAGTAAGTTGTAAGCCAAGTTGGTATATCGAGTTATAATCCAATGTATCAATCTATCAAATGTATGCTTTATGGCATTTGTTCAGTTGGCTATCAATGTAAAGTGAGATGTGTTGTAAACTTTGTATTCCATTAAAAATCCTATACTCTACTTCAATTATCAATAAAGAGAATACATTTTTATATATCTCTGTGCGACTTCAAGTTATCTGCTTATCTCCACTGCTATAAATCAGTGATGTGTTTCTATTCGATAAGAAAGAATGTCCTTATTAACTTTAATTTGTCTGCTTCTGCCGCTACGATGTGTTCCTATTTAAAGATTATCAATTATGTACCATCTTTTTCTTGTACAAGTACAATACTAGACTTGTACGGCATCATGCCCAAGTGAGGACGAATGATTCGGCATGAATCAAAGCAAGTTCGAACGATTCTCTGAATCCGGCCGTGATAAATTGGTATCAGTGCACGGCTTTACGTCCTTGAACTCTTTGATTCGCTTCAAATCAAAGTTGCATCCGCGATTAACCAAAGTTGCTTCCGCGATAACTCAACGTTGCTTCTGCGATTAAATCAAAAATTACTTTCGCGATTACCTGTTGTTGTTTCTATAATCACTCTATGTTTTTTGTGTCTAAAAAGTTTGTTGACCCTCTTGGCTGCTCACTAGATATTCCATACAATAAGTCTAAATACATTGTAATACCCTGAATGAATGATTGTTGTTGGTTTGGACACTAATGACCCAACAATGACTCGATGCCATAGTATGCTAATTGTGAATGATATTCAGAATATAGGAATAGAGAAATATGGCCATGTATGATGTAACAAGTTCAGAACTGCATGTGATGTTGGAATAGAAAGAATACAGAATTGATGAGTTGACTCATGTGTGGTGGCATAGTGATGTTGAGACCCTAAGAATGTTGTCTTGAGATATTGATACCCTGAGAGATATTGGCTTTGTGTTATGATCAGTTTAGATTACGAATGTCCGAAATAGACTTGGGTTTGGTATGGTCTATAGATGGCTTTATTTCTGAGTGGTATATTATCTTTACCACTTTAAAATTAGAGATATCGTGACCGTTTTCCATAGGATAGCAACAAGACTATCTGTGAGTATTGCGTAGTGTCGAGACTTAACTGGGAGTCATGCCATATTGCTAGGTGACTCGAGTGTCCCTTGACGGTAACGTTATGTGGAGTAACGAGATTGTTGGAAATTATAACGGGTGCCTTGGTTAGAATTTGCTCAGTCTGACGACTCAAACTGGTCGAATGGTAATTATATTGTGGGTAGAGAATGTTGTGGCTTACAATATTGAACGATAGTTGCGATTAGTTGGATGGAAATCATGTGTGGCTATTTTAAGTTGGTTGCTAATTTGAGAAAGTTTTGGAAATACTGTCGGTGACTCGAATGAGTGTTGAAAATTTGTGCCTTGACCCAAAAATAGAATTAGTAAAGTACGAGTTGGTGTATGGAGACATATATGGTCATTGTATATGTGCATATATGCTAAGGATTGTAAGTGTATTAAAAAAGTAACAAGTAGTGACTCTGAATACTTGTGTTTCATAGGGAATGGTTAATTGATACATGAATTGTCGGATTAAATGGAATGAACTACTCGACCCCTGAGGTACGAGATGTTAAGAATGTCCGTACGAGATTTTGATGGCTGAAAAATGAATGGGATTTACCACCACGAAATGTGTTGGATCGTGTCAGTAGATGGTGTGACGGTATAGACGGCTGTCGGTTGGGATATAGATTGCTGGCTTATGACTTAGTGATATGACTTTGTCATACAGACCGAATAGTGTGATTCCATAGTTATGTTAAGACTATATCGGAATTGATAACCCTTAAATAGTAGCCTCGGTATATAGATCTGTGCGGGTACGAAGGAATTAGAATAGAAATTTACTTGATGGATTATTTGATCATTGGAAATCATATGTCGGGTTGGAATTTAGACCGTAATATTGCTAGATCTATCTTAATCGATCATTGGGTAAGTCTAGAATGAGCCTCTGTGGGAATTAGTTCCTTGAGGATGACCCTAGATAAATAGACTTGACCCTAGCGGCCGTAAGCTGCATAACCAATTGTTGGCAAGTCGGCAATGGCGATTAGCATTCAGACTGAGTTGATATCCATAGGTTTGGGTAGAGTTCCTTGGAATTGTTGGTTGCATGTTGGCCTAAGAATAAGAAATTAGTATGGTCCCTACTAGCTACCCACACTAGGGAAGTCACCTGAATAATTAGGTTTAGCTGTTGGTATAGCTAGCCTTAGAGACTTGATCGAATAATAGAGTGACCGTTGGCTACCCGTAGGACAACCTTTTGGTATTGAACCAGAGGGTGATGAATATGACCTAAGAATGTATATGTTGTAAGTATATGCTACAATGTGAGCCTTAGAGATGTTTGACCCTTGAGGATTAATGTGTCGGCCTATAGCAGGAACAGAAATAGTGGGATGAGACTTGAGTCGTATGTATCGAGCAGTGAGTTGTTCCATGAGATGGAACTGACTGCTCATGATGGGAATATGGGATCGGTATCTAAAGTCAGTTAGCTAAAGTAACCTTGAATGCTGCATATAAAGTTGGAAAGATGAACTATTGCTCAGAAGTTTGCTTGTGACTTCCATAGTCAGAAAGGAAGTCAAAAATAGAACATTACGGGATGTTTATTATGTTGGGTCAAATGTTGCATGGAATGGTTCTCTGGGATCGAGTAATTGATAATGAGTGACTTCGGATTGCATCATTTAGAAAAGACGAATTGCCTCGGTGGAAAACGTTATTAGATTCGAAAAGGAATAAAATTATATATTGGTTGTTGTGAACTGTTAGTATGGTAGGCTCTAAGTTAGACCCTTGGTCCAAATGTTAGAAATATTGTACTTGGATAAAGAATTTATCTGAGTTATCCCTGATGTTAAGTGTTGTATCTTGAAAGATAGCGATTGTGGCAAAGCGAACGTAACAATAAGTCAATTGAAAGGATGCCAAGTCGGATTTTGGGAAGAGAGTTACACCATGGCTTATCAAAATCGTACTATCACAGAAGTTGGCTAAAATACATATATTTTGGGGACATCTAAAGTATGTGTATGGATCTAACCGATGTGATAGGCTGCGACAAACTACCATTGTCGGGAGAGCTTATCGAATCGCACTAGCACGAACTTTGGGTAAAATACATTTATTTTGGGGACGCCTAAAATGTGTGTGAATCCAAACGAAGTGGTATACTACGACGAAGATAGAGCTGCTTGGAAGAATAATGGTGAATCAATGAGGTAGTACAAATATTATAAAAAGAGAAAGATGGATTGAATCATTGACAGATTAAAGGGTACAGTTGGATAACAATCTCAAAATTTTATAAAGTGTCGAATCAGAATATTTATAGAAGCTGAATGAGTAACTTGTTGCGATTATGTAAATTTAGTAGGATGAGTTATTCTCTTAAGTTTTGAGGATAAAACTTTTTTGAGTGCTATATTATGTAATGCCCCGCTCCGTACGAGTCATTTGGTTGGCTTGTTGGATGCGATCAGAACTTTGGACCGTAACTTGAGTTAAAAATTAAGAAAATTAAGACTGATGTAGTCTCTCTTAGTTGGCTAGACAGAATGGGTATTGGAACGTGGCTCGCTGGTAGAGCTACGCTTAGTGGAAATGTGTGCAGAAACAAGAAGACCCTTTTATGCAAGTGAGTGGAACTGTTCTTTCTCCCTACTCCTTCATGCTTAATAAAATAGAGTATTGTGATGCTATAAATTGTCCCTAAATGTTCCATATATTAGTTGCTAAATAATAAAGATGCTTGTGCTGAGAATTGCTAAAATGAATAACATATGAACATTGAACTGCTAATGTGAATTGATGTCTGAGAATGAATTGATATCATCGCCCATGACTAAGCATTGCTGAACTGAATGAAACACTATAATCATGTACACTCTGTATAACTGTTACAAAGAAGTGAGGTGATGTATGTTTTCATATAAGCAATGAACTGAATGATAAATGTTTCAATGAAATGAATGATACTGTCCCTATGTAATGAAAGAAAAGCTATTGGTTCCTTATTGAAAGGAATGATATGAGAAATGTTGTAATGAGTTGATGAAATGAGAAATTGTGAGGCTTGGGATCACCGAGATCACCAAGTGAGAAATGATGGTAATGATGGAAATAATGATTCATTGAATATGGCTTGGATGAGACGAGCTAATGCACTATTGCCTTATATACATTTACTAATTTACTATGCGAATACGTTCACGATCGAGTCAGACAAGCATTCGTATGGTCATGGACAACTTGTATACAAGGTATTATTTCCTCGAACGGTACCCGCGGTAGTAGGACCGATTCGGCCTAGAAGAAAATGTTAACGTGCTTTGGTGGCACGTAGTATCGGGACATTCATTTGGGCTCGCAACTCGGTGAATGGCGCATCGCATACCCTACGAAGTCCTATATGGCAACATCCGAAATGGTTATATATTATAACACCAGTGATCATGTTGTAAGGAAGCACACTAATGAATGTTTTGTGCAGGCAGAGTAAGTGTTACGCATAAACTGTATTTTATGCAGGTACGAGGGAGTCGGCTATCAGTGAAAAACACTTTAATGTGATATAATCATCATACTTGTTAGTTCATCTTGCCTGCTTAACATGCTAATCGAATAATGCTAGAGTGTTGTCTTTCCATATGATATGCCACAACATGTTTAAGGTGTTACTGCAAATGTTGCCTCAATGATGCTTAACATGATAATACAAGAATACTACAATGTTGCCTTACTATGAACACTGCTTAATCATAACATACATGTAAATGACGTCTTTCCACGATTGCTACAACATGTTCAATGTATGTTAACTCAAACGATGCTTAAAAGATGCCTCTACATGAACACGGTTGGAACATGTTAACATGCTTTTCAATGTTTCTGCTCATGAACCGTAAACTGATGCTAGGCCCCAACTAGAAAGATCACTCTAATAAATGCTTGCTAAAATTGATCACTTAGTGTCGGTTTAGGCAAGTGGACTGGTTCTGCTTGCCAGTACATAGATATGTACTAACCCACATTATGGGCACTCTTTTAGGTGCTCGTGCTTGAAAAGTTCTGTACATGAAGATTGGCTTGATCCGTCCCGCGACATCGAAGATTTGTTGGACAGGCAGAATCTCTCCTTGCAAAAGATGATGTCTTCTGTTTATAAAGGACATAATGTATGAAACTTTGTAATCAATGGTACCAGTGAGTAGTAAACCCAAGTCGGTATATCGAGTTGTAATCTAATGTATCAAAGTATCAAAGTATCAAATGTAAGTTTTATGGCATTTGTTCAGTTGGCTATCAATGTAAAGTGAGATGTGTTGTAAACTTTATATTCCATTACAAGTCTTGTACTCTACTTCAATTATCAATAAAGAGAATACATTTTTATATATCTCTGTGCGACTTTAAGTTATCTACTTACCTCCGCTGCTATAAATCAGTGACGTATTTCTATTCGATAAGAAAGAATGTCCTCATTAACTTTAATTTATCTGTTTCTGCCGTTGCGATGTGTTTCTATTTGAAGATTATCAATTATGTACCATCTTTGCCTTGTATAAATGTAATACCATACTTGTACGACATTATGCCCATGCGAGAACGAATGATTCGGCGTGAATCAAAGAGAGGAAGAAAAACTCTCCGAACCGGGGCGTGACAAGTATGACTATGAAAACAATGCTAGAAGAACGTCGTGTATAGCATATATAGTAAGTCTCATGGTAATCACCTGACATTGTTCCCGATACGAACTTTTTCTATTAAAAAATATCAAGACTACACCGAAAACCAAAATCTAGCTCAAACCAAATTCCGATGCGGTCAAAATGACGAGAATCTCGAGAGTAAAATATATAGTAAAGTAAGTAATAGACAATACTGGACTATCAAAACATAGAAAATAAAAACCACAGTAAAACAATATTTTTCCAGTAGTTCGGCAAGACGTACTTGCCTATAATAGCTTCCAGCCTAACTCTTCAATTCCATCACTAAGAGGGTTTAGAAACCACACTTTGAGGTATCGAGACCAAGCTCCTAGCTCACAAGAAAAATTGATAGGAAACGAAGAAAAGAAGAGTGGAGAGAGAAAGTAAAAGAAAAATCGAAACGATATATATATAAAAAGTGAATTAATCATGACCGTCCGATCACGATCCGATCCACGACTCGATCTGAATCGATCTCGATCGTTCAGAAAAAACCAAGAAACCAATGGATAATAGAATGTATCATTATTATTCATAAAAATATCTAAATACTATTCATAAAAATATCAAAATACTATTCATCAAAATATCTGAAAATGAAATATATCTGAAAAGTGGAAATATCACCCGGATAGTACATTGGGGGTATACTCTAGTCTACCGACGGTACGTCGGTCAAGAAAAAAAATCTATAATTTGGAAAAAATTGAAACCGTTCTGAAAATCAAAAAAATATGAAATACAGTAATAAATAAATATTCGTATATAAATACCGATACTGTGAGATGAGTCTCACAACAAGACAAAACAAGGTGCACTATAAAAGGCATAATAGGAATACAAGAAACAGAAAATATGAGTGCGCTATGACGAGCCACTATCAACCAAGCAAAATAAGACAAGACAAGAATTATGAGTGTGCCATGACGGGCCACTATCATACAAGCAAGACAGTATGTGCTACTACGAGCCATACGAGAATCAAGACAAGAGTAAGTACAAGATAAGTCAAGATAACAACTATATGTTCAGGCAAGTCATGAACATGATAAGACATGGCATGTACAAATAATGTAATAGATCTAGACATGAAGGTAACACATAGTATGCAAATACAGAAAAGTAATATGCAAGAAGAAATTCAGAAAATAGAAAAAAATCAAGAAATATAGAAATTGGATGTTCATTCGAATGAATCGGCGAATTGTCGTGGATCTCCCGCAGATTATCTGACCGGTCACTGTAAATTTATTTCCCAAAATTTGGACCATTTAGAATATCTAACAGATTACCACAGATCTCCGACGAATTTTCGGAACATGGACACAAACATAATAAATGGCAAGAACAATTTTCGAGGGCCCGAATCTGGTCCTGAATCTTACCAAAGTCAAATTCAAGTAGAACCAATAATAAGGATAAGTCTCATATAACATATGGACTAAGTCTCATGGTGCTAACTTCAGTATGACTTTCGATACCGAGTTTTTCAACTAAGTAAAATAACAAGACTTTGCAGAAAATCAAAACATAGCTCAAACTAAACTCATAAATAGGTATAAAAAAAGATTTATGAAAGAAACATATTTAGCAAAGCATGTACTAGGCAATACTATGTAGTCCATATCAAAGAAAATGGAAACAACTATAAAAAAAATAATGTTCAGTAGTTCGGCACGAAGTACTTGCCTAAAAATGAGTTTCCAACCTAACTCTTCTACTCTGCCACCAAGAGGGGTTCAGAAACCACACTCTTAGACCTCAAGACCAAGCTCCAAGCTCATGAGAAAATTGAAAAAAAAAATAAAAAGAGAAAGAAAAGGGAGAGAAAGAAAGTAAAAAATAAAAATAAATTGAAGGGATATATATTGACAGGGTGAATTAATCATGACCGAAGGATCTGCCATGTCAATGGTCCATAACTCAAATCGATCAATCTCATCCGTTCATCAAAGAAAACCAAGAAACCTATGGATAATAAAGTGAATCAAAACCAAGAAACCAATGGATGATAACGCGCATTGCACACTATTCATCACAAAAATCTGACCATTCGGATTATTTGACAAATTTTTACGGATTACTGTTGGACTATTCGATCGGTCAAAGCAAGTTTCTGGGTGATTATTTGGAAGATCCAACGAATTTTCGCGGATTACCGACGGCTGATCCGGAAGAAAGAAAATTTTCCACTTTAAAAAATTCCAAGGTTCTCTGTTTTAAACACGGTTCCTAGCACGGGTATATGATAATACCAAAAGGTATTCTACAAGTCTCGAGCAGCCTATTAATAAACATGGTCATTAGAAACTCAATAAATCAGGTGTATCACACGATACACCAACCATGAAAGCCAAGAAAACTCAATAAACAATAAATACTCGTGTATTCGTATATAAATATTGATATTGCGAGACAAGTCTCACATTATTAAAATGTTATTTATATGTTGCTTTTCAGTCTCTACGAATTGAGGCATACTCTCCAGCCACATAGGATGATATGGACAATAAATACTCCTTGAAACGCTAGCATCAGTGTTTTTTAGACCTCATCCACCTTTTTTTTTTTCTATTGTCGATGCAGTATTTAGTAGCACAAGTCATAATCATTGTTCCGGACTCAGTCAGATATGGAGCGTATCAAAACAGCTATAGATAGGTTGACTTCAACCCCTCCTGGTGCCCCTGCCCCTACTGTATCGGTTCATCCTGTTGCACTTTCTACGCCTAACATGGCGACATGTTTGTGAGATTCCTCTGTTCGCTTTCAGAAGATTTCGTGATTAATTTGTAGGACCCGCAATTACCAGCACGATAGTAGTCGTAGTTAGTTGTATCTATACTTCTATTATTGTCTAGACGAGAATTCTACAGGTTGTATTGGTTTAGAGTTAAATTATGTTATATTGTATTTATGGTTCCGGTTGAGTGTTTTTATGTCGCTAATGTTTGATTGGAAAGAAAATTCTACTGCAAGTTACGTTAGGTCTATAATTTTATACTTTCTAGTATTTTTGAGTTTTCAACAAGCATTTTGTGCCATTGAAAGTTTGGTTGGACATTAATCTAATAATGAGGTGGCTGGTCTCAAATAATATTTCTCGTTTTGGCACCCTACCACTTCGTGGGTGGCGATTGTGTTGTGTTGAGGTCGTCTTTTTGGAAAATTAGGTTGTAAAATATTATGTTTTGATTATTATTTAAATATTTATTTTTCAAATTTAGTCAAGTTAGCGACGAACTGGCGATAACGTTTGGGTAACGCAAAGACTCGTCAACTGGGTGAAGTATAAGAACGGCGGGACGACGGGGTAGGAGAGGGAGGTGGTGGTGGTTAGAGCTATCAAAATGGGCTAAGCCCGTCGGGCCGGCCCGTCCCGCCCGCCAAAAAGGTGGATTAGGCCGAGCATTTAGTACCCCACCAAACAGGCGGGCCTAGGTGGGCTGGCCCGCTAGTACCCTGCCCCGCGATGGGCTAGCCCGCGAGCCAAGTGGGTTGGCCCGCCATCTATTTTTTTATAAATTTTTTATTATTTTTATTTAGCACATATATGAGATATATATTATAAATGATAAAAAATTTCAATTAATGCAAGTAATGATGTATAAAATATTAAATTTGGTCATTTATTTATATGAATGAAGGTGTTTTAAAGAAATATTTACTATTATAATGTTTCTTGTATTTTATTTGTAATTTGATGCATATGAGAATGAGTAGAAAATAATATATATATGATTTTTTTTCCTTTTAAGAAACTAAATAATAATTAAAAAATTAAAAAAAATTAAGCGGGCTGGCCCGCCTAGCCCGCGGTCCGCCGGTGGGTTGGGCTGGGTTGGAATTTTTCCAGCCGGCCAAAATGGTGGGTCGGCCCGCCCCGTCCCGCCCCGCCAAATGGTGGGTTATGATGGGTTACGGGCCGGCCAGCCCCGCCGGCTTGTCTTGAAAGCTCTAGTGGTGGTGGTTAATTTAGTCAAAATGATTTATTATTTAACAAAAAAATTGAGAGATAACAAAGTTTTTGTTCAATATTTGTTGGTATTAAGTCATAAGTAAAACAAATTTAGAATATCTAAGTTTGAAAATGGAATGTCTACATAGATACGGTCTGACCATATAAAATCACATTTAGCTAATATAAAATAAATTAATAAGAGAGTTCGCCCCCCGCAATAGATCCGGTCTGACCGAGGGAGACCGGATAGTTGTAAAGACATAAGGGGCAGTACCATAAAAAAGAAAAGAAAAAAAATTCATGTACCAAGTCCAAGACGAAGCCTCCCCCATTCTAGAAAAGTCCCGGTTGATCCCAACCATCCAAACCGAGCCATGTTGTAGCCCAAGAAAGCCCAGATCCGCTATCGGACCGGTGTAAATATAACATCACTCGTTCAATGCTGATTGGGCAACTGGGCTTTGTGTTATTTCGTCGTCGTCATCAGCACTCGACTAATACTATCTTGATGGGATCGATCCTCACGGGAGCTGAGCTGAAGTGAATCTTGACCCTACACCGAGACCATCACGATCAAAGGCGAACCGCTCACGTGATCCGCGAGAGAGGTAGGCCCAACGAGGTGACAATGGCCCCTCCGACCAGCATACGTATCAGTATACTACCAACACCAAACTTAGGGGCTCTTTGCTTGTTGGTTGCACGAGAGTTAAAGAACAGCGTGAAAGTGAAAAAAAATGAAATTTATGTACACATAAGTTTTGATTTTGTAAGATGTCCTTTGGACGGTAGAATTTGAAGAAATTGAAGTGAAAAAAAAAAAAAAAAAACCGGCTGTTTGAATGGTTTAAAATGGATTTATGGTAGTTTTTTTTTGTGTTGTTATAATGAAAGTGGAATTTGATTTTTTTTTTTTTTTAAATACAAATAGATGGTTATATAAATCTTTTCAAATAAATTATGAAATAAAAATTTATATTCTCATAAATGAAGAAAAATTATATTCAAGATGATTTACATTGACAAATATTTTGATATTTGTACAAAAATTATATTCAAGATAAATTACATTGACAAATTTATTGTTTTAATTATTAGATTTCTTAGATTAATGTTTGGTACGGAAGATAAATTACATTCCCAATGCATCTAGTTCATAACAAAAATTTGTCTACATAAAAATTCTACACCAAAGCATTCTCTCATTAATTTCTCAAATAATTTGTCTATATAAACAGCGAAACTATATAAACAACTCAGTGTTCCAAATGTTATCCTAATTTGGTAACATACTCCTCCATAACCACCTGCCCTCCTCGTTCCCCTCCTCCTCGGCACTGTCCCAGGGCCGAACTTGGCTCAGGATAGCCAGGGTGACCGTAGGGTAGGATCGTCGCAAACCATTTTGAGGTCCTAAACAAAAGTCCAAAAATAGAACCCTTTTTTGAAAAATTTAAACATGATTAATTATATAATTTTATTATATTGATTTATATGTAAACCCTCTCATCCTTGATCTGGACTTGAGACCGGCAATGTATCGTTATAAACATTACATAGACGGATTTAAAAACTTGTTTTCATATTAATTTTGAATAAGAAACAGTTGCACATATATATTTGTTTTTATTATGTAGTAGATGAAGCTGAAGAGACCAAATCTTTCTTTGAGAGAGGAGACGAAGAGGCGATAGCAGTTATTGATTTTTTTTTTTTTTCCAAAATTTTGATAGATATAATTACGTTTAAATTTTTTAGAAATAGGCAAGTGATCATTTCCTTTATCAGTCGGACTTTTTCCTTTAAAAAATGCATTTATATATATATATATATATATATATATATATATATATATATATATATATATATATATATAGTATCCGATATTTTCAGGACCCCTAAAAAGTGGGGCCTAGACAATTGCTTCGTTTGCCTAAAGGAAGAGCCGACCCTGGACGACCGTCCAGGGCCCACGAACCAGGAGGACCCAAACAATTAGTTTAAATTATAAATATCTTCTACTATTTAATGAGACTTCAAAACGGCTCAAAAGTGAGCCATCTAAGTCGTATGTATATCATGGTCCATTTTATTTTAAAATTAATTATGTAAAAAACAATTGAAAAAAATTCAAATTTGTTATATATATTCAACATGAGGAATCGAACTCAACCAAACAAGAAAAATACCTCCCACCTTAACCACATGAGTTAGAAAAAATATTTAACTATAATTGGATAATATTCTTATTATACGTGAAAAACACGTGCATTTACTAGTATTAATAATCTTGTTTCCAAATAAAACTACTTTGTATCATGGTTTTTTATTTTTAACATAAAACAATTGTGGAGTGATGGTTATTTGTTAGAGTTGTACACTTGAGGTCCTTAGTCAATTCTTGGGGGCAATATTTTTTCTAATTTATTTTATTTTAATTTTTTATATATTATGTATATGGGTTCTATTTTTGAAAGTTCGTCTCAGGTCACGGACCGTCCCTACGCCACCCTCCTGACCCTCGACTCCTGCTCGATGCGACTGTCTCTTCTGATCCTCCTCTCCTCCACGACGTTGGCGTGGGTGGAAGAGGCAACGAAGTCCTCGAGGCTCATTGTCGTCGGTCCAGAGGTGCTGGAATAGTCCGCCGGGTTGCGACGGGACCGGGGATGGATGGGAGACTGAAAATAGTCCAAATATTCTAACCACTCTACTAGGGGTGAGCAAATACCGACCGATACCGAAAAATCGACCGAATACCGATTAAAAATATATCGAAAAATCGAACCGAAATTATGTACCGATACCGAATTGCCGAACCGACTAAATTACAGTATAATGGTAATGGTAACAGTTTGAGTGTAATACCATACCGAAAATACCGAACCGAACCGATTCACACACAAACACACACAAATATATATACACACACGCGCGCGCGCGCGCACATTCTTTAATGTTGTTCATGATTAATTTTACACTACTCATTTTTAACTTTATTTTTATTTTGATTGGTTTCCTAGAACTTGGAATAGATTTCAGTGGACTTGAATTTATGTTAAGAATGCTAAAAATTGAGTTATTGATATTTTGAGCTTATATTTTTGTGTTCTTATAGAATTTTGAAGTAAATTTTGGTTACTTAAACTTATACTAAAGATTAAACTTAGTAACCGCGTTTGATATTTTAAACTCATTTTTAGGTGTTTGCGACTTGTTACATATTGTTCTAATAATTTTGATTAATTGTTTGGTTGGTAGAGGCTTAGCTTTAAAATTAATGCTTCCAAAAAAGTTTAAAAAAATATATTATAGGTTGAAGGTTCTACAATTTTAAGTGTGTTAATTGATCAAATATTAATTGGTAAAATACCGATACCGAACAAAAACCGACCGAATACCGATTTAACCGAAACCGAAAAAATCGATTCTAAATAGTATGATATTGGTATTGATTTTTCAAATACCGATTTAAAAAAATATTGAAAAAATCAACCAAATACCGACCGATTATACCGACGCTCACCCCTACACTCTACCACTTTGGAGGCTACTCTAAGCGGTTTCAATGAGGAATTTCCTAAAAGGAAAATTTGGATCTCAAAAGTAGGAAAAGAATGGGGAACAGAAAACTGTATCATGCATAATCAAGCCAAATCCACTTTCTTTCACGACCTAACCAAACAGTCGAACTCTTCCGAGTCCATCTCAAAAGTGAAAAATAGACCACTTTCGGGCTAACAAACACGCCCTATAGAAACCTGCTTGACCGATCAAAACAGCTCTCCCATAAGCAGCAAAGTTACATAGGCACTGCACAAATGGGGTCCGTTAACCAGCTGAATCCCACTAATGGCATGCAACACACGGATGAAGACGCATACTAAACAACTAAAACAGTCGCGTCCATTGCCAGTGTGCATGGAAGATTGAACGGATTGGAGGGGCCATTTAAGCACTAAACTATGACTAGTCGACAATCTCTTTAGTCAGCATATATGCTTTAATTTGACTATGTATAGGACGTCTCATATGTAAGTTCCAAGTGCAAGCCACGCAGAAAACTCCAACCCTAGCCATGTGAAGAAGGTAGTAGAGTAGTGATCTTCAATTGTTGCAAATGGGCGACCATGCTGATTCATTACGGTGTACTTTGTATGTCCTATTGTTGTTATTCATGTCTAGTGCTACAGGTATTAGGGCCCTTAAATTCTAGCATTATGTTTGTACGTTGACAGGAAGAAACAACATGAAATGGATTATTCTTTCTATTAATATATTTCTATGGTGGATTCTAACCCCACATCAATCATAAATAATTAGTTGGTTAAACATTACTTTTTTAATATGGTGGACTTATGTCCCATTTAATGTGATTAGAGAGTTGTGTGAATAATATACACAAGGAAGAAATATTTGGAGAATTATTTTGCAACCATATCCCTTACACTAGTTTACATGTACATACTTTGTACGTATTTTTTAATTATAATATGATAAGATCAGTTGTAATCTTTTCGTCTTTCCATATGATTATTCATGTGTGTGTGTTTTTCTTTTACAATGCCAAGAGATTCAAAATACAAATTTTGTTCTTTTTTAAATTTTCTATTGAGAATAATAATTTTGGAAAAATAGTAATGATATAATTTTTTTTACCATTAGAACGTGAAAAGTTCTATGGAAAAAGAAAACTTGCATGCAAACTTTATTGTTTTGACTCTTAAACATAAATGACATGCAAGTTGATATAATAGCATCATATTAATAAAATACTCAAGGGTATTTTAGGAATTCAAAAGTTTCACAACAAAGTTTTCCTATTATATAGTACTAGCATATGTGCACGTGCCTTGCACGTATTTTAACATTTCTTAATTAGTTTAGGAAGACTCTTTAGGAAGACCAAAGGGTAGTCTTCCTAATTACTAACTTGTCCTTATTAAAATTAATGAACTATTTTTAATTAGTATAAGTATGTAAGGATATTTTCGGAATTTAAAAGTTTCACCATCTAAGTTTTCCTATTATATAGTAGAATAGATAATAGATAATAGATTTGTTTAGAATTAGCTAACTTAATGTGCTTATTTTCATTAGGAATAAGCATTATATATTTATAGACTAGGATGACACATTCCTTCATGAATATATCTCATATGGGTGGACCCTTAGGCAAAAAAGAACAGATATCTCAATACAACACTAAGTTATTTTTAACGCTCTTATGCAAGCTGAAGTATTGATATCAAAGTTTCGACACAAATTGAAGATAAAAAGGACGAGATAAAACTTTGGTGAGGATACCAACAATATGTAACATAGTGGAATAGATGATGGAGCTAAGCCTCACAAAGCTTAACCTTCACCCGAATGAAGTAGCAATATCAACATCACTATGCATAGTGCACTCATGAAAAATTGTCAGCAATATGAATGGCTTATTGATTAGAGAATAGTAGGAGAAAAGAGAGAAATACCAAGATTTGTAAGTAAACTTCACAGTGAGCTCAAAAACCGCATGGGTTGTCGAGCAATAATCAGCTTTGGCAAAGGAGGGAGTGTTTTGGTCCAGAAAATAGTAGCCTCTTTCCGAAAATTTTATTGAACTTGTTTAAAATAAACTCGAAATCGGTTTACAATGAAGTAATAATACAAGTTCAAGATTCTGAAAAGATGGATTGATGGAGGTCGAATCAGCACGATTTCTTTGCTCCATTGACAATCTGACACAGCTTTAATAGTGAGAAGTGTGTAAGGGGGAACGCGTAGGCAATAGCTTCATGTCGAGGCTAATGTATGTTGTCGTACGGTCGTCCTGAATATCTGTAAAGAGCCAGCTATTGATATAAAAGTGACTACTGGTGGTTGATCTTGACTTCCCCCAGCGTCGAGCTATTTTTGTAGGAAGAAGTCGCCGAGTGGGCTGCATTCGGAGGAAGTAGTATCCTGTGTCAAGGATGCGTGTCCCATGTACAAACCGTAACAAGTGGTATCTGTCACACCCCGCTCCCGGAGAAGCGATCGTCCTCGCTAAGGCGTGATGCCGCACAAGCCTAGGTTGCGCTCGTGCAAGGTCAAGTTCAGAAATGGCCGATTGAAGCTAGGCCACAGAGTCATACAGAGTGTTCCCATTTGCAGCGGAAAGTAAATTAACACAAGTTGAAAGACAATTTCAAGATCTTTATTGATATTCAAGAAGTAGTACAAGCGGCACTAAGTCGATATTACAATTCGCTCAAGCTCTCTCTCGAAACATAAAAAGTGTGCTAAGCGCCTTACAATATGGGATGATACATGGCGATGTTCCAATACATTATGTCCTGTATATGGTGTTTCAGTTTCTCTGCAACGCACCAAGACACCAGAGTTAGCTCCGCGTCTTAGCACGCTCGAGGGAAGTCTACGCACCCGACGAGGTTCTCCCGCACCCTGCAAGCAGACTATGTGGTTATCAGTACATTGTTATACACTAGCGAGGAGGCTAGCTTGCCCACTCTTTATCATTACCAAACACGTTTATTTTACTTTCGTGCACCATCTATTAGTTATTATCTTACTAATCTTGCCTTATGATCAGTTTTATGGCATATGATTTAAAGCCTATCTCGTGTTATCGATGTCAAGTGTCGTATAAGAATAACATACGCAACTTACCATACTTACCATACGATCTTCCCTATTCAAGGTAAACCAAGTTAGCCAACATATTATATGTAAAGACTTAACGGATTGTGTAAGCATTCGAGAGTGTCAAGGACATGTTCCTGCCTTAGGTGGATGAAGTATTCGAGTTTGTCAAGTTGTGTTGTACTCAAAGGCTTTGTTCGGATGTTCATATTCACTCAGTTATTCAGTTGTTCAGCTTACTCAAGTTGTCAGGATGTGTTATACTCTTAGCATTATTCAGATACATTTCGTTTAAGTACTCACATTTTGTCAAGATGTTTTGTTCTCAAGTTTATTCGGACATGTTTCATTCAGTTACTTAGTTGTTCAGATCCCACAGATTACTTGTTTCAATGCAAGGTCTCGCACGCGGATTGTAGCATCCAGTTTTTCAAATGAGGGTAATTTTAAAATTTCATGTTTATAATTATTTTAATAATAATATTTAATTCATGATATGATTTTTGGTGATTTTAAATTATTTTAAAATTATTTAAATCAATGACTTGTGGTTTTGACGTTTTGCTAGTGAAATCCTAGAGACTATTTGACCTAGAGCCTAACCATGTGATTATGATATTTTAATATCATTTTTGGCCTAAGGATATTTTTGCATTTGACCTCTTTGAATTATTTTGATATTATTTTATTATTTATGATATTGTTTTGGGGTTATTTGAGTCGGGTTCGAATTTCAACTCAATCCGACTTGAAAAGGGGACCCGGGGGTAGTTTGACTCTAGTGGGACCCACACACTAGTTAGGCATGGCCCACATGATATTAATTTTAGTCCACATGATAGAAATATTTTAGTCAGAGGTTAGACTAATTATTATGGATAAGGTTAGTGTGATTAGAGACTTTAGAATGACTAATTTAGCCCCAACCAATTAGCCCTTTCCTAATACTCATAGAATAGATTAGTGGGGGCATTTTGGACCTTACCATAATAGGACAAATAGCCCCATATGGCCAGCCACTTTGGGAGAGGATAGGCTCAAGTTCATTTCATTATTCTCATCCACACTCTCTCTCTTGTTCTTCCCCAAATTCCTAGAGAGCAATCCCTAGCAATTTTTCAACCAAATTATTCTATTTCACCACCAAATCTTCTTCTTTCCTTCTCTATTCTAGCCAAGGAGGAAGCTACCCAAGTTTGGGAGGATTCGGCGCTCGTTCGTGTCCTTTTGGAATATCTACGTGTCGGTGTCGCTCCGGGAAGGCTTTTCTTCGATTCGATCTACCGGGAGGTATAAATCCCTTCTCTTTTTTATTTCCTCATGCATATAGGTCTATTTTGAACCCATAGGAATGATCCCATAGTTGTATCTCCATTTGTGTCCATTTCGTGTCCATTTGGAGGTCATAGGAGTGTCCTTTGTGTTGTGGTTGTGTCCATGTGGAAAAATCTCAAATTTGGACACACTATGTGTTGTTGTTATGTATGAATGAATTATTACATGTTTAATCTCATATTTTTATATTGGAGATGTGTTCTATAGTGTCTCATATATACATATTAGTGTAGAGAGTGAGTTCTTGATATATTATGTTATATACTTGTGTTCTTTTGTCTCAAACTACCTAAATCCGTCATGATTTTTATCCACGTTTTTAATTTCAGCGCTAACTTAGAAATGTCATAACTTCTAGCTCAAAGCTCGGTTTAATCTCTTATTTTTTTAAAAGAAGCGTATTAAAGTTAGCTTTCCAAAAACATGTATTAATAGGCCTAATTCTTTCTGTAACTTTCTGGAGAATTATTTGAGTGTCAGCTGTACGAAAGACAAACGCGTTTTTGGTGTTTTCGCTATTCCGGGAGTTTTCAAAAACGAAAACGCGATCCGTTTAAAGTTTCGGAAAGCTAACACATAGATCTATAACATACTTTAATCCTAAATTTTAATTCATGCTGAGATGGTACAGTATTGATTATTAGTAGGAGTTACTATTCGGCATATACATTTTGTGCACCCTTGTGTGTAATATAATATTCTATTTAATTTTAACCCATGTTAATGTATATACATTATATAATTAAATAGAGAATACAAGCATAAGTAAATGGTTAAATAAATGATGTATGAGGTGTAAGTATCCTATCTAATGTAAGCATGTATAAGTATGGCTTGTAATGAATATGTAGGTTCCATAGTATGTAATGTATGGTGCATATAGTGGTGCAAGAGAATAATGAATGATGAATGAATGCAAGCATGAATGTAATGTAATAATAGATGTAATATATGCAATATACAAGTTAATGAGATGTAATGTTCTATGTTAACACAAATCCTATATTACCTCATGTACCCCCTTATACTATGTTGACACTATCACACTTGACACATTGTTCACTTACACTTTGACACTCTTTGATATGTATACACTATGTATGCCCATTTAACCCTCACTTGCCCCTTTGCCATGTTCACATACACACACGTAGTGTAATGCCCCGCTCCGCACGAGGCATTTGGTTGGCTTATTGGATGCTATCAAGATGTTGGACCGTGACTTAAGTGGGAATCAGGAGAATTGAGACTGATGCAGTCTCACTTAGCTGGCTAGACGGAATGGGTATTGGAATGTGGCTCGCTGGTGGAGCTACGCTTAGTGGAATTGTAGGCAAGTGGAACTGTCCTCCTTCCTTCTTAATCCTGCATGCTTAATAAATGGAATGGAATAATGTGATGCTTTGAATATGTCCCTAAATGTCCCTTGTTTTGGTTGCTGAATAATAGAGATGCCTATATTATGAGTTATTGAAATGAATAAGACATGAGTAGTGAACTGTTGTTTGAATCACACTTGAACTACTAATGTAACTTGATGCCTGAGAATGAATCGATAATGTCCCTTATGCTTAATCTTGATGAAATGAATGAATCACTTGAGTAATGAGATGCTGCGTGAATGATACATGAGTAACGAACTGGCTGTATTATTAACACAAAGAATTGAATGAAATACTGATTCATGTACATTCTGTATAACTGCTGCTGTTGCCTATTCCTTATAAACAATGAAAGAAAGAATATTGTCCCTATGAAATGAATGAAATGCTGCAGGTCCTATCGAGATGAATGAAATATTATTTGTTCCTCTTAGAAAGGAATGATATGAGAAATATTGCAATGATTGATACAATGAGAAATGATGAGGCTTGGGATCATTGAGATCACCAAGTGAACAGGTGGAAATATTAGAAAGATGAGATGATGAACTGTTGCCTTTACATATCTTATTATTGTATCATGCGACTTCGAACATGATCGAGTCGGACACGCATTCGCATGACCATAGACGTACTTGTATACAAGGATTTCCTCGAACGGTACCCGCGGCGGTGGGATCGAGTCGGCCTAGGAGGAATTGGTGCTTTGGTAGCACGGTATTGGGATCCTCATTCGGGCTCGCAACCTGGTGAAGGGCACATCCCATACCTTACGAAGTCCTATATGGCACGTCGATATGGTGCACAACCACCAGTGGTCATGTAGTCAGGATGCATGCTAACGAATGTTTTGTGCAGACAGAGTAAGTATATCATATTATCCTGTATTGTATGCAAGTATGAGGGAATTGGCTATCGGTAAGAAATCACTTAAATATGATACATGCAGTATATGTTGGTTGAATGGTCTGCTTAATCATATGCTAAACAAGTTAATGATATGATGTTGCCTTTAAATGAGAACTTGCTTAACATATTAACTTTAGTATGCTAGAAAGATGCCTTGCTATGAACATTGCTCAACCATAACATACATGCTAAGTGATGCTTGAAGTGAGAACTGTTATAACATGTTAAAGATGTTAATGTTAACGATGCCTCAATGATGCCTTTGCATGATAATACCAAGAATGCTAAATGATATGTCCACATGAATGCCACTAAGAATATGTTTACATGTTTCACTCTGATTATTGCCCATGAATTGTAAACTGATGCTAGGCCCAAGTAGAAAGATCATTCTCATAAATGCTTGCTTAAATGATCACTTTAATGTTGGTTTATGTGAGTGGGTTGGATTCTGCTCGCCAGTACATAGATGATGTGCTGACCCACGTTTTGTGGGCAGGTGCTCGTGCTTGGAATGTTCTACACACGGAGATTGGTTTGATTGGTCTCGCGGCATCGAAGATTTGTTGGGCATACAGAAGCTCTCCTTGTACAAGATGATGTCTTCGGTTTATAAAGGACATAATGTATGGAACATTGTAATCAGTTGTACCAGTGAGATTGTAAGCCAAGTCGGTATATCGAGTTGTAATCCATTGTATCCAAATATCAAATGTAAGCTGTATAGTATTGTTCAGTTGGTTTCCAATGTAAAGAGAGATGTACTGTAATCATTGTACTTCAATACAAGTCTTGTACTCTTCTTCAATTATCAATAAAGAGAACAAAGTTCTATATATCTCAGTGTGGCTTCAAGTTACTCTTTTTCTCCGCTGCTATAAAGAAGTGATGTACTTCTATTCAATAAGAAAGATTGTCCTCATTAAATTCAATTTATCTGCTTCTGCCGCTGCGATGTGTTCCTATTTGAAGAATAATCGATTATGTACCATCTTTGCCTTGTACAAGTGCAATACCAGACTTGTACGGCATCACGCCCAAGCGAGGACGATCGATTCCAAGAGATAAAATATGTGAAGAAATGACTCTACGAATCGGGGCGTGACAAATTGGTATCAGAGCACGGCTTTACGTCCTTGGTCTCTTCTTTGATTCATTTCAAATCAAAGTTGCATCGATGATTGACTAAGTTGCTTCCGCGATCACTCAACGTTGCTTCCGTGATTAAATCAGAGATTGCTTCCGCAATTATGCTGTTGTTATTCTGTAATCATCCTTACGTGGTTCGTGTTTGAAAGTTTTTTGACCCTCTTGGCTGCTCACTGGATGATCCATACAATAAGTCTATATACATTGTGATGCCCCTGAATGAATGATTGTTGTTGGTTTGGACACAAATAACCCAACAATGACTCGATGCCATAGTATGCTATAGTATGAATGCTGGTTGGAATTGTGGGAATAGAAGAAAGTGGCTATGTATGCTGTAACAAGTTGGGAATTGCATGTGATGTTGAGAAGGATTTGGGAATGAAATAATTGATGGATGAGTTCGACATAACTGGTGAGTCGACTCAGGGGTGATGACTAGTACTTTTGAGACCTTAAAAATGTTGGCTTATGATATTAAGACCCTGAGATGTTGGCTAAGTGTTGTGATCATTGCAGATCATGAATGTCCAGAATAGAATTGGGTTGGTATTGTTTAAGGATGGCTTCGTTTCTGAGTGGTATATTGCCTCTACCACCTCAGAACGAGATGTATGTTGACCCTTTCCATAGGATAGCAATGAGACTATCTGCGAGTACTGGGTAGTACCGAGACTTAGCTGGGAGTTATGAATTGTTGCTAGATGACTCGAGTGTCCCTTGACGGAGATGATATATTAGGTAGCGAGATTTTCGGAAATTACAACTGCTGGCTTGGTTAGAAATTGTTTAGTCGAGTGATGACTCAGACTAGTAAGACCGTTAGTATGCTATGGGTGAATGGATTTGGCTAGAGAATATTGTGGCTTAGAACATCTGAATGTTGACTTCGATTGGTTGGATGCAAATCAAATGTGGCTAATACAAAGTTGGTTGCGTAGCTGAAAGTTTTGAAAATATTATCGGTGAACCAAAGGAATATTAGAGATCTGTGTTGTGACCCTAAGGTGTAATAGATGTTAATCTATCTTGATCACCAAAGGATAGTCATTGCCTAGGTGCATGTATGCTGAGGAATTTAAATGGATTAGACAAGTAACAAGTAGCCACCTTGACTATTTGTGTTGCCTAGAGGATGGTTAATTGATACATGAATTGTCGGATTGAATGGAATGAACTACTCGACCCTTGAGGTAGGAAATTTTAAGAATGTCCATACGAGATTTTGACGGCTGGATAAAGAACGAGATTTAAGAATGCCCGTAAGATAGTTTGATGATTGATGAAACGAATGGGAATTAGAAATTGCAAATGTGTTGGATAAAGTTGGTATATGTGACTGTTGGATTGGGATATAGTTTGCTGGCTTATGACTTAGAGATGTGACTTTGTCATACAGACCGAATAGTTTGATTCCATAGTTATGTTATGACTATCAGGAATCAATGACCCTTGAATAGTTAGCCTTGGCTTATCGGTTCGTATGAGTACAAAAGGATTTGAAATAGAAATTGAATCATTGGGAATTTACTTGATGGATTATTAGAATGATGATAATCATATGTCGGATTGGGATTGACCGTGATGTTGATAGATCGATCTTAGTCGATCGTTGGATAAAGTCTAGAATGAGCCTCTGTGGGAATTATTTCCTTGAGGAAGACCCTGGATAGATAGACTTGACCCTAGCGACCAGTTGATGACTTACCAATTGTTGGCACAGCCGACAATGGAGATTCGAATTCAGACTGAGTTGAAACCCATAGGTTTGGGTAGAGTTCTTTAGAACTGTTAGTTGCTTGTTGGCCCTAAGAATAAGAAACTAGCATGATCCCTAGTAGCCGCCCACTCTAGGGAAGTCACCTGAATGATTAGTTATAGCTGTCGGTATAGCTAACCATTGAGACTGGACTGTATAATAGGATGACCGTTGGCTACCGTAGGATAACCTTGTGGCATTGAATGAGAGATGGTGATGAGTACGACCTAAGAATGATATGTTGTATGTGTATACTCCCAACTTGTACCTTAGAGCTGTTTGACCTTTGAGGATTATGTGTCGGCCTATAGCGGGAACTAGAGTTATGGGATGAGACTTCAATAGTATTTATCGAGTAGTGAATTGTTATATGAGATGGAATTGACGGCTCACGACGGGAATGTTGGATAGGTATCTACAGTCGGGTAGCTGGGTTAACCTTGACTATTGCATAGAATTGTACCCTTGGCTTGGGTAATCGATAGCTGGTTGATGTCGGATTGTATCTTTTGGAAAAGATGAACTGCCTCGGTGAGAAATACTGTTGGATTCGGAAAGGAATATGATTGCATGTTGTGAACTATTGATATGAATGGCTCTAAGTTAGACCCTTGATCGAATGTTAGAAATGTTGTGCTTGGATAGAGAGCCTAACCAAGTTATCCCTGATATTGAGTATTGTGGCTGAAAGATACTGATGGTGGCAAGTGAATAAAGAAATAAGTCAATTGAAAGGATGCTAAGTCGGATTTAGAAAAGAGAATTATATTGTGGCTGATCGAATCGCACTAACATGGAAGTTGGCTGAAGTACATATGTTTTGGGGACGCCTAAAATATGTGTATGGATCCAGCTGAAGTGATTGGTTGCGACAGAGATAACATTATGGGAAGAATTTATTGCACTAGCACGGACTTTGGCTGAAATGCATATATTTTGGGGACGCCTGAAATATGTGTATGGATCCAAACAAAGTGATGTGTTGCGACCAAGATACAATGGAAGGAAAATGTTGGTGAATCAATGAGAAGTTACAAATATTTAGAAAAGAAAAAGATGGATTGAAATCGTCGATGGATTAGAATGATACAGTTGGATAGCTATTTTGAAATGACGGAGTGTGCTGAAATGAATATTGAATTGAAGCTGAATGAGTAACTCATGGTGATTAAGTGAATCTAGTGTATGAGTTGTTTCTTTAAGTTTCGAGGACGAAACTTTTTCTGAGTGGTATATTATGTAATGCCCCGCTCCGCACGAGGCATTTGGTTGGCTTATTGGATGCTATCAAGATGTTGGACCGTGACTTAAGTGGGAATCAGGAGAATTGAGACTGATGCAGTCTCACTTAGCTGGCTAGACGGAATGGGTATTGGAATGTGGCTCGCTGGTGGAGCTACGCTTAGTGGAATTGTAGGCAAGTGGAACTGTCCTCCTTCCTTCTTAATCCTGCATGCTTAATAAATGGAATGGAATAATGTGATGCTTTGAATATGTCCCTAAATGTCCCTTGTTTTGGTTGCTGAATAATAGAGATGCCTATATTATGAGTTATTGAAATGAATAAGACATGAGTAGTGAACTGTTGTTTGAATCACACTTGAACTACTAATGTAACTTGATGCCTGAGAATGAATCGATAATGTCCCTTATGCTTAATCTTGATGAAATGAATGAATCACTTGAGTAATGAGATGCTGCGTGAATGATACATGAGTAACGAACTGGCTGTATTATTAACACAAAGAATTGAATGAAATACTGATTCATGTACATTCTGTATAACTGCTGCTGTTGCCTATTCCTTATAAACAATGAAAGAAAGAATATTGTCCCTATGAAATGAATGAAATGCTGCAGGTCCTATCGAGATGAATGAAATATTATTTGTTCCTCTTAGAAAGGAATGATATGAGAAATATTGCAATGATTGATACAATGAGAAATGATGAGGCTTGGGATCATTGAGATCACCAAGTGAACAGGTGGAAATATTGGAAAGATGAGATGATGAACTGTTGCCTTTACATATCTTATTATTGTATCATGCGACTTCGAACATGATCGAGTCGGACACGCATTCGCATGACCATAGACGTACTTGTATACAAGGATTTCCTCGAACGGTACCCGCGGCGGTGGGATCGAGTCGGCCTAGGAGGAATTGGTGCTTTGGTAGCACGGTATTGGGATCCTCATTCGGGCTCGCAACCTGGTGAAGGGCACATCCCATACCTTACGAAGTCCTATATGGCACGTCGATATGGTGCACAACCACCAGTGGTCATGTAGTCAGGATGCATGCTAACGAATGTTTTGTGCAGACAGAGTAAGTATATCATATTATCCTGTATTGTATGCAGGTATGAGGGAATTGGCTATCGGTAAGAAATCACTTAAATATGATACATGCAGTATATGTTGGTTGAATGGTCTGCTTAATCATATGCTAAACAAGTTAATGATATGATGTTGCCTTTAAATGAGAACTTGCTTAACATGTTAACTTCAGTATGCTAGAAAGATGCCTTGCTATGAACATTGCTCAACCATAACATACATGCTAAGTGATGCTTGAAGTGAGAACTGTTATAACATGTTAAAGATGTTAATGTTAACGATGCCTCAATGATGCCTTTGCATGATAATACCAAGAATGCTAAATGATATGTCCACATGAATGCCACTAAGAATATGTTTACATGCTTCACTCTGATTATTGCCCATGAATTGTAAACTGATGCTAGGCCCAAGTAGAAAGATCATTCTCATAAATGCTTGCTTAAATGATCACTTTAATGTTGGTTTATGTGAGTGGGTTAGATTCTGCTCGCCAGTACATAGATGATGTGCTGACCCACGTTTTGTGGGCAGGTGCTCGTGCTTGGAATGTTCTACACACGGAGATTGGTTTGATTGGTCCCGCGGCATCGAAGATTTGTTGGGCATACAGAAGCTCTCCTTGTACAAGATGATGTCTTCGGTTTATAAAGGACATAATGTATGGAACATTGTAATCAGTTGTATCAGTGAGATTGTAAGCCAAGTCGGTATATCGAGTTGTAATCCATTGTATCCAAATATCAAATGTAAGCTGTATAGTATTGTTCAGTTGGTTTCCAATGTAAAGAGAGATGTACTGTAATCATTGTACTTTAATACAAGTCTTGTACTCTTCTTCAATTATCAATAAAGAGAACAAAGTTCTATATATCTCAGTGTGGCTTCAAGTTACTCTTTTTCTCCGCTGCTATAAAGAAGTGATGTACTTCTATTCAATAAGAAAGATTGTCCTCATTAAATTCAATTTATCTGCTTCTGCCGCTGCGATGTGTTCCTATTTGAAGAATAATCGATTATGTACCATCTTTGCCTTGTACAAGTGCAATACCAGACTTGTACGGCATCACGCCCAAGCGAGGACGATCGATTCCAAGAGATAAAATATGTGAAGAAATGACTCTACGAATCGGGGCGTGACACGTAGCCTCTTAAATAAGTATTTATGAATATAGTTAACTTAGCTATGTATGTATATTATATATATGTTAGCATATTGTGTTGTAATATATAAGTTTATATAACCATTTGAAATATCGTAATTATAGACCTAATATTGAATACCAATATATGCATGTGTATATATGCGTAGATATATATAGCTTAAAGTAATAGATTACCTAGTGTATATCCAATGTGAATTCTTGCCTATTTGAGTATTGAATAATTGCATGCTATATAGAGTTGGGTGTATGTTGGCTTGTATAGCCTTGTGTTGATGTGTGCTTGCTAGGATAGTCTTGGTTAGGCCTAGTAAGACTTATCGGGTTAGGACATGACCTAGTTTGACTAGTACAGTTGACCAGAGTTGACCAAGGGTTGACTTTGGCCTAGTTTGACCTAGATTCATGTAGAATGCATTGTAGTGCTTTATATTACCCTTCTGAACATGTTGTGACTTGTGCTGTTCTAATTAGGAGCCAGACACCTTACAACCTGTGTTGCTTTAAATAGGACTCTGTGGCTTCAGTTGGACCCCCTATACTTATCAGCTGTTCAGGTTATTAGGTGAGTACATTCTCTGATAGTTCTCTTATTTATTTGTCAATTACTGTATTTCAGTTCTAGTTAGTTGTATGCGATTCTCTGTTACAACACGTGTGGATATTACGGGATTCATGTATACGACACATATTTATTTTCTGGCCTCTATTACTGGTATCATCATTTCCGGCTTCTATTACTGGAATCACCTGCTGGAATCATTTACTGGAATTATTTATTGGTATCATTATATTTTGGCTGGACTCATCTTGAATCATTGTGTCGAAATTCTAGATTCACTTGCTGGGAGGGAAAATACTAGAGTAAGACATGTAGACATACCCCATTACTGGAATCACCCCTACTGGAATCTACTGGAATGATAGCCATCTCTCGCCTGATCAGTGAGAGGTGTGCCGGATTACCCACAGCCATTTATATGTCGATCTCGGTATTTTAAAACACACTGCTAGAGTATAGGCTGGACTCACCCTGGAATCATTGATCACTATAATTGGAATCGTCCCTTGCTGGATTCATCTTGTATGAGATTCATCCTGTACTGGACTTACATTGGAGTTACACTTGTCTACATTGTTTTCTGGACTTCATATCATATTACTCTGGTTCAGCTAGTTCTATTTTTACAGACTTTATTACTATGGTTCTTCTCTTGTTTAGTTATTTACTTTCCTTGCACCTTATCTGTCTTTCTTACCATCACCTGAATATAAACTACCATTTTCATCAATACAACTGCCTATAACTGCTTTATAGTTCTCTGTCATTTACTTGGGTTTTCTAGATGAGATGTGCTCGTTCCTGTCCTGACTGGACCTGTTGATAAATTTTACAGATAGCTTGGAGGTTGCCTGCTAGCCTAGAGGAGACACCTTAGAGGTTGTTTAGATAGTTATTTTATTTGTCTGGAGTTGTATTTACTTTGTGGATTACTGTATTTGAGTTTTGAGATGTATTTCTGGGTTTTTGTATCTTAGACACTTAGACTTCTATCTTCCGTATCTCTTTGGATTTTATGTTTTATCTAACCTTATCATGCTCTACCTTAAATGTGATTGAGACTGTATCTGCTTAGCATTATATTGTTAGATGATGTGACCTAGGACAGCGTTCTACCGCCGACACTGCGGTGTAGGCTGGGCGTTGTTACGTTCTCGTACCCTAACAGTGGGTGCGGTCGTGACACATTTTTAGTGGTGGCCCATGCAGGTCGAGTTTATGTAGTGGTATTCGAACTTGAGTACCACTACAGCCTGCAGTAGGAATAGGATATATCTTGAAGGTACTCAATCACAGTTAGGAACCCTTGAGAGATTTCCGGAACGACCCTTGAGAATCTTATTTTAACTTCGATTTGAGAACTCTTTTTTCCCTTGAATTGATTTATTTTTACTTACTGTTGTTAAATTTGATTTTGATGGATTATGGTTGAATTTGAGTTCTATTCATTGATTTTGATGAATGATTGTCGAATTTTGAATCTTGATGATAGCTGTTGCATCCGAGTTGTATTTTGATGGATTTTTGTTCATTTTGAATTTTGAAGTTCGTTGATAAATTTGATTTGATTTATGGGTATTCATTGTTGATTTAATTTAATTTTTTTTACAAGATAAAATTATATGGGCTAGGTCATCTATGTTATGGAATCTAATCTTCTATAGTCACATTAGCCAGCATGGTGAGGACATATAGTCTGACTCTGGATATATTTCTCGGGTGTGGGAATTTAAGGTTTTCGCAGCCAAGCTAGCGGCACCGCAAAAATATTAAATACCACGATTCTAGAGGTATGTGCATAAGTCAAGGACTCTGTGATTATCGTAGCCTTGCTTACTAGTATGACGGGAATTTAGAGTACCATAATTTTGGATAGACGCATATGATTATCAGATTGTACCTTAAATATTTTCAAGCATATTTTCTCTACTTTGATGCAGTCCTTCAAAAAGAATTATTATTTGTTTTGCTTTGTTTTGCTTCTAATTATTTAACTTAGGAGTAGCTTGTGTAACTTCTTGCTATGAGTTTCTTCTTAATACAATGAATCAATGATTTTGCTAGACTTTATCTTGGATTTGATATTTAGCTCTGGTTTCAAAATGGTTCCTTCTTTTAGAAAAATAAGCAAACAGCTTTTATCGTTATTTTCTTCTTGCTATTATTCTAGTATTGAATAATAATAATAAAACTGCCTTGATTTCGTCAATCACCTATTTTGCGATCTTGGTAGGAATCTAAATGTTGGTCTTAATATAGAATTAATTTTTTTTGGGACATGAGAATATATGAGTATATTTACATAGTGGACACTTGCCTGATACGTATGCATGCTACACTTGATTTTCCACCTATCTAAATACATATTAATATGTTGTTAATGTTAAAATTTTCAAAACCCCAATATTTCTGGTTTTTTGCTTTTCTAGTTTAAATCCGTAATTTAAATATAAATTTTATGTTATTAGTTTTGTCTACATAACTGTACATGTATGATATCTGCAAAGTTTCAATTTTTTAGAAAAATTGGTTAAGTTATGTTAAATTTGTAAAATCTGCGACTGCATTATGTTAATATTACACTGGTTTAAATGTTAGCTTATTTTCAGATTTTGTATGTAAATGCTGAACTAAAACTGTGTTTAACCTTTCAATACTAAGCTATAATCCTGTACAAGGACACACACACACCCTAACTTAGTATACGCTGTCATGTAACCTAACCTTTCCTCTCTATGTTATGATCACATACTTGTATAGATATATATAGAGCTTAGGCATACATGTTATAGAGCTTAGGCATACATGTTATAATATATAGAGCTTAGGCATACATGTTATAAAAAAATATATATATATAGAGCTTAGGCATACATGTTATAATATATGTATATACATAACTAAATCTCTACCTCTTATAGATGTTTATTGTTAGCCATGCATGTTATGATTAAATAGGTTGTGTATTGTAGGTTGTTAACCCATATGCCATGAGTAGTGTAACAGGATAGCTCATATACAATTTCATGTATATTTCATATACACCCATACACACACAAACCACATAACATTACATAATGCTAGTTTTTCCTCTCTAACGCTCTCTCTGTATATATATATATATATATATTGTGATTTGGATTTCAATGCAAGTGATTTTCAATTCCTTAATTTTTGAATTTGATTTTCTGTACCCTTTTTCAGATAATTGGTAGTTGCCTTTATTTTGTTTTGATAAGTACCAGTTTCATATAGGATGTAGACCGCCTTACAGTTTTGATGGTTTCTTGTTTCTGTAACTTCTCTAGTTTAGCACCCTAAATTGCTTGTATGTTTTGATACCCTATGACCGTTTCGGTTAGCATGACTAGTATACCTAGATGAGACTTTCACTACCACCGTATGCCATGACCCTGTATGTCGTCCTTTTGATCACTTGATTTGTTTTAATCTGGGACTTTGATTGTGGGGGTTTGACCTAGAGGGAGTATGGACATTTTAATTTCGAGGACGAAATTTTTCTAAGGTGGGTAGAGTTGTAGCATCCAGTTTTCCAAATGAGGGTAATTTTGAAATTTCGTGTTTATAATTATTTTAATAATAATATTTAATTCATGATATGATTTTTGGTGATTTTAAATTATTTTAAAATTATTTAAATCAATGACTTGTGGTTTTGACGTTTTGCTAGTGAAACCCTAAAGACTGTTTGACCTAGAGCCTAACCATGTGATTATGATATTTTAATGTCATTTTTGGCCTAAGGATATTTTTGTATTTGACCTCTTTGAATTATTTTGATATTATTTTATTATTTATGATATTATTTTGGGGTTATTTGAGTCGGGTTCGAATTTCAACTCAATCCGACTTGAAAAGGGGACCCGGGGGTAGTTTAACTCTAGTGGGACCCACACACTAGTTAGGCATGGCCCACATGATATTAATTTTAGTCCACATGATAGAAATATTTTAGTTAGAGGTTAGACTAATTATTATGGATAAGGTTAGTGTGATTAGAGACTTTAGAATGACTAATTTAGCCCCAACCAATTAGCCCTTTCCTAACACTCATAGAATAGGTTAGTGGGGGCATTTTGGACATTACCATAATAGGACAAATAGCCCCATATGGCCAGCCACTTTGGGAGAGGATAGGCTCAAGTTCATTTCATTATTCTCATCCACACTCTCTCTCTTGTTCTTCCCCAAATTCCTATAGAGCAATCCCTAGCAATTTCTTAACCAAATCATTCCATTTCACCACCAAATCTTCTTTTTTCCTTCTCCATTCTAGCCAAGGAGGAATCTACCCAAGTTTGGGAGGATTCGGCGCTCATTCGTGTCCTTTTGGAATCACTACGTGTCGGTGTCGCTCCGGGAAGGCTTTTCTTCGATTCGATCTACCGGGAGGTATAAATCCCTTCTCCTTTTCATTTCCTCATGTATATAGGTCTATTTTGAACCCATAGGAATGACCCCATAGTTGTATCTCCATTTGTGTCCATTTCGTGTCCATTTGGAGGTCATAGGAGTGTCCTTTGTGTTGTGGTTGTGTCCATGTGGGAAAATCCCAAATTTGGACACACTATGTGTTGTTGTTATGTATGAATGAATTATTACATGTTTAATCTCATATTTTTATATTGGAGATGTGTTCTATAGTGTCTCATATATACATATTAGTGTAGAGAGTGAGTTCTTGATATATTATGTTATATACTTGTGTTCTTTTGTCTCAAACTACCTAAATCCGTCATGATTTTTATCCACGTTTTTAATTTCAGCACTAACTTAGAAATGTCATAACTTCTAGCTCAAAGCTCGGTTTAATCTTCCGTTTTTTTTAAAAGAAGCGTATTGAAGTTAGCTTTCCAAAAACATGTATTAATAGGTCTAATTCTTTATGTAACTTTCTGGAGAATTATTTGAGTGTCAGCTGTACGAAAGACAAACGCGTTCGCGGTGTTTTCGCTATTCCGGGAGTTTTCGGAAACTAAAACGCGATCCGTTTAAAGTTTCGGAAAGCTAACACATAGATCTATAACATACTTTAATCCTAAATTTTAATTCATGCTGAGATGGTACAGTATTGATTATTAGTAGGAGTTACTATTCGGCATATGTATTTTGTGCACCCTTGTGTGTAATATAATATTCTATTTGATTTTAACCCATGTTAATGTATATACATTATGTAATTAAATAGAGAATACAAGCATAAGTAAATGGTTAAATAAATAATGTATGAGGTGTAAGTATCCTATCTAATGTAAGCATGTATAAGTTTGGCTTGTAATGAATATGTAGGTTCTATAGTATGTAATGTTTGGTACATATAGTGGTGCAAGAGAATAATGAATGATGAATGAATGCAAGCATGAATGTAATATAATAATAGATGTAATATATATAATATACAAGTTAATGAGATGTAATGTTCTATGTTAACACAAATCCTATATTACCTCATGTACCCCCTTACACTATGTTGACACTATCACACTTGACACATTGTTCACTTACACTTTGACACTCTTTGATATGTATACACTATGTATGCCCATTTAACCCTCACTTGCCCCTTTGCCATGTTCACATACACACACATAGCCTCTTAAATAAGTATTTATGAATATAGTTAACTTAGCTATGTATGTATATTATATATATGTTAGCATATTGTGTTGTAATATATAAGTTTATATAACCATTTGAAATACCGTGATTATAAACCTAATGTTGAATACCAATATATGTATGTGTATATATGTGTAGACATATATAGCTTAAAGTAATAGATTACCTAGTGTATATCCAATGTGAATTCTTGCCTATTTGAGTATTGAATAATTGCATGCTATATAGAGTTGGGTGTATGTTGGCTTGTATAGCCTTGTGTTGATGTGTGCTTGCTAGGATAGTCTTGGTTAGGCCTAGTAAGACTTACCGGGTTAGGACATGACCTAGTTTGACCTAGTTTGACTAGTGCAGTTGACCAGAGTTGACCAAGGGTTGACTTTGGCCGAGTTTGACCTAGATTCATGTAGAATGCATTGTAGTGCTTTATATTACCCTTTTGGACATGTTGTGACTTGTGCTGTTCTAATTAGGAGTCAGACACATTGTAACCTGTGTTGCTTTAAATAGGACTCTGTGGCTTCAGTTGGACCCCCTATACTTATCAGCTGTTCAGGTTATCAGGTACATTCTCTGATAGTTCTCTCATTTATTTGTCAATTACTGTATTTCAGTTCTAGTTAGTTGTATGCGATTCTCTGTTACAACACGTGTGGATATTACTGGATTCATGTATACGACACATATTTATTTTCTGACCTCTATTACTGGTATCATCATTTCCAGCTTCTATTACTGGAATCACCTGCTGGAATTATTTACTGGAATCATTTACTGGAATCATTTATTGGTATCATTATATTTTGGCTGGACTCATCTTGAATCATTGTGTCGAAATTCTGGATTCACTTGCTGGGAGGAGAAATACTAGAGTAAGACATGTAGACATACCCCATTACTGGAATCACCTCTACTGGAATCTACTGGAATGATAGCCATCTCTCGCCTGATCAGTGAGAGGTGTGCCGGATTACCCACAGCCGTTTACATGTCGATCTCGGTATTTTAAAACATACTGCTAGAGTATAGGCTGGACTCACCCTGGAATCATTGATCACTATAACTGGAATCGTCCCTTGCTGGATTTATCTTGTATGAGATTCATCCAGTACTGGACTTACATTGGAGTTACACTTGTCTTCATTGTTGTCTGGACTTCATATCATATTACTCTGGTTCAGCTAGTTCTATTTTTACAGACTTTATTGCTATGATTCTTCTCTTATTTAGTTATTTACTTTCCTTGCACCTTATCTGTCTTTCTTACCATCACCTGAATATAAACTGCCATTTTCATCAATACAACTGCCTATAACTGCTTTATAGTTCTCTGTCATTTACTTGGATTTTCTAGATGAGATGTGCTCGTTCCTGTCCTGACTGGACCTGTTGATAAATTTTACAGATAGCTTGGAGGTTGCCTGCCAGCCTAGAAGAGACACCTTAGAGGTTGTTTAGATAGTTATTTCATTTGTCTGGAGTTGTATTTACTTTGTGGATTACTGTATTTGAGTTTTGAGATGTATTTCTGGGTTTTTGTATCTTAGACACTTAGACTTCTATCTTCCGTATCTCTTTGGATTTTATGTTTTATCTAACCTTATCATGCTCTACCTTAAATGTGATTGAGACTGTATCTGCTTAGCATTATATTGTTGGATGATGTGACCTAGGACAACGTTCTACCGCCGACACTGCGGCGTAGGCTGGACGTTGTTACGTTCTCGTACCCTAATAGTGGGTGCGGGTCGTGACACGGATTACCGTAATCAAGCCAACTTAATCTATATGCACCGGTCGCTGGCGCCACAAGACATTTGGACTTCTTACTTATGGTATTCGTACCTATCAAGTGTGATGGCTGGTACACCCTGATAGGCCATACAATTGTAACGCCCAAGTCCCAAAATACTTGGGACTAGATACATATCATGCCAGCTGTATACATACGAGTATATGATATGTTCATATGTATACATAAGCTGTAAAATATAGAAAGCCATGACAACTAAATCTCATCCACAATTATGAAGATTTAATAATACAATCAAATAGGCATTGGTACAAACGTTGGACGGATACATATCCACTACCAACAATTTAAAATAAAAAATATACAAAGGAAGAATTGGTTGAGCGATGCAAGTGACGAGTCCAAGAGCAATCATCACGGAAGAAGGAATACATGGCCTTAGCTAGAGCACCTGCAAGAAATCACGAAACACACACCTGGAGAGATCATCAGGTCCTCAGAGGAACGTAACAAGACACATAATATCATGCCAATAACTGAATAAATAAAAGCTCAACAAAAAAATGTATATGAGTAAAGGTTCCTAACCATTCTATGTGGAATAATGCTCTTTAGAAGACAACGTTCTACGCAGGAGCTTAGGTGTTCAACATAGATGGAGAGAGAGAGTGGCAGAAGGTAGCGCTCATAAGAGGCACTATCGGCCATGGGCAGAAAGTAGCGCTCATCCGAGTCACTATGGGCCCCGGGACAGTAAGTAGCACTCATACGAGACACTATCGGCCCAAATCTACGTGTGTACTGAACATGTAGCCCCTACGCTAATAACTGTCTCCTCCCTCCCCATGATACTATACATGCGTCGTCTCCACGATACTGTTTAATCTTTAATAACTGCCAAGTCTTCTACACAAATCTATTAGCAGTTATATCCTAACGCACGGCCGGTACGCACCGATGTACGGTTGATACGCAAGTCCGAAGCTAAATGTGACTCACAACTCACACAACCCGTGGCACATCGTGACAGTTTATGAGATGCTCTAAACATATGGTACTCCCTTAACTCTAAGCCAATTGCATGAAATATAGTAATTTGCATCTACAAATAGTTTTGAAAGAACAACTTGATAAAAATAAAATATGTATGATATTGAGCAAGAAAGTAAACAGTAAAGGCAAGGTGTCTTACCTGGTGTGACGTCGGCTGTGGTGCAATAATCCGGCAAGTTTCGATTGTCCAATAGCCGTGTTCGGTGAGGTTGCAGAAAAATAGAAAAAACATGATTTAGTCATAAGTAAGGTTAACAAATAGTGGGAATTTGAAGAGGAGAGTATTTATATTATTTTAGAAAAATTTTCCTACTACGTTAAAAATATGTTTTCCTTAGTCAAAAGGATTTGTAGGAAAAATACTTGAATTACATTTACTAGTAGAAGAAATTTTTAGGTAAATATTAAAAATATAAAAATTTCTTTAAGCAAAAATATGCTAAGTTTGTCAAATTGATATATATTTTTTTTAATAGAAAAAATATTTACTTAAATTATTTAGAATAATACAAGAAATTCTATTAATTATTTTGGGGCTTCTAGACCAAAAACTATAGACAAGCCAAATGTTTATAAACATATATAATCTGGAAACTATCTAACTTATATATTTTACGGAAATTTAATAATAATCCTAATAATAAGTAAATAATAAAATATTAATAATGATTTACAGATTTGTAATGATAAACTAAATCAGTGTAATGATAAACAAAATTAGTGTAATGAATAACTAAATTAGTGTGATAATAATAATAACCATAATAATAATAATAATAATAATAATAATAATGATGATAATCCTCAAAAAACACTATAATACTCCCTTCCCAATTCGAAACAGTGGGGGAGAGAGGGAGAGAGATGGGAAAGAAGGGAAAGAAGAGGCTGGGGGAGAGAGTCTCACCTGAGGGGAGGAGGCACCGCTCGGGAGGAGACGGAGCGGCGGGCGGCGCTGGGGTTCTCAAGCGGCGGGAGGCAATGGGGGTTTTCCGGCAGAGTACGCTCCGCGCGGCCATGGCTCGGGGTGGCTTTGGTGGAGGTGTCCCCCACGGGGCAGCGACAGCGCTCCCCTGGACGGGCGCGGGGCTACGGAGGATTCACGGGTAGCGTGCCGCAGGTGAGCGCGGCTCCGGTGGTGGGGAGCTCGCCTATGGCGGCGGTGCTCAGTTTGTTGTGGCTGGCTCCGGAGGGGAAGCAGCGGGAGTGGTGGAGATCTGGCGGAGAGGGAGCGACGCGGTGGCACGGCAGCCTTGGAGACTCCGATGCGGGCGGCTACACGCGTTCGTGGTGGCGCCGGCTCGCCGACGGAGTGTACAAACATGGGCGCTAGCTTGGAGGGCGGATCCTGGCAGCAAATCAGTGCCGGAGGTGCCAGGGTTTCGGTCCGGCGCTGGCGGATTGGCCCAACGGTACGGGGAGGCAAGGTAAGGGTTCCCCATTTTTCCTACTTTCTTCTGGTGGTGTTGTCGCAGATTTTAGGGGCGATGCCTGCCGTGGCGGGGCGGTGTGATTGCTGTAATGCCGAATTTGGGGTTTTGGTGGTAGTGTAGATGGTTGTGGTGTCGACCGAGGCATTCCGAAATTTTGTGGTCGACGGATGTCGCCGATGATGGTAGTAGTATTCTTGGGGCAAAGGACTGGGATTGGGTGGTGCTGGTTTGGTGTATTGTCGGTGTCAGGGTGCTACCACCGGTGGTGGTGGTGAGGATGATGAGAGTGGTGGCAGTGCCTGGTGGTGGTGGCGACAAGCAGGGCTAGGAGATGGGGTGGTGGTGACGACAAGTAGGGCCAGGAGACGGGCAAACTAGGGCTTTGGGTGATGTCGGTTGGGTTTGGCATTGTATCTTGTGTGACACGGAGACAAGGTGGTGTCCGACATGTCGGACACGGAGATGATATTGTATTTGTACAAATAGAATTATAGTGGATGGGAGGTACGGACACAGACACGATGTACGAATTCTGGGATGTGTTTATGGAGAATGTAGATGGTTTAATTTTGGAGACAAGATAATAGGGGCTCTCCTTATATAGGAGGTTGAGGACCCAGTTGGATGAGGACGGGGATTGATTAAATCCTATACAGATATTATCATAGTTAGTTCAAATAAATAAAAAAATAATTGGATAAAATCCAGTCCAATATAGCTACATACTATTTCTAAAATCTATATAAAATGAAGTCAATAAAATCTTTTCAAATATAATTTATCCTAATTAATTAAATTTAAACTAAAACACTATTTTAAAATACTTTTTCGAATAATAAAATATTAATATTAAATAAATTTTGAAAATAGAATTATATATAAATTTATATGTCTCGTATAAAATGAACATTTGCATAAAACCTCGTTTTCAAATTACTATTTATATAAACTTCCATGATATAAAATAAAGTTTTGGTAATTCCAATATGATGCATTTTTACAATTTTACGCAATCAAAATTATTTATTATTTATTATTTGAAAAACTATGCTCCTAAAATAAAAATATTTTTACCAAAAATATGTACCTCGCACATATTCGCACTCGACGAGCCATCTGAAATTTGAACTCATACGCCACGTACAATACGACTATACGACGTACAATACAAAGCTAAAATTAAAACCAAATTTATTTAAAAAATTTATAGTAAAAATTTAGTGGGTTTACATCCTACCCAACTTAAAAGAATTTCGTCCTCGAAATTTAGGAGCAGGTAGGGTTGAGGGAAAACACAGGAGTCTATCGATAAGAAGTTTAAGCAACAATTCGGAAACGGAATCCAGCAAGCAATTTGAACAACAATAATCTAGATAAAAACTTTTGGTATAGTTTATAAGATATCTCATGGCATCCCAACCAATGTCTAAATTCGAAAAGCGACCATCATTTATCCAAGACGTGCAAGCTAAAAAATGTAACAATTTTCCAAATCTCAAAAATTCACTAGCTCGATACTCTTGATTCAAAATTTCATCGTCATATCTCGAATTGTCTCATCAATAGTAACTTTGTACAGTCTCTTCAAATTTCATATTCCAACAAAATTAAAATTTCCCATAAAACTTTTTTTTTCTCAGATTGGAGTTTCTCTTCAAATTTTAACTCACAAATTTTGGTTCCTCAAAACATATTCTCAAATCATAACCCTCGTAACCTTAGTTCAAATCTTGATTATAACATTTTTAAAAAAATCACATACTGAAGAACAGATGGCAACTCTAGAGGGGGGTGAATAGAGTTATAGCAATAATAACCAATTAAAAAATCAACTCTTTCACGATCTAAAAATAATCAGAGTAAATACGGAAAATAAATAAGGAACAAGAGAGCATACGCAAACACAACCGATTTTAACCTGGTTTCCCTCAAGGAAGACTAGTCCAGGCCTGAGAACTCTAGCTCAGGATTAAATCCATTATTTGTGAAATAGTAGTTACACCCCGTGCCTTTACTTCAGAAGAGCACGTCAACTTCTTATAATGGATCGCAGTGGCGATGCTTGGAATTTTCCAAGCGACTTCTTGAACTCTTGCACAAGACTCCTAACTGAGAGATGCTGAGCACTCGAGACTTAGGAAACTTGTGGCTAGTAGATGAGAAGGGTATGGCTTATATTGAGCTTAAGAGAGAAGAGAAGAGAAGATTGAATGATTGAAAATGAGAGAATTCTTGGCCCATTTATAGATTTTTAACAGGCAGAATTCGGCCAGAATTCTGGTAGGAATTTTCAAAAATTTGGCCGTTGGACAACTAGCAACCAGCCAACCCTAAAAATTAGGGTGCTGATTTTTAGGGGACAGAGTTCGGCCCGAACTCTGTTTGGAGGCAGAGTTCGGCCCGAACTCTGTCTCAAGAGCACAGAACTGGTTCAAAGGTCCCAATGGGCTAAGTTTGGATATGGAGCTTTATGGATTTTGGATGGGTTGTGGGTTGAGTCTCAAGAGCCCAGCATAACTCAGCTTACAATCATTCTAGACTCAATAAATATAAAAATACAGATGCAAAAACGACTTATATTTGCACAATTGAGCTATCGTCTGGCTTGAGCAGAATATAGTCGTCGTGTGTCGTATTGAATTATCACAAGTATTATTTAGTCAATGTTATCAATATTTGGTTGACTGTGACTTTGTGTCAACAATCTCCCCCTTATTGATAATTAACAAAATAATAATTGTATATTCAATATCCATACCTGGACACATGTAACGACATAGCTCCCCCATAATAAGTGCCGAGCTTTAAGAGTAGCTCCCCCATAAACAATGCTGTGAATCTCTATTGGCCTGTTAATAATATTCTTCCAAAAGCACATATAAACCAAACAAGCAGAAACAGAATGTACACATAACTTCCCCTTTTAGCATTTAGCAATATGAGATAGATAAATGATAACTGGCAAAACACACGTAAAGGAGAAAAAAATGCATATAAGATAATAAACTACCAAAGTCTCAAAAGCACAATGCATAATAAGTCTACTACAAATCAAATACATAAAAGTAACTAAAGCAGAATGTAGAAATCATAATCTAAGATCTCCAGTAGCAGCCTCAAGTAGTAGTCCAAAACCATCATCGAGCACGAGAGGGCCCGGCATCGTCCGATGGATCAGTAAAGGAGCGACGTGGGTCCACAAAAACCGCATCCGGATCCATGTAGCGACGAACCCAAGGGTCATCAATACGAAAGCCCTCACGATCGGGATCTCGCTCCATAGGAATGGGCATGGAAGGATGACGAGACATGGAATACCGAATATCATGCAGCGAGTTGCTGATAGCACTCATATGCAAGGTAGTCCGATAGTCCAGCTGAGTCCATCGATCGTCCTCCAAAGTGAAACGATCTCGAAGAATGGCCTGAAGTGACTCAAGAGTGGCTGGAGGAGGAGGAGGATCCTGTCCGAGAGGAGTGGCATCTGGCTCATCCTCAGAATGCTCAGACACGACCGGTGAGCCAACGGCCGTATGAAGCCTCCTTGCCTTGGAGAGAAAGGCAGGGGCAGGTAAGAATGGACACTCATCAAGGGGTACATGGAACGCACGAAAGATCATAGGAAGATATAAGGCATAAACCAAAGATCTTGGTTTCTTTCTACAGTTGATCATCCAATCCATCATTGTGCGTGGGAGGTTAAAGGGAACATGGAAGTGGAGATGGTACAAAGCTGAAATCTCAAAATAAGTGACTTCATCGGTAGAACCCGCTTTGGGTAGAATGGTGTTGAAAATGATCCTATGAAGCTCATAGAAATAAGGATTGAGGAATTTTGCCAAGAGCTTACGAGGACGTGTGTTAGGGCTACACAGGTCGTCCTTGAAGCTCTCTAATGAAATCCCTTCGGGAAAGATAAAGGATCTAGCTTCAACAAGCTTCTCCCAAGAATTAGGATCTTGAAGTTCAAGATATTCAGCTAATTCAAAGTCATCAAATGAGATATCAATACCCGCAACACGTGAATAGATGCGAGTGTCATCATGAGTCAAGTTGCAATAAAACATTTGAATGGCACTACGATAAATAACCGAATTAGAAGTAACGAGTTCATCAAGACAAAGGTCATTAAAGAGTGCATCATATTGTGAGAAAATTATGAAGTTTATGAGGTGTCCCACAAACACCGGACGTGTCCGAAAATCACTAAACCATTCATTGGATGCGTCTAGTAATATAAAAATTTGGTCGTCGAAAGTGTTTGGATCACGTGGACGTGGAGGATTGAACAACGGATGGATTTGTTGTTCAATTGCCGGTGCAACGAGTGGTGCAAACGGGCGGCTCAACGGGAGGAGGAGCATTCGACGAGGACGCGCCCTCGGTCCGAAGTCTCTTCCTACGGTTAAGCAATCGTGGAGCCATAACACAATAGATAGAGAAATTTGAGATATAGAAAAGAAAGGAGTTATACCTCAAGATATTGAAGGATTATGAAAGAGAATTGAAAACCAAGCCTCCTCCTTGAGTTTGGGGAAGAATGGAGCACAAGAAAGGAGAAACTAGGGTTAGGGTTTTGAGAGTTTTGAGTTGGAGAAGTAGAAAAGGTGGTAAGAAGGAAGAAGAGGGAAGAGAAACCGAAATTAAGAGGAGGGTTTCTCTTGGTCGGGTCAATTAATGACCATTGGATCAACAATTGGATCAACGGTTGAGCCTGTTCCCGGTTCTGGAACAGGCAGGCCGAATTTGGCCCGAACTCTGTAGAGGCAGAGTTCGGCCCGAATTTCGGATCCTAGGGACAGAACAGGAATCAGGCTGAGTTGAGTCAAAAATTGGTTAAGTAAAGATAAAGACCAATATACTACATGAGTGTAAGTACAGAAAAGGGTCCAATAAGTAAATAGATGAATAGCAGATAGTGAGTTCAAAGCAGTAATATGAAGTATGAAAAATTAGTATTTCAGCATGTGATAGATGAAAATGAACCGTATAATAAACAAGGAATTATATCCTAATTCAATATTTTGAAGCTGCCATGGGTTAGCTGCAGGGGCCAGATCCCAGCTAGCGGTAGTCCTGAGGACTAGTGCACCGTGTCGCTTAGACTTTTATGCCTTGTTGTTAGAAAGGCCCTTTCGGCTTGTACCCATAGCACGTTCATTATGAGATAATCATAATATATTCGATATTTACGCAGGTTTATTTTAATTTATAACAGCTTCATCTAAAATTCCAAGTTCACGACAAAGAAAATTAAAGCGCTCTTCGGATAATGGTTTGGTGAAGAAATCTGCTAACTGATGATCAGTGTCAATAAATTCTAAGTTAATCGTGCCATTTTGCTGATGATCACGCAAAAAGTGGTATCGTATCTCAATGTGCTTCGTGCGTGAGTGACAAATGGGGTTCTTAGTAAGATTTATTGTACTAGTGTTGTCACAAAAGATTGGAATATGCATGAAAGATAAATTATAGTCTTCAAGGGTTTATTCATCCACAAAATTTATGCACAACAACGCCCAGCTGCTATGTATTCAGCTTCTGTTGTGGATAGTGCGACAGAATTCTGCTTCTTGCTAAACCAAGAGACTAAAGCTTTTCCTAATAAATGACACGTACCGCTCGTACTTTTACGGTCGACCTTGCATCCGGCGAAGTCAGCATCAGAATAACCAATGAGGTCAAATAATGTTGACTTGGGATACCATAGGCCCACTGTAACCGTACCCTTAAGGTATCGAAAGATACGCTTAACTGCGGTCATGTGTGATTCCTTAGGATTCGCTTGATATCTAGCACACAGGCAAACGCTAAACATTATATCAGGGCGACTAGCAGTAAGATAGAGTAAACTGCCTATCATACCTCGATACTTACGTTGATCTACGGGTTTGTCGCTATCATCTGGTTCAAGTTTGGTTGAAGTAGCCATAGGAGTGCTGATTGGTTTGACGTTATCAAGGTCGAATTTCTTCAGCATGTCCTTTGTATACTTCGACTGACAGATGAAGGTTCTATTTGACATTTGCTTGACTTGCAGCCCAAGAAAGTAGTTGAGCTCCCCCATCATGCTCATCTCAAACTCGGTCTGCATACACTTGGCAAAATCTTGACAAAGGATTTCATCAGTAGAACCAAAAATAATATCATCTACATATATTTGTACTAACAGAATAGTGTCTTTGAAAGATTTTATGAAAAGTGTAGTGTCAATTTTCCCTTTTGAAAAACCTTTCTCAAGCAAGAAATTGCTTAGCCATTCATACCAAGCTCTAGGGGCTTGTTTGAGGCCAAACAACGCTTTCTTTAGCTTGAACACGTGGTCGGGAAATTTGTGATTTTCAAAGCCAGGGGATTGTTTTACATAAACTTTCTCCTTAATAAAACCATTCAAGAAAGCACTTTTAACATCCATTTGAAATAATTTGAAATTTTGAAAATTTGCAAATGCACAAAGCATCCGAATGGATTCTAATCTAGTAACAGGAGCATACGTCTCATCGTAGTCGATACCATCCTCTTGGTTGTATCCTTGGGCTACTAGACGAGCTTTGTTGCGTGTGACTGAACCATCTTCATTCACTTTGTTTCTAAAAACCATTTAGTACCAATAATCGAGTGATTAGTCGGTCTAGGAACAAGTTCTCATACTTGGCTCCTCTCGAATTGGTTGAGTTCCTCTTGCATAGCAGAAATCCAAAATTCATCATTGAAGGCTTCTAAAATGTTTTTCGGCTCAATTTGTGAAATAAAGGCAGTGCTAGCAATAGAGTCTCTTAATGATGATCTAGTAGTTACTCCCCGTGAAACCTCACCGATTACCAAATTTTCTGGATGTGATGGCTTGAAAGAGAATTTCTTAGACAAGCTTTCCAGAGAATTTGTTTCGGTTATGGTGTTCATTGGAGTAGACGTTGATGGCTCAACATCATCAACAAGAGTAGCTGCTGCACTGTTATCTTCATCAAAAGTCACATTGGTAGACTCTTCCACAATTAATGAGCATTTGTTAAAAACTCTATATCCCTTACTCTTGGCAGCATAGCCAAGGAAAATACCATCGTCAGCTTTGGCATCAAATTTGCCTAAGTTGTCTTTGGTGTTAAGGATAAAACATCTACAGCCAAAAACTCTAAAATAAGAAACATTTGGGGTTCTCTCGAACCAAAGCTCATAGGGTGTTTTCTTCGTAATAGGACGAATAAGCACCCTATTTAAAATGTGGCATGCTGTACTGACAGCTTCAGCCCAAAAGTATTTCGAAAGTGAAAACTTGTTCAACATGACTCTAGCCATATCGCCAAGAGTCCTATTCTTCTGCTCCACAACACCATTTTGTTGGGGAGTTCTTGGACAAGAAAACTCATGATCAAATCCATTGGAATCACAAAACTTTTCAAAATCAGAATTTTCGAACTCGCCTCCATGATCACTTCGGATACGAGTAATCATGTAGCCTTTTTCGTTCTGAACTTTCTTAACAAAAATCTTGAAAACCAAAATAGCATCACTTTTATAAGTAAGAAAGAAAACCCAAGTAAATCTTGAAAAGTCATCAATAATAACAAAGGCATAGAGTTTTCCACCAAGACTGGCTACTCTACTAGGGCCAAATAAATCCATATGGAGTAGTTGCAAGGGTCTAGTAGTACTTACAGAGTTTATGGAATGGAAAGAAGACTTGGTTGCCTTATTTAACTCACATTCGGCACATACGGTGTCCTTTTTGAATGTGATGTCGGGCAAGCCTCTAACTAGCTTCTTGGTCGATAGCCTGGATATAGTATCCATGTTGGCATGACCAAGACGCTGGTGCCATAGTAGTCGTTCATCTTTATGAGCATATAGGCATCTACCTGCATTGTTAGTATTTCCAGACAAATAGAAAATATAAATATTATCCTCTCTTACCCTTTCAAAAGCAATGTCTCCCGTTGACCTATCATAAATAAGGCATTTATTTTGTCCAAAGTTAATGTCATATCCATGGTCAGCAAGATGACTAATGCTGAGTAGGTTATGCTTTAACTCGGTCACTAGGCAGACATCCTTTATTACGGGAGAGGGAGGATAACCAATATTACCATTACCTATAATATAACCTTTTAGGTTATTACCGAAGGATACATATCCTTCTCTCTTCATTGATAGTGATATAAAAAGATGTGCGTCTCCCGTCATATGCCGCGAGCATCCACTATCGAGAATCTACTTACTCTTAGTTGAGGAGGGAAGGTCCACCTACATCAAGAGTAGATGTGACCTTTGGTACCCAAGTTCTTGAGGGTCCTGAAGAGTTAGTTTTTGGAAACCATGCATATATCTTTCTATCTACTAATCTTCTAATTCTACATTGTGGTAAAATGTGTCCATGTAAACCATAATAAGTACATGTAGCATTCCTATTTACATTAGGAGCATGCTGATGATGTCTATAAGCAGAATAATGAGGAAAAGTGTGATGATATGTAGATTCAGCATGGTGATGATGACTATGTGGAGTGGCATGATATTGTTTATATGGCATGGCATGATGATATTGTCTATATGGCATGGCATGATGAGATTGTCTATATGTAGAGTGATGTTGATTGTGTCTTTGTGCAACATGGTGATGATAATATCTATGATGATTTTGTGACATATGATGATTATTTCTACGTGCATGTGATTTGTGTCCTTTGTGAAAATGTTGTTTTTCATAAATAAATTTACTTTATTTATTTTGTATCTGAGAAAATTACAACTGTAGGAATCTAATCTAGAAAATGATTACTTTATCCCTTGGACGATGCGATGAAGAAAACTCGAACTTCGAAGAACTTGGACAGCAACTGGGCAATCTCTCTGTTCTCTCTGAAATTGACTGTGTGTCTGATGAAGATGAAGAAACTCTCTTTTATAGAGTTCTGGATAACTGTTCTGAAGCATACGCTCAGTCAGTTACTTGACGTGTGCATAACTGCAGGGACGCGTGGCGAGTTCTGGTGAAGACACGTTGGAGTGCGATTGAGAGTAGTAGAATATATCTAGGAGAGATTGGTGGCATGGATGCAACGTTGCATAACTTCTGAATAACTGAGTAACTGAGTACAGGACACGTGAGAACGTGTGTTAACTGTACATTGAAAGTCATCCTGGATGCCTTTGCTGTGATACGCTGTCTTTGAAGAAGAGTCATACGCTAGCTTTTGAAGGCACATGTCTTGCATACGCTGACTTGGATCGTATAAAGCTGATACGCTCACTTGATTGGGAAGAAGTCGTATGGGGTCCATACGCTCACTTGGCTGGGAAGGAGTCGTATGGGGTCCATACGCTCACTTGGATGGGAAGGAGTCGTATGGAGTCCATACGCTCACTTGGATGGCAAGGAGTCGTATGAGGTCCATACGCTCACTTAGTTGGGAAGGAGTCGTATGGGGTCCATACGCTTACTAAGCAAGGAGTCGTATGGGGTCCATACGCTCACTTGGATGATAAGGAGTCGTATGAGGTCCATACGCTCACTTGGTGGGGAAGAAGCCGTATGGATTGAGGGAGTAGACACATGGCTGTTCTCAATCTTCTCAAACACGCCATATCTTCAAATACTGACAAATATTTCTTGAGCGTCGTGCTGCAGATATGATGGCTGACAGATTGTCAGAAATGACAGTAATGATGGCTCTTTATTTATGATGGCTGCTGAGCTGTCCTCGTAAGAGACAAAATCCTTTCTCGAAAACCTATACGATGGCTAATCTTCATAGGGCAGCTGTCTTTGCACGAAAGACGAAGTGTCAGATTCATCCTTCATTAAATACATGCTGTGCTGTCATCTCAAGAAATATTAAAATATTCACTGAGCGTACGGCCTTTAGATGAGCGTATGGCCTTGGCTGAGCGTATGGCCTTGAGCGTATGGCTTTGACTGAGCGTATGGCCTTGAGCGTATGACTTGGGCTGAATCTTATGTCAGCGTGTCATAATTTTCATACCCTACAAATGTGTGTACATGTAAGCATGATTGTGAGCAGCATGAGGATAACGTGGTTGACTAGTATGAGTTGTGTCATGCTTTGTGTGTGTCTCATGTGATTGGGTTTGAGGTTGAGCAACCTATTTTCCCGATCTAGTCTCTAGTTTCTTAGAGGCAGCTTGTAATTCAGTAATCGTAGCATTCAAACCATGCATCTTAGTAATAGTAATCTTGTGTCTGCTCTTTTCTTCTGCAAGCTCCGTGTTTAGTGTTGTGATATCTTGTGTTTGTTGCTCAATACGTGCCTCGGCATCATGAAAGCTTATTTTAAGCTTAGATACCTCATCAGTGACATCCGTGGGTGTAGTGTCTCTAATATTATCAAGTAATAGAGAAAGTCTTTGTATTTCGACTTTATGACTTTTGATTTTGTCCTTGGCTTGTTTGTATTTACCAATGACCTTTTTATGTTCACTAAGTAAATCGGTGAAAGCATCGCCAAGTTCATCAAAAGTGAAATCGTTAAGAGTTTCGTTTGATACCTTGTCGGACGTTGCCATTAGGCACACATTAGCCGTATCTTGAGGAGAGTTCTTTTCTTCCTCGGAGTCACTAGCTTCGCTTTCATGCCAAATGGTTGTGTTGGCATATTTCTTTGATGAGGTCTTCTTGTGTGGCTTCTCATAGCGATTGCTCTTCTTTAAGAATGGATAGTCTTTTTGGACATGTCCCATCTTCTTGCAATCGTAGCAAGTAGGCTCTTCTTCTTTATCTTCTTGTGGTTCCTTCTTTCTTCGATTGAAGCGAAGGAATCTCTTGAAGTTGCGAACCATGAGGGCTTGATCATCGTCTTTTGAGTTGTCGTTATCCGTCTCTTCGGGTTCAGTCCTCCGTCGGTGAGCTTTGAGTGCGATCTCCTTAGCTTTAGGAGCAGGCTCTTCGAAGTCCTTGAGGTCGAGCTCATGAGTCATTAGCTTTTCCATCAAGGTCTCCATAGACATGGTTGTGAGATCATTTCCTTCTATGATGGCTGTCACCTTAGGATTCCAAACTTTTGGTAGCCCCCTAAGTAGCTTGCGAATCTTCTCGTGATTTGAATATTGCTTCCCAAGCGAAGACAGGGGGTTGATGATGTCGAGGAATCTAGTAAACATTTGCGTGATTGTCTCGTTTGGTTTTATCTTGAAAGCCTTGTATTCTTGAGTGAGACGACTTATCTTTGATTCCTTGACTTGGGTGGTTCCTTCATGCGTCACTTCTAGAAGCTTCCATACTTCGTGGGATGTGGTGCATGTAGATACCCTGTTGAACTCATTCATGTCTATAGCACAGAATAAAGCATTAATAGCTTTCGCGTCTAGACTTGCCTGTTTTTTCTCCTCGTCAGAATATTTGTCATGTGATTTCTCAACGAGATCGCCATTGACAACTATTCTGGCGGGCTTTTTGTAACCGTCAGTGACGATAGTCCACAGGTCAAAGTCTAGCGACTTGAGATAAAAACTCATCCTTGTTTTCCAATACGTGTAGTTAGTTCCATCAAATAGGGGAGGCCTATGAGTGGACTGTCCTTCACCGTGATTGGAAATCAAGGATTGTGTGGTTGCCATGGATCAGCTCTAGGATGTAAGTCCTTGTAAAGAGAACAGAGCTTTGATACCAATTGAAGAACAGATGGCAACTCTAGAGGGGGGTGAATAGAGTTATAGCAATAATAACCAATTAAAAAATCAACTCTTTCACGATCTAAAAATAATCAGAGTAAATACGAAAAATAAATAAGGAGCAAGAGAGCATACGCAAACACAGCCGATTTTAACCTGGTTTTCCTCGTGGAGGACTAGTCCAGGCCTGAGAACTCTAGCTCAGGATTAAATCCACTATTTATAAAATAGTAGTTACACCCCGTGCCTTTACTTCAGAAGTGCACGTCAACTTCTTACAATGGATCGCAGTGGCGATGCTTGGAATTTTCCAAGCGACTTCTTGAACTCTTGCACAAGACTCCTAACTGAGAGACGCTGAGCACTCGAGACTTAGGAAACTTGTGGCTAGTAGATGAGAAGGGTATGGCTTATATTGAGCTTAAGAGAGAAGAGAAGAGAAGATTGGATGATTGAAAATAAGAGAATTCTTGGCCTATTTATAGATTTTTAACAGGCAGAATTCGGCCAGAATTCTGGCAGAAATTTTCAAAAATTTGACCGTTGGACAACTAGCAACCAGCCAACCCTAAAAATTAGGGTGCTGATTTTTAAGGGACAGAGTTCGGCCCGAACTCTGTGTGGAGGCAGAGTTCGGCCCGAACTCTATCTCCAGAGCACAGAACTGGTTCAAGGGTCCAATGGGCTAAGTTTGGATGTGGAGCTTTATGGATTTTGGATGGGTTGTGGGTTGAGTCTCAAGAGCCCAGCATAACTCAGCTTACAATCATTCTAGACTCAATAAATATAAAAATACAGACGCGAAAACGACTTGTATTTGCACAATTGAGCTATCGTCTGGCTTGAGCAGAATATAGTCGTCGTGTGTCTTATTGAATTATCACAAGTATTATTTAGTCAATGTTATCAATATTTGGTTGACTGTGACTTTGTGTCAACACATACCTCATAATAAGTCTCAAACTTTTGGAATTTAATAAATTCCCCAATCAAATTTCTTTTTCTTTTTTTTGGCATTTATCCATCCTTAATCATTTGAAACAAAATTTCACAAGCCTTATTCATCTCGTACGTTTTTGCACATAACTCAACTTATGACCCTTTTTTATATCTTGTAATTGGACAACCATCATAATCAACTATACCTTTATTCTCCTTGATGAAATTTTCTAAGCTAGCCATATATAACTGAAGGGTGCCATGGTCAAATTTTCATCTATGCCTAAAGAATCACAAGAACAAGGTTGCATGAATAATAGCAGAGCAATAAAATTTTCGAAGAGAGAATCAAAACGGTTGGGAAGAAAGTATTAGTTAGGCTCAATGGTCGTGATAGGGTTTGGATAATAATTACGGATTATTGCACGAAAATAAAAATTTAAGGGTTAAGCAATTTATGATGAGACACGAAGATAAATGGCACGGATTAGCAATCAACATAAAGCACAAACTAAGCATTTAAGGAATTAACATAATCATTTATTGGGTCGAAGAACATGAGTCGAGGTTGAGTCCTTGTCTATAGTTGGAAAGCATATCGGTGTCATGGTAAAGGTGTAATGTAGCCCTTTTGTCTTGAAAGTCGTAGGATGAAAATAGAGTACAAGGGGATGTGTTTTAGTGGAACATGATATGTCCACGTGAAGGTGGGCTCGTCTAGGTCTTGTATATGAAATTTGTTGGACGAAAAAGTCTAGTGTTGAGCTCCAATTATCAAAGTTACGATAGGGAGTACCAAATGATCAAAATAGAAAGTGGGTTCTCGTGTGGTACTAATTAATGCACAAAAAGGATACAGTTAAAGCACGAAATAAAGATAATTAAGCAATCTCATAGATCAAGTTAAAATAAGTTAGAGACACGGTTTCTAGAGAGAAGACAGTCTCTTAGATGGAACAGTGTCAAGGGAAAGATTCTAACCATTTCTAAGTTTCAAACAATTAGATGGTCATGATAAAAGATCTAGATTTGAGGGAAGATCGAGATACAATTACATGGTTTAGTAGATGACTAACTATGCTTGAGTATTTACGACTATCATGGTCATGGGTGATATGTCACTAATGTGGACTACTCTATCTCATTATGGATATCTTGGTTGCCTACCATTATAGTTCTAACTTCTTGAACTTGAGCCTTTCACAAAAATCCTCAGAAAATAATCTACCAAAATTTCTATTCATACTAAATCGTCCAACCTAATCATAACTTAAAATGTAAATTCCTTTAAAATAAATTTTCATCATATCAAACTTGTAATAAAACTCAATAATCCTATCAGTCGTCAACTCTCTCTTTTTTTCTTTTTTTTAACTTCCATAAAATCATAACTAAACAAAAAGTTAAAGTTTCTCAAATAACCTCGAGATAACTCTTAGCATATTACAACCAACCCAAAACGTAAGCTCAAGTTTTAAATAATCTTATCAACCGTGATTCAAACAAAAATTGAGCATTTAAAATAAATCCTCGGATTGATTCTATATCTTTCAAAATTTATATCTAAACTTCGAGCAAGTCATAACTACTCTAAAATCTTCAAAAGTTTTTTTTTCACCATCGAGACATTAAACTCATAATCTAAATAAATCAATTATAAGAAATTTAAAATTTTCCCAAATATATTTCATATCCTCAAAATAGGTATAGCTAAAATCCCAAATTCATAACTATTTTCAAAAACCTTCCAAATCAAACTCAAGAATCAATTCAATTTGTTTTCTCAATAGATGCTAACTATCCCCTTGTGTACACCGCTTGGCAGTGTCAAAATAAAATTCTAACTATCCCACATAGTCAGTATACGCTACTACCCAACTTGGAATTTACTAATCCTTAAGATCATACTTCTTGGAAAAATAAATGCCTTTATACGTAAATATAACCTCAATGGATATTAATTGTCAATATAATCCTTCTAGCCATGTGTTTACCCCATAAGCATATACTAGTGTAGTCATTTTCCTAGTTGTCACTAAGCACGAAACTAAGAATTTACGGTAGAAGGAGTCAAGCAAGATGCAAATCAAGGAGGTCGAACGAGAGTTCGGAATTTGAAGTCAAGAAAGGACGTCAAGTAAGTGGATGAGATTCTAGACTCTAATCCTATGTTACAGGCTCGTTCGGTATATTAATATAACCGAAACGGCAATCTTGACCTGCATGGGCCACCACAAAAATATGTAACGCTCCAGTCCTAAAATACTTGGGACTAGATATGTATCATGCCAGATGTATACATACGAGTATATGATATGTTCATATGTATACATAAGCTGTAAAATATAGAAAGCCATGACAACTAAATCTCATCCACAATTATGAAGATTTAATGATACAATCAAATAGTCATTAGTACAAACGTTGGGCGGAGACATATCCACTACCAACAATTTATAATAAGAAAATATACAAAGGAAGAATTGGTTGAGCGATGCAAGTGATGAGTCTAAGAGCAATCCCCACGGAAGAAGGCATACATGTCCTTAGCTAGAGCACCTACAAGAAATCACAAAATACACACCTAGAGAGATCACTAGGTCCTCAGAGAGACGTAACAAGATACATAATATCATGCCAATAACTGAATAAATAAAAGCTCAACAGAAAAATATATATGAGTAAAGGTTCCTAACCATTTTATGTGGAATAATGCACTTTAGAAGACAATGTTCTACGCAGGAGCTTAGGTGTTCAGCATAGATGGAGAGAGAGAGTGGCAGAAGGTAGCGCTCATAAGAGACACTATCGGCCATGAGCAGAAAGTAGTGCTCATCCGAGTCACTATCGGCCCCGGGGCAGTAAGTAGCACTCATACGATGCACTATATACCCAAATCTACGTGTGTACTGAACATATAGCCCCTACGCTAATAACTGTCTCCTTCCTCCCCATGATACTATATATGCGTCGTCTCCACGACACTATTTAATCCTTAATAACTGCCAAGTCTTCTACACAAATCTATTAGCAGTATATCCTAACGCACCGATGTACGGTCGATACGTAAGTCCGAAGCTAAATGCGACTCACAACTCACACAACTCGTAGCACATCGTGGCAATTTATGAGATGCTCTAAACATAGGGTAGTCCCTTAACTCTAAGCCAATTGCATAAAATATAGTAATTTGCATCTACATATAGTTTTGAAAGAACAACTTGATAAAAATAAAACATATATGATATTGAGCAAGAAAGTAAACAGTAAAGGCAAGGTGTCTTGCCTGGTATGACGCTGGCTGTGGTGCAATAATCCGGCAAGTTTCGATTGTCCAATAGCCATGTTTGGTGAGGTTGCAAAAAATAGGAAAAACATGATTTAATCATAAGTAAGGTTGACAAATAGTGAGAATTTGAGGAGGAGAGTATTTATATTATTTTAGAAAAATTTTCCTACTACGTTAAAAATATGTTTTCCTTAGTCAAAAGGATTTGTAGGAAAAATACTTGAATTACTACATTTACTAGTAGAAGAAATTTTTAGGTAAATATTAAAAATATAAAAATTTCTTTAAGCAAAAATATGCTAAGTTTGTCAAATTGATATATATATATATATATATATATATATATATATATATATATATATATATATATTTTAATAGAAGAAATATTTACTTAAATTATTTAGAATAACACAAGAAATTCTATAAATTATTTTGGGGCTTCTAGACCAAAAACTATAGACAAGCCAAAGTTTATAAACATATATAATCTAGAAACTATCTACCTTATATATTTTACAAAAATTAAATAATAACCCTAATAATAAGTAAATGATAAAGTATTAATAATGATTTACCGATTTGAAATGATAAACTAAATCAGTGTAATGATAAACTAAATTAGTATAATGAATAACTAAATTAGTGTGATGATAATAATAATAATAATAATAATAATAATAATAATAATAATAATAATAATAATAATAATAATAATAATGATAATCCTCAAAAAATACTATAATACTCCCTTTCCAATTCGAGACAGTGAGGGAGAGAGAGAGAGAGAGAGAGAGAGAGAGAGAGAGAGAGAGATGGGAAAGAAGGGGAAGAAGAGGCTGGAGGAGAGAGTCTCACCTGAGGGAAGGAGGCGCCGCTCGGGAGGAGACGGAGCGGCGGGCGGCGATGGGGGTTTTCCGGCAGAGTACGCTCCGCGCAACCATGGCTCGGGGTGGCTTTGGTGGAGGCGTCCCACACGGGGCAGCGGCGGCGCTCCCCTGGACCGGCACGGGGCTTCAACGGATTCGCGGGTGGCGTGCCGCAGGTGAGCGCTGCTCCGGTGGTGGGGAGCTCGCCCATGGAGACGGTGCTCGACGTGGTGTGGCTGGTTCCAGAGGGGAAACAGCGGGGGTGGTGGAGATCTGGCGGAGAGGGAGCCACGCGGTGGCGCGACGGCCTTGGAGACTCCGGTACGGGCGGCTACACGCGTTCGTGGTAGCGTCGGCTCGCCGGCGGAGTGCACAAACATGTGCGCTGGCTTGGAGGGCGAATTCGGGCAGCGAATCTGTGCCGGTGGTGCCAGGGTTCCGGTCCGACGTTGGCAGTTTGGCCCAACGGTGCGGGGAGGCAAGGTAAGGGTTCACACCTTTTCCTACATTCTTCTAGTGGTGTTGCCGCAGATTTTAGGGGCGGTGCCGGTCGTGGTAGGGCGGTGTGATTGTTGTGATGCCGAATTGGGGGTTTTGGTGGTAGTACAGTTGGTTGTGGTGTCGACCGAGGCATTCCAAAATTTTATGGTCGACGGATGTCGCCGATGATGGTAGTGGTATTGTCGGGGCGAAGGACTGGTATTGGGTGGTACTGCTTTGGTGTATTGTCGGTGTCGGGGTGTTGCAACCGGTGGTGGTGGTGAGGATGATGAGGGTGGTGGCAGTGCCTGGTGGTGGTGGCGACAAGCAGGGCCAGGAGACGGGGTGGTGGTGGCGGCAAGTAGGGCCAGGAGACGGGCAAACTAGGGTTTTGGATGATGTCGGTTGGGTTTTGCATTGTGTCCTGCGTGACACGGAGACAAGGTGGTGTCCGGCATGTCGGACACGGAGATGATATTGTATTTGTACAAATAGAATTATAGTGGATGGGAGGTACGGACACAGACACGATGCACGAATTCTGGGATGTGTTTGTGGAGAATGTAGATGGTGTAATTTTGGAGACAAGAGAATAGGGGCTCTCCTAATATAGGAGGTTGAGGACCCAGTTGGATGAGGACATGGATTGATTAAATCCTATACAAATATTATCATAGTTAGTTAAAATAAATTTAAAAAAAATTGGATCAAATCCAATCCAATATAGCTACATACTATTTCTAAAATCTATATAAAATGAAGTCAATAAAATCTTTTCAAATATAATTTATCCTAATTAATTAAATTTAAACTAAAACACTATTTTAAAATACTTTTTCGAATAATAAAATATTAATATTAAATAAATTTTGAAAATAGAATTATATATATATAAATTTATATGTCTCGTATAAAATGAACATTTGCATAAAATCTCGTTTTCAAATTACTATTTGTATAAACATCCATGATGTAAAATAAAGTTTTAGAAATTCCAATATGATGCATTTTTATAATTAATTAATTATTAATTATTATTTGAAAAACTATGCTCCTAAAATAAAAATGTTTTTACCAAAAATATGTATCTCGTACATATTTGCACTCGATGAGCCATCTGAAATTTGAATTCATATACGACGTACAATACGACTATGCGACGTACAATACAAAGCTAAAATTAAAACCAAATTTATTTAAAAATTATATAGTAGAAATTTAGAGGGTTTACAACAATACCCGACTTACGCCTGTTGGGTGGTCGAACCCGCACCCAAGCCGCCAGTAAGCCATGATTCCGCCTAGTCTGGCCACGATGTGTTGATTATTGCTTTGGAATCCTTATTTACTTCTCTTCCTCGTGTACCGAGTTGTCCGCGACCATTTCATATTGTTTTATCATAATTAACTTAAAGGGCTATCTTTGAGCCATAGGTTGTCTTTGAGCCATAGTCGATTATCGACTACGTTGGCAGCGGCGTCCGTACAGCGCGAGTAGTGAGCCCCGTTGCACATCTCCGTCATACCTGTCGCTAATTCTTCTTTCCTTTCTTTCATTCATTCTTTCTTTTCTATCATTCATTTGTTCTATCATTCAATTGTGCATTCATTCATTTGTTCGTTTGTTCATTCATTCATTCATTCGTTCATACATTCATTTATTATGCAGCTCCCTATATGGGAACCGCCCTGGCGACCCATCGATCCCGAAACCTTTCGATGTTTCTATACTCTACTCGGAACGACTATGTCGATAGTCTTCCTGCTCCATTTTAGTAAACCATTTGTTGTTTCATATCTCAAGTTGTGGTACGATTCTAAGTGACAAGCCTATCATTCGTTATTGAACGCATAAGTAAATCTACTCAAAATGTAAGTTGTGCGTTGGCACGAGCGTGGAGTGCGGTACAAGATTCAAGTATTATTCTATGTTCTACACAAACATACAAAATAGGATTATTCTTTTAGCTAGATGCGTTGAGTTATTTTGTTAGCATGTAGAGATTATCGTCTAGCGATTCTAACAATATTGTCTGTATTATTATGTGTCTAGGCTAAGCAAAGACAGGTTCATCGGAGCCACCAACCATAGCGATGATCGCATCGGCCGAGCGAGATTTCGAGTGCGTATTTGAAAGTCTAAGTCTCGATTCTTCTTGAAGGGCCAACTTAACACTGCATCGATTCGCATCGATACTTGATCGGATCGACGGAACTCTTTGAGTCAACGATTCACTTGAGTGGTTGCATATGTCGTTTGAATCGGCGTTTTGCTAAGGCGAAGCTGGTCGTTACAAAATACACCTCTCAAAATAAGTCTCGTCCTCAAGACGTCCTGAGTGTACGTCATCCTACCTTTTCTTAACTCATATCGTATGCATATCTTAGACAATTCCTATCGAACGACTCCATCATTTGATGGCATCAAACTACGTTCAAGTATCATTCTTAGTTTCATATCGCATGCACTTTAGCCAATTTTATCGAATGACTTTACTATTATTCGAGTTGACGGTACTTACTCAATTGTTGTGTTTCTATGACTTGGTCGCTATTTTGCCCTGTCACGGGATTATAATGGCCACACGAGGTGTGTCATAATTCGTCAAACATGAGGGTCATAGGCTGAGGCTAACTCACTCATCCGTTCATTTATGCGCATCTCAACATCTCCACTTGCAGCTGCATTTGGGTTCATCATATCGCTGAGTCTGGATTGTGCACATATTCAAGGTATCCCCTGAATATTTACATTCCAACCAAGCTTAGTGATAGCAAAGTCGGACAAGCTACTCATGATAGCTTTGAATTATCGGTCGTTTTACTAATTCGATTAAACCGAACTCTAGTTAATTTCACTATCGTCTATCTCGACGCTTGAGATGACCCGATTCGTTTCTCAAGCATTCTTGTCTACAAAATTAATATGATTTCTTCTTAGCAAAGTCGACCAAAGTTCAAGTAGTTCTCATGCGATCCAATACCAGACATTTTACTATCATCAAGTACATCTTCCTATCAATGATTCACATTGGTTATCCCAACTTTTCTTGCGCATCATTGATTTCTATCATTCACTCCGTTTGTGGCTGTTAACGGTGTCGCTAACGTATACTCCCAGTTCCATGTTCTAACTCTAAGTCTTATCGTCCTAGATCTATCATCCGTCCAAATGATACTCTAAAGTAAGTTATACAGGTTTAATCACTCGACATAGGGTTGTCCTCCTATACGCTAGGTCAGCTCACAAGGTCATAGTTATAACTCAATTCGTAGTTCATCATGCAAACTCACTGCACGACGTTCGTCCCAATCCTATGGTCAAACCATGGTTCGTTCATATAGGATACTCTACTCAAGTTCATTTTATTCATATTTCTAAACATCGAGCAGTATTCATCCTATTCGTATCAAAACACTCTTCGCACAGGGTCTGAGTTCATCCCGCAGTCATCCTAAGATAGGTTCTCCTCAACCACCATCGGTATATCAATATCGTACATCCAAACTAGAAATTGCGTAGTCTATCTCTTCAAATATGTTTGACACAATTTACCTATCTAATTTACGTAGTCGGTCACAAGGTCGTCTAGCATAGTAATATATCACACCCCGATCTCATGCAAGTCTGATTATCCATGGTGGAACATGAATCACCAAACCAACGCTTCCGTAGGATAATCTACCTCATCGGGGCGTAACTCATTCAGCGAGTCTAGACTAGTTCATTCACGTTACGTAGATTAGATCTACTCAATCCTCAAGTTTACTTAATCGTCAATCACAAGTCCGATCCATCCTCGAATTCACCTTCACTTCAAACCACAAGTCGAAGCAATCCAAATTGCCACGACCTGATCTTCGAGTTGATCATTCCTGCTGGACATAAATCACCATGCCAACGCCCACGCAGAATAATTGCCCAAGTCCGACGTAACGTATGTGCGAGACTGGAATTGCGCTCACACAAGACAAGATCGTTGACATTGTGGTTATCGACGAACAATCAAGACACTTCCATTTTCATTCAAGCATTCCTTTCTATCAAAATCCTAAGCCTAACATCCATTGAAACAATAACCTTTAACACGATCATCATTCATCATATCAGAGTACCCTCCGAGTTATCGTACATCGATCATTGATATGTCTCAATACCAATGATGATGTACATAACCTGATGATCTTCCTTCGCAACAAAATTTGAGTCGTGCAACTTAATTTCTCAATTCGTATTGTTTCATGCAATCTCAAGTCATTGAGCGACATCCATTCTAAATCCTTAGTCATTCTTCGTATCTTCAAACCAATGTTCATGTACACTATCTTCCAATCATGCTATCATCGATCCCGTCTATCAGTATTTTATCTCAACTCAAGTTTCACTCTGTTCGACTACTCCAAAATCGTACGTATGATCCACCAAATTTTCTCGACCAAGACATCCATTCATTTTATCGTTCCGAATCTCTATTCAACTATTTCATAATTTGTACTACACATTTATAAGTCGTCCGAGCGATATCTCGTTTGAGACTCTCAAAATTATGACCATCTAAGCGTTACTCTTTCTAACGCTTTACGCGTTAACATCGCTTGCTGATACACTCGTTGGTACCCGTAAGTCCTAAATTTTGTCGAACAATTTCCAAGACGTCCATATACCACTCAGGATTCAAGCTACTTGACTAATCGTCAAAACTCATTCTTATTCTTCTTCGAGACTATCGCATAACCACTCAGGGTCAAGTCATTCTACAATTCTTCAAAAAGGATCATTCGATTCACAATCGAAATGTTCGAATATACATTTGCCCGTTCCTCAAAATCTAAGAACCATTCCCCGTGTTCGTCTTAGCGTTGGTCTGATAGCGTCTCTATTAACATAGACTATAGGTCTAACTTATTCTTGTCCGAGCGATAGTCAATCTCGCCCACATACTCGTTCGCACCAGAAGGTCTAGGCGCGCGATACTCGTACAACTTAGACAAAAGGATGTGTGCACAACCGTTCCGTTAAAACTATACTTCAGTTTCATACGCTCGTTCGCTATTGTCGACGTAAGGTCATTCAGACAGGCACAACATTTTCTAACTTTTAGCATGGGTTTCCTTCCAACTCAAGTCCGATACAGTTTGGCACAAAGGCCTTTGCATCTCGATTCCTTTTCAACCGAATACTTGTACGAGCTTTTGAAAATATTAGACTTATTGTATGGAACATCCCATGGGTCAATGAGAGAGAGCGTATACTTATTTTGCTTGCAAACGAGCTTTCAAAACTGAAAGAATCGAAATAAAGTCCAAGGACGTAAAGCCATGCTCTGATACCAATCTGTCACGCCCCGCTCCCGGAGGAGCGATCGTCCTCGCTAAGGCATGATGCCGCACGAGCCTAGGTTGCGCTCGTACAAGGCCAAGTCCAGAAATGGCCAATTGAAGCTAGGCCACAGAGTCGTACAGAGTGTCCCCATTTGTAGCGAAAAGTAAATTAACACAAGTTGAAAGGCAATTTCAAGATCTTTATTGATATTCAAGAATAGTACAAGCGACGCTAGGCCGAGGTTACATTTAGCTTAAGCTCTCTCTGGAAACATAAAAGACGTGTCAAGCAGCTTACAACATGGGATGATATATGGCGATGTTCCAATACATTGTCTTGTATATCGTGCTTCAGTTCCTCTGCAATGATCCATGACACCAGAGTTAACTCTGCGCCTTAGCACACTCGAGGGAAGTCTCCGTACCCGGCGAGGTTCTTCCGTACCCTACAAGCAGACTACGTGGTTATCAGTACATTGTTATGCACTGGTGGGGAGGCTAGCTCGTCCACTCGCTATCATTACCAAACACGTTCTTTTTACTTTTGTGCACCATCTATCAGTTATTCTCTTACTATTCTTGCCTTAGGATCAGTTTCATGGCATATAATTTAAAGTCTATCTCGTGCTATCGATGTCAAGTGTCGCATAAGAATAACATGCACAATTTACCATACTTACCATACGATCTTTCATGTTCAAGGTAAACCAAGTTAGCCAACATTTTATACGTAAAGACTTAACGGATTGTGTAAGCATTCGAGAGTATCAAAGGCGTGTTCCTGCCTCAGGTGGATGAAGTATTCGAGTTTTTCAAGTTGTGTTGTACTCAAAGGCTTTGTTCGGATGTTCATGTTCACTCAGTTATTCAGTTGTTCAGCTTACTCAAGTTGTCAGGATGTGATATACTCCTAGCGTTATTCAGATACGTTTCATTTAGGTACTCACATTTTGTCAAGATGTTTTGTTATCAAGCTTATTCGGACATATTTTATTCAGTTACTTAGTTATTCAGATCTCACAGATTACTTGTCTCGATGCAAGGTCTCGTACGCGGATAGCCACAATTGAGCCAACTTAATCTATATGTACCGGTCGCTGGCACCACAAGCCATTTGGACATCTTACTTTTGGTATTCGTACCTATCAAGCGTGATGGCTGGTACACCCTGATAGGCCACGGAATACCCAACTTATGCCTCTTGGGTGGCCAAGCCCGCACCCAAGTCGCCCGTAGGCCATGATTCTACCTAGGTCGGCCACGATGTCGTTGATTGTTGCCTTGGAATCCATATTCACTTCTCTTCCTCGTGCACCGAGTTGTCCACAACCATTTCGTATTATTTTGTCATAATTAACTTAACAAGCTATCTTTGAGCCATAGGCTGTCTTTGAGCCATAGTCGATTACCGAATAGGTTGGCGGCGGCGTCCGTGCAGTACGAGTAGCGAGCCCCGTTGCACGTCCCCATCATACCTGTCGCTAATCCTTTTGTCCTTTCTTTCATTCAGTCTTTCTTTTCTTTCATTCACTTGTTCTATCATTCACTTGTGCATTCATTCATTTATTCATTTGTTCATTCATTCATTCGTTCATACATTCATTCATTATGCAGCTCCCTGTGCAGGAACTGCCCTGGTGACCTATCGGTCCTGAAACCTTTCGATGTTTCTATACTCTACTCGGAACGACTATGTCGATAGTCTTCCTGCTTCATTTTAGTAAACCATTTATTGTTTTATGTCTCATGTTGTGGTACAATTCTAGGTGATAAGCCTATCGTTCGTTATTAAATGCATAAGTAAATCTACTCAAAATGTAAGTTGTGTGTTGGTACGAGCGTGGAGTGTCATGCCCCAACTCGCCAAATCAGTCGTCATTGCCTTGACTCGAGATAAATCAATCTCACAAGTCGGGACGTGATGTCGTACATGTCTTTATTGGACTTATACAAGGTAAGGATGTGCACTTGAAACTTCTTTTGAGACGACGAGTTAAAAGTAAACAGTATAGAGAGTTGAAGACGTAGAATATGAAGAAATTTAGCTTTTCATTCATAAAACTTGTAAAGTATGTGCAAGGTCATTTTTACATTATATATGCCGTTACGGCTATATCTTTGAAAACAAAAAAAAACTCTCGACAACCTGCCATGAAATAATCCTTGTCGTTCCATGCATTCATACCCCTTTATACATTTGAACAAAAGCCTTTGATCCGAATTGGGCTTCAAATACTTCAAAATAGGAGAGCTTCGAGCTGCCTCCGTTCTTCAGCTTCAGTCTAGTCTCGTGCTCCCGCAGCATGCTCGTCACCTGGGGAGTTGGGGGTTAGCAAACTTGCTAGTGGATTGGACGAACCCACTCGTCTAAACCGATACTGCTTATTAAGGATTCTAGCATACGAAGTGATCTTTCTATTTAGAACTATATGATTTACAGTTTATTTCGAAGGCAAATTTTAAACATTAAACAACATAACCAATTTCAACTTATCTTACCATGGCCGTACTCCTTTCATGCACAAAATAGACATAATACTTACCACCTGCACAAGATAATAGGTGAGCATGCAATCTATCTTATATGCGGTCATTGGTGATATCGACACTATGAAGGACGATTACGTAGCATTGTGATGCGCCCTACCAGTCCAGGTTGCGGGCCTAGCTGGAGGTCTCACAATGCCTCGTGCCGAAGCACGATTCCATAATTTCTTCCTAGGCCGATTCGGTCCCAGCGCCCCGGGTACCATTTCGAGAAAAGCTTACCTTGTGCACAAGTCGTCCATGACCATGCGAATGTATGAATACTTTAATATGTATGAAGTAAATTGCATAGTGCAGACATTATTAAACCACATAATCATTTCTACTCGTGCAAGGGTTCTTTTTTCTGAAGTCATACGTTCTGATTTAGCATTCATAGGCACCAAATTCTCCGAGGCGTAATATATTGCAACCAAACTTTCTTCATTATGGTCTGCAGAATAAGAAATAAATTCTCTCTCTTTCCTAAAACTTTATCTTTTCTCTACTTAGTGTGAAACTTATACATTCGAAGTTAACTTCTCTAAGTTGATGTAATTATCCTAAGTTCTTGATCTTAGTGGCAAAGCATACATCCAGTTAGCATCATCGATTTGAACGTTAAACTTTAAGAATTTTGTCGACGGAAAGGAGCAAAAAAGACGGGGTCGAAGAACCACCCACCTAGAGAGATTGCACTGAATGTAGGAGAACATTTAGTGATGGTCAAGCGTCAGTTACACAAACTCCTGCAATGGCACGAGCATCAAATTAGAATCCTTCCTTCAATCCTTCCTACGAAATTCCCCAAGACACATTCAGAAATCGACGCAAAAACACACTTATCAAACCCAAGCAACAATTCATTCAGAAAGCCAAGAAAACCAACAAAACCAACAGCAGACCGATTGTGTCGCTCTCTTTAGAGTTTATTTGCCAAGACACAGTCTACTGCATCTAGAACTTATTCCAGCAGTAGCTGATCCATTAGTTGGAACGGCACTCATATTATTCGTCCAAAACAATTTTATTGATGCCATGATTTTCGTATACAAAAGTCATCGCTGAGTCAGACTAGCCATCTATGTTCTCGACCATGTCTGACTTGCCATGAGCCTATTATATGGTGCTTCGCCCCAACGGGAGCGGGGCACTACATAATATACCACTAAAAAAAAGTTTCGTCCCGAAACTTAAGAACAAGGGTCTGACCGTCGTCGGCAAAAAGTGAAGGGTACTTCTCTTTTATTTCTACCTCTAGTTCCCACGTCGACTCCTCAACTGAATTGTTGCGCCAGAGTACGCGAACTAAGGACATCGATCGGCTCTGTAGGATCTTTTCTTTACGATCCAAAATTTGTACGGGCTCCTCCGAGTATGATAGATCGGCGCGTAGCTCCAACTGATCGAAGCTAACCACATGACTTGGGTCATGCACGTAATTCTAAAGTTGGGAGATGTGGAAGACATCATGCACTTCAGCCAGGACAGAAGGTAGTGCAATCCGGTAAGCAATTGTCGCCACTCTTTCGAGAATCTCGAAGGGGCCTACGAATCTCGGACTCAGTTTGCCCTTTACCCTGAATCGCATAACGCCCCGCATCGACGTCACCTTCAGAAACACGTGGTCCCCAGCTAAGAACTCTAACGGTCGCCGACGAGTATCTACATAACTCTTCTGTCGACTCTGAGCAATACGGAGCCTGTCTCGAATCATGCGGACCTTCTCAACGCCTTGTTTGACTTGTTCTGGCCAGAGCACATGTCACTCTCCGACTTCGTCCCAGCAAATCGGAGATCGACACTTCCTCCCGTAAAGTGCCTCGTAGGGAGCCATATGGATGCTTGATTGATAAATGTTGTTGTACGCAACTCCGCAAGCGGCAAGTGCGTGTCCCAACTAGTCTTTAAATCTATTGCACATAGACATAACATATCCTCTAGGATCTGATTCATCCATTCTGTCTGGCCATCGGTTTGCGGGTGGTACACGAAGGTAAGGTTCAGCTTAGTGCCCATCGCCGCTTGCAGACTCGTCCAAAAACGTGACAAGAATCGCCCGTCTCTGTCCGAAATAATTACGAGAGGTACCCCATGCAGTCAGACAATCTCATCGATATAGATCTGAGCTTACCGATCGACGCTCCATGATGCTTTGATAGCGATAAAATGAGCAAATTTGGTCAATCGATCGATAATGACCTACATCGCATCATTTCCCCGCGACATCTTCGGAAGGCCCATAATAAAATCTATAGGGATGTCATTCCACTTCCATACTGGAATGTCGAGGTTATGTAGCTCCCTACCTGGTCTTTGGTGCTCGGCCTTCACTTGTTGACATGCCATGCACTGTGACACAAAAGTTTTTACGTCTTTGTCACGACCCGTACCCGCATTTCGGATGCAAGCACATGAGCAAGCCAGCTACGCATCAAGCGGACTCCAGCCCGACTCGAATACGTAAACGCTGTCACGACTATCGTATACTGCCAAATCATGACAATGTAATCTATATCTCAAATCTACAAGAGTAATGTAAGCATGAATGAACAACTATGGGTCGTGGTCTGCAGCCCACTAGTATAATGTCCGATAAGACTCCAAGGAATATAACAAGAGTCTACAAATTGAAACAATAAGCAGGATATCTCATGATAATAAAAGGAAAGTACAAGCTGGATAATAAACATGGTATCAATACATGAATCTCGCAAGCAATATCGTAATCATCTGAAACCCACAAGTGTCATAATCATCCGCCATCCAGAACTGTGAACTACTCCACGCAATAACTAACCTGAAGAGATCATCAGGTCCTCAGGGGACATAGCAAGATACATAAAAACATGCCTATCTAGCAGTTTAATCATGCATAAGAATATAAAAGAAATATAAACAGGAAACTAGACATGATACTGACATGTGGCTACTGGCAGGTAACTATGAACACGAATACGGGATCAACTATGCATAAATAAACTGCTGGAAGAACAGGTAAACAAGAGATCAATGGAATACCAAACCCTCACCCCGAGTGGACTCGCAGGTTTGAACTAATCACAAACCCTCGCCCCAAATGTGGACTCACAGGTTAGTTCAAGACAAGGTACCCTCACCCCGAGTGTGGACTCACAGGTGCAAATGAATCACTAACCCTCGCCCCGAGTGTGGACTCGCAGGTTAGTTCAAGACTATCACCCTCGCCCCGAATGTGGACTCACAGGTGCAATAAATTAAGACAAATACCCTCGTCCCGAGTGTGGTGTCACACCCCAGAACCAGAATACTAGAGAGCGGGGGAATGACTCAGCCAGCTACGTATTATGGGTAGATGAATACCGTATAATACGATCAATGCTGTCTAACCAGACGAGGGGGTGCATACTACATGAAAGTCTTACTATGGTCACTTCACATCTATTGTCTCAATCATTCAAATAAGAAGCAAAAATAGAGAACATGTAAGATAAAGAAGTAAGGCGTCCCAAACGCTTAGTCAAAATATTCTTAAGATCTGGCTTTACAAAACATAGCCAGATGGTATAGTAACATATACACAATTGTTATCAGCTGCAGTCTGACTTAATTACAATTATATAAAAGTAAGTGCATGACAATCCGACTAACATGTCGGTGCCAAACGGCTAAGTATGATGTAAATAACAAAACGAGCGGTGAAGTAAGGAACCCACTCGAGTCCTCCTGCGATCATTCCCCTAGTATTGACCATCTTGGAGGTGGAAGTAAGATGAGTCCTCGGGAACCGGCTCTAAATCTGGCCATGCAAAACCAGAGAGGTTAGACCTCTAATAGCAAGTACCACAAGGAAGCACGATATAAAGGATTAAACCAGTAAGTAAGAGAATATAATAATAGATCTCTGCTTTCCACTAGGATTCACATAATATCACGACACTTCGAACCAATATCCCAACCAAACAAGGACAGAAGTTGGCCCGTCATGTCTTGACATTCTGATCATCTCAGTTAGGCAACAGAGTAGGTACAGTACACAAACAAATCATCTTGAACGGCCAAATCAACTCCTACGGCTTGCTATTGTGAGTCCCAAGTTATCCTGGAATTATGCAAATAGGGATTCCTCAGTTCTTACTATGTGCGAGCAAGGCTAGTCTATCCAGTCAATCAATTGCGCCAATTATGAATTAGACGAGTCCCAGCGGGACGCCCGTTATCAATATATAATATACAATAATAATATAAGCAGATACCGCTCCCTGCCCATGTGGCAGGTTTAAAGTATCTGTGGGAACCAGCCGGCCTGTCGGACACTACTAGTCCCAAGAGGGCTGCCATGTAAGAACTCGGGGATCCATTCTCTCCATGCAATCATTATTTTTATTTAACTTAATAGTCTCTACGTTGAGTGAAATCCCATACCGTGGATCATGGTCATTCAAATGAGTACTTTCCTACAGGGTACGATATGCATAACTCTACGACGATACCAGTACGGCTAGGTTGTAGGTCTTACATAGCGTAATACAACAATCAAATCTAACTACGGAGTAATCATGCCTTGACCATAAAGTACACGTGCTGCATTGTAGAAAAATAAATAAATTGAAGCCTGCACATGCCTGTATGTCAATATTCGGGATCGGCTAATCGATTACAATAGTTCATTACATGAACGTGTCTCATTCATTTTATTCAATAAGACGACTGGCCAGTCTCTTAGTTCCAACTAGGAACGCATGATCAATTTTAGTCAAGATAACCATTATTATCAATGGTGACAAGGCATGAAAGTCAATTAGTATAAAATGGGGTCGAGTCTATAACTCTCAGGGTTAAGTTCCAGCCTTACTGGGTATCCATAAACCAGTCAAGACACAAGGCACGTTCTACACAACCATATGTATCAAAAACATTAACATGCTAAGATTATCGAGTTCATAAAAAGGCGTAAGGATATAATAGAAGAATTATTATGCCACCATTAAATGAATAAATTATAGAACAAATAGAAACACCCAGGTCAGGAAGTCACGCCAACAAGTCTATGCTAAGGCCAACAAGTCACGCCAACAAGTCTATGCTAAGGCCAACAAGTCACGCCAAGTCTAGTAGGTAGGAGTGAGCGTATAAACAGCGTGAGCGTGAAAAGTGGTTCACGTTGGCACGCACAGCGTGAGCGTGAAGGGTAATTCACGCACAGCGTGAGCGAGAAAAGAAATTCACGCACGTACGCAAAGACGTGATAAGAAATTCACGTACGCACAGCGTGAGAGTGATAAGAAATCCACACACGCACGCAAAGACGTGAGCGTAACTCAAAATTCACGCTGGCACGTAAGAACATGAGTGTGACTCAAAATTCACGCTAACACGTAAAGACGTGTGCGTGACTAAAAATTCACGCACGCACGCAAAGACGTGAGCGTGACTAAAAATTTACGCACGTACGTAAAGACGTGAGCGTGACTCAAAATTCACGCTAACACGTAAAGACGTGAGCGTGACTCAAAATTCACGCTAACACGTAAGAATGTGAGCATGACTAAATCTCCCGAACTCCAATTTTATGGAGCCTTCGTTCCAAGCCAGAAATGAGGTTCCCATGGTTCAGAATGGTATGGAATGAGAAGCTCTGCCACAGGAAACTATCTATTTCGAAAGCACGCCAGGTTGGGAGATCAAAACCCATGGACAACCGAAAACACAACAACTTAGATCTGTAAGAAACGAGCCAAGGAAATCAAAAATGCTAAGTAGTAAACTCTCTTAGAATCACAAGAGGAAGACAAATAAACCATAAAAATGGATGAAGGAGAAGAAAAATGTACTTGCCTTCTCCTGGTAGGTGGAGAGAGTGATGAGGAAGAAGAAGAAGTAATGGTGAAGGAAAGTTATGAAAAGAGAGAAGGAGATGGGGGCTTTAAATGGAAGGGGTGGTGGTAGGTAGGGTTTGTGGGGGTTTATTGGGTCGGGTTTATTCGGATCCATCCAAGGCCAACCCGAAAGCAAAGCAGAGAGGTTAAAAGCAGAAAATAAAATGCAGAAATAAAATACAGGAATAAAATACAGATAATTAATTAACATAAAATTAAAGAAATTTAAATACAGGATAATACATGATAAATATTAAATAAATATATATACGAGTTGTACATGTATAAAAATATGTATTCTGGGAACGGGGAGTGACATCTCTATCCACCTTAGAAAAATTTCGTCCTCGGAATTTCAAATCCAAGCAGGTAGAAATATCGGAGCTAAACTAATACAAGCAATTCTAGCGAGCAAGCAATCATTTTTACCATATCAAAAGCAAGTAATATATATATAAATTCATCATTCTACGATATCAAGTAGCTCTACCCATAAGGTGATAAGCATGAAGAATCAGGACAATCAAGGTATACAGAAAGAGATATACCTTGTGGGTCAAATAGGTGTGGATACCGTGATCGGATATCATCCTCACGTTCCCACGTTGACTCTCCCAAGGAGTGATGACCCCAAGCAACACGGACAAGACTAATTGTTCGGTTCTTAAGTATCTTCTCTCTTTGGTCCAAAATGGACACAGGCTGTTCCTCGTAAGACAGGTTGGTACCAACAACCAGCTCAGAATGATCGAGGATATGGCTTGGGTCCGATACATACCTACGTAATTAAGATATATAAAACACGTCATGCCCCTCTCGTAACGAAGGTGGGAGGGATAAACGATAAGCAACATCGCCTATCCGATCAAGGATAACAAATGGGCCCACATACCGTGGACTCAATTTCTCGCGAACGCCAAATCTAATGACCCCACGAGTAGGTGAGATCCGCAAGAATACGTGGTCCCCAACAGAGAACTCTAACGGCCTATGATGCTGGTCCGCCCAATGACGATGCCGGTCCTGCGCAACTCGAAGTCGCTCTCTAATTCCCTTAACCACTTCAACCGTCTGAACAATCATTTCTTGGCCTAACATCTTCCTTTCTCCGATATCATCCCATACAAGCGACGACCTGCACTTCTTACCATATAGTGCTTCGAATGGCGCCATCTGGATACTGGCTTGATAACTATTGTTGTATGAGAACTCGACTAAGTGCAGGTGACTCTCCCAAGACCCTCCAAAATCTAGAGTGCAAGCTCGCAACATGTCTTCTAAAGTCTGAATCGTTCTTTCTGATTGCCCATCCGTCTGCGGATGGTAAGCCGTGCTAAATCTTAACTTGGTACCCAGACTATGATGTAAGCTCTTTAAGAAATGTGATGTAAAACGGATATCTCGATCCGACACAATACTGACAGGGACTCCATGCTGCCTGACTATCTGTTACATATATAACTCTGCCAACTTTTCTGTAGGTTGTCCTACTCTGAAAGGAAGAAAGTGTACCACCTTCGTAAGTCGGTCCACTATTACCCAAATAGCGTCCTTGCCACTTGGTGATCTCGGTAAACCGGTCACAAAGTCCATTGTAATATGCTCTCATTTCCATTCTGGGATAGGAAGCGGTTGCAATAACCCAGCTGGCCTCTGCTGTTCTGCCTTCACTTATTGATATACCAAGCAACGGAAAACAAATCTAGCTATCTTCCTCTTCATCCCGTTCCATCAGAAATGCTGCTTGATATCTTGGTACATCTTGGTCCCTCCAGGATGAATAGAATACTGAGAACTGTGAGCTTCTGCCATAACCTCCTGTCTGATATCTCCACTAGGCACACATAGACGTGATCCAAACCTAAGTGTTCCATCTTCATAAATTCTTATCTCCTTCCTGAGTCCTGACTCACATTCTGCCCTAAGCTTCTGAATCCTTGGGTCCTGAGCCTGAGCTGCCTTGATTCTGTCTACCAAGTCGGATTGAACTTGCAGACATGTTAGAACTCCTACATCACTAGGAAGTATAACTTCGATGCCCATCTCCTGAAGGTCTTCTAAGATATGCCTCTGTGTTGTCAACATAAATGCGCTGTCTCTCCTGCTAAGAGCGTCTGTCACTACATTAGCCTTGCCTGGATGATACTGAAGCTCTACGTCATAATCCTTAATCAACTCCAACCATCTTCTCTGCCTCATGTTTAGTTCCTTCTGAGTAAAGATGTACTTCAGACTTTTATGGTCTGTGTACATGTCCACTCGGTCACCATATAAGTAATGCCTCCATAGCTTCAAAGCAAATACTACTGCCGCTAACTCCAAATCATGAGTTGGGTAATTCTTCTCGTGGTCCCGAAGCTGCCTAGATGCATATGCTATCACCTTCCCATGTTGCATAAGGACACATCCAAGTCCTTTACCTGACGTATCACAATATACTGTAAAACCTCCGGGTCCAACTGGCAATGTAAGAATAGGTGCTGATATCAATTTCTGCTTCAAAGTCTCAAATGATGCCTGACATTCTCCCGACCAAACGAATGGTACATCCTTCCGGGTCAAGCGGGTCATGGGTGCTGAAAGCCTTGCAAAGTCTGACACAAACCTTCTGTAATATCCTACCAATCCCAAGAAACTCCGCACATCTGCTACGGTCTTGGGTACTGGCCAACTTTCTACTGCTTCTATCTTCTTGGGATCTACTGCTACTCCAGCTCCTGATATAATGTGACCCAAAAATGAAATATGATCCGACCAAAACTCACACTTGCTGAGCTTGGCATACAACTGGTTCTCTCTCAGAACTTGTAACACTTTCCTGAGGTGGTCTTCATGCTCCTCTTCACTAGCAGAGTATACAAGAATGTCGTCGAGAAATACCACGACAAACTGATCTAAGTATGGCATAAAGATGCGATTCATCAAATCCATAAATATTGCTGGAGCATTGGTCAAACCAAACGGCATTACTAAGAATTCATAATGCCCATACTTTGACCTGAATGCTATCTTGGGAATATCTTCCTTCCGAACCCTCACCTGATGGTACCCTGAACGAAGATCTATCTTGGAGAAAACTTTAGCTTTGCTCAACTGATCAAATAAGTCGTCGATCCTGGATAATGGGTACTTGTTCTTCACTGTTGCCGCGTTAAGCTTCCTGTAGTCAATGCACAATCTGGATGACCCATCCTTCTTTCCCACAAGTACCACTGGTGCTGCCCATGGTGACACGCTAGCTTGGATGAACTTCTTCTCCTTCAGTTCCTCTATATGCTGGTATACCTTGGCCTGCTCTGAATCCGCCATTCTGTAAACTCGATCTGATATCGGTTTAGTTTCTGGTGCCAATTCTATACTGAACTCAATATCCCTAACCGGTGGTAGACCTGGGAGTTCTTCAGGAAATACGTCTAGAAACTCTTCAACTACCTTCGGAATCTGAACTTCTTCCATTGCCGTTACTACTCCATGCTCTCGTGGAGTTGCCCCTGATCTGACTAAGGTGAACCGCTTCATGCCTGGAATATCAAAAGACACACTCCCTCTACGACAATCTATTGTCGCATGACTGTCTTTCAGCCAGTCCATACCTAAGATAACGTCGAAATTTCCAACAGGAAATTTTATCAACCGGGCGGGTAAGGAATGCCCGCAAACTACAACGCTACATGCTAAAATAACTCTACTAACTCCTACGAGCCCATTTCCAGTGAGTATATTCAACCTCCCTGGCAATGCCTCGAACTCCATTCATAGTCGTGTCGCAAATTGTGCAGATATAAATGAATGGGATGCTCCCGAATCAAACAATGCTACTGCGGGATATGAGGCGACGAAAATGTTACCTGCCACAACATCTTCCGATGCCAATGCCTCCTCCAAGGACAGAGTGAATGCTTGCCCTCGACCTCCTTGCTGGTTTACATGCTGCGGTCTAGCCTGATGTTGTTGCTGGCCCCTTCCTTGATGATGCTGGGGTGGTCTATGCTGGTGTTGCTGTATCGGTGGCCACTGCTGTCGAAACATCTGAGCCTGCGGCATTAACGGATGCTATGCCAACGGCCTTACTGCCACCGTTGGTCCTCGATACTAGCCTGCCCCTGGTGCTGGCAGAGCAGAAAACTGTTACCCTAGTCCTCCTGACCTCGAATTTATGGGACATGTGGTAACCCGATGGTCTAGATTTCCACATATCAGACACAGTCCATTCAATGTCCGACACACATCTCTAGTGTGCCCTATCTTTCCATAATAAGTATAGCCCGCCAGGGGTTGCTAGTTCTTCCTCTGTTGCTGTTGCTGCTGCCTGGGTGGTGGTGCTGGTCCTCGTATCGCCACATCGTGGATACGAATGCCAGTGGATGGTGCTGTTGTTCGGGGCGCTGCTCCCCCTCCTCCTTCAATCTGACTGTGGGATCTCTTCTGACCCCCAGTCCTTGTCGCAAGCCTATGAATGGTGATCTCATGCCTTCGAGTTGCCGTCAATACTTCGTCAAAAGTTTGGTAATTGTGCCCCTCTATCAATTGCAAGAGTTCAAGATGAAACCCTTGCTGAAACCTCATGGCCCTCTGGCTCTCTGTTGCTACCATCTCTGGGGCGAATCTACTTAATCTGCAGAACTCTGCTGCATAAGCATCTACAGTCTTGCCGGCCTGCCTGAGGTTGATAAACTTCTGTTGTAGCTCAAACCGTGCCACAACTCCATAGTACTTGGTCTTGAATCTTGCAGTGAAATCGTCCCAAGCCACAGGACGTCTGATGCCCACTTCCTCTGATTCCCACCAATCACGTGCGAGATCCTGAAGTAACAACTTCACTAGATCCACACGTTCTTCTGCCGGTACCTTAGCTGCTGTCAGAATAGCCTCAATATCCTTAAGCCATGTATCTGCTGAGATGGCATCCTCCGTGCCCTCAAAACGGCGGGGGTTGTACTTGCAAAACCTGGCTGATGCTTCTGAATCAGTCCTCATTCCTCTTTCCAAAGCTGTCTGCAATCCTTGGTTGAGCAACACATTCTGCTCTTGTAGCTGAGTGTGCATGCGCTGCTGGGCCAACATCTGATGTTGCTGAGTAGCCATCATTCCTCTCATGATCTCCAGAAGGGCTGGTGTGTCCACTTGGGTAGGTGGAACTATGGGTGGTATTGGAACTTCCGGATACTGCGGTTCAGCTGCTAGTTCTACTATCACTTCTTCTTGGATAGTCTCCTGAGGTGAGACTGGCCCTTGTTGCTGACCAACCTGGTCATGTTGCCCATGTTGCCCCTGTTGTTGTCCAGCTCTGACCGATGCAGACAAAGTGCCCCTAAAAAAAGAGACAAGAGAACAATCAAACAACCGGACATGAAGGATCAATGAAGTCAAAGGATACCGGAATGTCAAGCAAGGGTTGAGAATAATGAATCATGAGATCAAGGGGAGAACATATGTGATTGAGACATCCTATAAATCAAAACACCCCACAAGTCTAAAATCAGACCTGCATGGGCCACCACTAAAACCTTGTCACGCCCCAGAACCAGAATACTGGAGAGCGGGGGAATGACTCAGCCAGCTACGTATTACGGATAGATGAATACCGTATAATACGATCAATGCTGTCTAACCAGACGAGGGGGTGCATACTACATGAAAGTCTTACTGTGGTCACTTCACATCTATTGTCTCAATCATTCAAACAAGAAGCAAAAATAGAGAACATGTAAGATAAAGCAGTAAGGCGTCCCAAACGCTTAGTCAAGATGTTCTTGAGATCTGGCTTTACAAAACATAGCCAGATGGTATAGTAACATATACAAAAATGTTATCAGCTGCAGTCTGACTTAATTACAATTATGTAAAAGTAAGTGCAAGACAATCCGACTAACATGTCGGTGCCAAACGGCTAAGTATGATGTAAATAACAAAACGAGCGGTAAAGTAAGGAACCCACTTGAGTCCTCCTGCGATTATTCCCCTAGTATTGACCATCTTGGAGGTGGAAGTAAGCTGAGTCCTCGAGAACCGGCTCTAAATCTGGCCATGCAAAACCAGAGAGATTAGACCTCTAATAGCAAGTACCACAAGGAAGCACGATATGAAGGATTAAACCAGTAAGTAAGAGAATATAATAATATATCTCTGTTTTCTACTAGGATTCACATAACATCACGACACTTCGAACCAACCTCCCAACCAAACAAGGACAGAAGTTGGCCCGTCATGTCTTGACATTCTGATCATCTCAGTTAGGCAACAGTGTAGGTACAGTACACAAACAAATCATCTTGAATGGCCAAATCAACTCCTACGGCTTGCTATTATGAGTCCCAAGTTATCCTGGAATTATGCAAATAGGGATTCCTCAGTTCTTACTATGTGCGAGCAAGGCTAGTCTATCCAGTCAATCAATTGCGCCAATCATGAATTAGACGAGTCCCAGCAGGACGCCCGTCATCAATATACAATATACAATAATAATATAAGCAGATACCGCTCCCTGTCCGTGTGGCAGGTTTACAGTATCTGTGGGAACCAGCCGGCCTGTCGGACACTACTAGTCCCAAGAGGGCTGCCATGTAAGAACTCGGGGATCCATTCTCTCCATGCAATCATTACTTTTATTTAACTTAATAGTCTCTACGTTGAGTGAAATCCCATGCCGTGGGTCATGGTCATTCAAATGAGTACTTTCGTACGGGGTACGATATGCGTAACTCTACAACGATACCCGTACGGCTAGGTTGTAGGTCTTACATAGCGTAATGCAACAATCAAATCTAACCACGGAGTAATCATGCCTTGACCATAAAGTACACGTGCTGTATTGTAGAAAAATAAATAAATTGAAGCCTGCACATGCCTGTATGTCAATATTCGGGATCGGCTAATCGATTACAATAGTTCATTACATGAACGTGTCTCATTCATTTAATTCAATAAGACGACTAGCCAGTCTCTTAGTTCCAACTAGGAACGCATGATCAATTTTAGTCAAGATAACGATTATTATCAATGGTGACAAGGCATGAAAGTCAATTAGTATAAAATGGGGTCGAGTCTATAACTCTCAGGGTTAAGTTCCAGCCTTACTGGGTACCCATAAACCAGTCAAGACACAAGGCACATTCTACACAACCATATGTATCAAAAACATTAACATGCTAAGATTATCGAGTTCATAAAAAGGCGTAAGGATATAATAGAAGAATTATCATGCCACCATTAAATGAATAAATTATAGAATAAATAGAAACACCCAGGTCAGGAAGTCACGCCAACAAGTCTATGCTAAGGCCAACAAGTCACGCCAACAAGTCTATGCTAAGGCCAATAAGTCACGCCAAGTCTAGTAGGTAGGAGTGAGCGTATAAACAGCGTGAGCGTGAAAAGTGGTTCACGTTGGCACGCACAGCGTGAGCGTGAAGGGTAATTTACGCATAGTGTGAGCGAGAAAAGAAATTCACGCACGCACGCAAAGACGTGATAAAAATTCACGCACGCACAGCGTGAGCGTGATAAGAAATCCATGCACGCACGCAAAGACGTGAGCGTAACTCAAAATTCACGCTGGCACGTAAGAACGTGAGCGTGACTCAAAATTTACGCTAACACGTAAAGACGTGTGCGTGACTAAAAATTCACGCACGTACGCAAAGATGTGAGCGTGACTAAAAATTCACGCACGCACGTAAAGACGTGAGCGTGACTCAAAATTCACGCTAACACGTAAAGACGTGAGCGTGACTCAAAATTCACGCTAACACGTAAGAACGTGAGCGTGACTAAATCTCCCGAACTCCAATTTTATGGAGCCTTCATTCCAAGCCAGAAATGAGGTTCCCATGGTTCAGAATGGTGTGGAATGAGAAGCTCTGCCACAGAAAACTATCTATTTCGAAAGCACGTCAGGTTGGGAGATCAAAACCCATGGACAACCGAAAACACAACAACTTAGATCTGTAAGAAACGAGCCAAGGAAATCAAAAATGCTAAGTATTAAACTCTCTTAGAATCACAAGAGGAAGACAAATGAACCATAAAAATGGGTAAAGGAGAAGCAAAATGTACTTGCCTTCTCCTGGTAGGTGGAGAGAGTGATGAGGAAGAAGAAGAAGTAATGGTGAAGGAAAGTTATGAAGAGAGAGAAGGAGATGGGGGCTTTAAATGGAAGGGGTGGTGGTAGGTGGGGTTTGTGGGGGTTTATTGGGTCGAGTTTATTCGGATCCATCCAAGGCCAACCCGAAAGCAAAGCAGAGAGGTTAAAAGCAGAAAATAAAATACAGAAATAAAATACATGAATAAAATACAGATAATTAATTCACATGAAATTAAAGAAATTTAAATACAGGATAATACATGATAAATATTAAATAAATATATATACGAGTTGTACATGTATAAAAATATGCATTCTGGGAACGGAGAGTGACATGTGGACTCACGGGTTAAGAAGACAAATCAAGAATAGCAATTCAGTTACACATACTTGTTCCAAGACCCGACTCAGTCGAGGCACAGGTGAGACAAGGTACAACTCATGTCAAGACACGAGTAAGGATAACTCTAACAAGAACTATAAAGAGAACCAGTCTGGTGTAACTATACTATCTAATCATGAAGCGGATATACAAGCAAGACGATAATCTAGTAAAACATGGAACGCAGGAAACATATAGATAAACTCACGTTAACTAGAGAATAATATGATAACATATGAAAATAAAAAAAACTATAAGCATGAAAATAAACTGTAGAGGGAGGCAAGGTACCTTGCTTGGTGGTAGCACGAAGAACTAACAATATGCCGTCAACTACTAAGCCATAAAGTCCAAATCATCACAAATGTCTCCGAAAGCTGAAGAAGATATTGTCAACATTCTTAGAATAGTCAAATTAGCTAGGATTGCCTGTCCTTAAGTCCAATTCTGGACACAGAGGTAAAACGATAATTTTGGGCCAAAACGGTATCCGCCGTTGGACCCGCTTTGCACCAAAAAATGTGCCAGGGTCAATAGTCTCTAAAGTCGTCAAACTACATGTCTATGGATTCGTTTTGATGATACGAATCCAACGGTACGTCCAATTGTGGATTCCGGTGGGCCGTGCACAAAATCGTCCGTTGAATCGGATCGTAGGGCCCGTAAAACGGCGATCCGGTCAACTATCTCAGAATTGGACCAAACTTGGCATACAGGACCAAAAAAGTATACGGTCCTGCTGGCGTAAGTTTTATCTCGATTCGATGAACGTGCACAAATTAATTGGAGAATTTTGAAAAGGCCGATATGGTGAATTTCGACGGATACGCATCAAATTCGTCACGCACACGCAACTAATTTGAATTCTGTCAAAGCCTACATGTCCGCAATATCCGTACGTGCCTTTCGATGCTTAAGGTGTGCAACCACATCGCCCGGTTTGGCGGGACGTACGTCGTATCGAAGGATTTTCTAGTTTTTGAAAATAGTTTTCACAGTTTTTCCTCAGTTTTTAGAATCGAATAACTCTACATCTACTTAATGAAATTGGAATCTATAAAGAGGGTTTTACTGCGGTATATGTTGTCTATGACTGTCTTCAAATAGATTTTCGAAACTGTAGATGGGTCGGCTAGGAATTGTCTTCCAAATCGGGTTTTGGGACTGCTCTAGTACTCTATTTTCAACAGATTTTTCCTTGACTTCAAGTCAATTTCTCCTCTACTTTTATTATGATCTATACTAATCTAGTTAATGGGATGTGAAGTCCGTTGGATTGGGAGCATACCGGAAAAGACGGCTCGATGAATGGTCGATCGAGTGTTGCGATATTGTGCGACGAAGTTGGCTTCATGAAGCATGGTTACTGTTATTACGTTCTGTGGCCTTGCTCACGGCTGTGGCTTGGCTGGTCGATGGCGGCCCTGACGACGACCAGCCAACAGTGTGGTGGGTGTGTGCGACCACCTGTGGTTGGGGTCGGCACTGGGTCGAGGGATGGGTTTGGAGTTAGGGTTTTGATGAGATTTTCTTTTCTCATCTCTCCCGTTTATGTAGTATGGGATTGGGTTTTCAGCGTTGGGGTGCTTCTCTTGCTGTGCTGGGATGGGTATGTGGGCCTAGCCCGACTGGGATTAGGCCCTAGCTCAGTTGGGCTGGGATTGTTAGTTATTTTATTTTTTTATTTATATATATCCATATATATACACATCCATTTATATATATACCTCGTATATATATATATATATATATATATATATATATATATATATATATATATATATATATATATATATATATATATATATATATATATATATATATATATATATATATACTCAGTTAACCAAAAATATTAATAATATTTTCCTTGTTTGTGGTTTACAAAAAATATGCACATAATACATATATAATTCATTTGCTAATGAATAATCAAATAAACGAATGCTATTGACATTATTTACGAACAATTACAATAATAACCATATAATAATAATACCAATAACCCACTAAAATAACTAAAAGAGTCTTGGTGAACATATCTGGCCATAGAAAATTATACAAATATTCTAAAACTCTATTTAAATATTAATAATACCCATTTTGTATGAATAACCAAATATTTAGAAAATATTATTAAGTCCACCAAAAAGTTAGGAAATATTTGTACACACCTAAAAGTATGTCTACATGGCCGGCATTGGTCTCACTGCAGGGCTACATGGGCTTGGGTCTGGTTTGGGTCCAGTCCGGACTAGCTGGGTATCACCGGGTCTTCTACAAGTCAATAAATCTTAATAGTAAATAATTAAACTATTTATAATGTTCATGTCACAACTTGGCCTGGTTTTCCTAGTTAGAACAATCCTATGGCTCGGCCTTCCCTAACATAGCTAATACACTAGCCAAAGCATGCAACTGCACTATCCATGCCACTATTTCTGGTCACCTTGTACTCCAATTCCTAACCATGACTAGAGTCAACTATCGTAATAATTAACTAATTAATTATTTATAAAATTCTAAAAATTACCATTTAAATCAAATAAAAAAATAAAAAAAGATTTCTGGAAGAGGAGTTACAAATCTACCCACCTTAAAAATAATTTCGTCCTTGAAATTCTAATTCATAACTATTCCTTAAATTTTCAAAAGAAAGTCTACCTTAACCTTGATCTCTTTAAATTTTAATTCCTCAAAAATAGTTTATATCCTTTTCCTAGCCATTTTGTAACTACGAAACCTCGAGAGCTTCTACCCACCTTTGGTCGCACTACACCCTCAAAGGTATGTCGCTAAAACTTTATAACCTTCCATCTAGTTGCTAGAATCATTACCCATAGATATCTAAGACATATGGCATATATAATCCTCCCTATATCTATCAAACAACCAAAATTTAAATAATCAAGCAATATTATACTAAAACTTAAGAATTTCTGGTAGATTCTAGACAGCACGATCGTTCGTCACTCCGAAATAGGAAGAGACGAAAATCAATGGTTCGGAAGGCAAGGAAGAATAATCGAGAACAAATATAAAATTTCAAGGACGTAGAGAAATTTCTAGGAGAATTTTCAAGGCAGTTGGATTGAGATTTATAAGGTTTAGTCATAGTCGCAGGCTCGTATCAGTATAGTTACGTAACCGATACGATATGCTCTGACCTGCATGGGCCACCAAAAAAACTTGTCACGACCCGCACCCGCTTTTCGGATGCAAGCACGTGAGTAAGCCAGCTACGCATCAATCGGACTCCAGCCCGACTCGAATACGTAAACATTGTCACGGCTATGGTATACTGCCAAATCATGGCAATGCAATCTATATCTCAAATCCACAAGAGTAATGTAAGCAGGAATGAACAACTATGGGTCGTGGTCTGCAGCCCACTAGCATAATGTCCGATAAGACTCCAAGGAATATAACAAGAGTCTACAAACTGAAACAACAAGCAGGATATCTCATGATAATGAAAGGAAAGTACGAGCTGGAAAATAAACATGGTATCAATACCTGAATCTCGCAAGCAATATCTTAATAATCTGAAACCCACAAGTGTCATAATCATCTGCCATCCAGAACTACGAACTACTCCACGCAATAGCTAACCTGAAGAGATCATCAGGTCCTCAGGAGATATAGCAAGATACATAAAAACATGTCTATCTAGCAGTTTAATCATGCATAAGAATATAAAAGAAATATAAACAGGAAACTAGACATGAGACTGACATGTGGCTACTGACAGGTAACTATGAACACCGATACGGGATCAACTATGCATAAATGAACTGCTAAAAGAACAGGTAAACAAGAGATCAATAGAATACCAAATCCTTGCCCTAAGTGGACTCGCAGGTTTGAACTAATCACTAACCCTCGTCCCGAGTGTGGACTCACAGGTTAGTTCAAGACAAGGCACCCTCGCCCCGAGTGTGGACTCGCAGGTGCAAACGAATCACTAACCCTCGCCCCGAGTATGGACTCACATGTTAGTTCAAGACTATCACCCTTGCCCCGAATGTGGACTCGCAGGTGCAATCAATCAAGACAAATACCCTCGTCCCGAGTGTGGACTCACAGGTTAAGAAGACAAATCAGGAATAGCAGTTCAGTTACAGATACTTGTTCCAAGACACGACTCAGTCGAGGCACAGGTGAGACAAGGTACAACTCATGTCAAGACACAGGTAAGGACAACTGTAACATGAATTATAAAGAAAACTAGCCTAGTGTAACTACACTATCTAATCATGAAGCGGATATACAAGCAAGACGATAATCTAGTAAAACATGGAACACAGGAAACATATAGATAAACTCACATCAACTAGAGAATAAGATGATAACATATAAAAATAGAAAAAACTATAAGCATAAAAATAAACTGTAGAGGGAGGCAAGGTATCTTGCCTGGTGGTAGCACGAAGAACCAACAATATGCCGTCAACTACTAAGCCATAAAGTCCAAATCATCACAACTGTCTCCGAAAGCTGAAACAGACATTGTCAACATTCTCAGAATAGTCAAATTAGCTTGGATTGCCTTTTCTTAAGTCTAATTCTGGACACAGGGGCAAAACGGTAATTTTGGGCCAAAACGGTGTCCGCCGTTGGACCCGCTTGGCACCGAAAAATGTGCCAGGGTCAATGGTCTCTAAAGTTATCAAACTATATGTCTACAGATTTGTTTTGACTTTATGAACCCAATGGTACGTCCAATTGTGGATTCCGGTGGGCAGTGCACAAAATCGCCTATTGAATCGAATCGTGGGGCCCGCAAAACGGTGATCCGGTCAACTGTCTCAGAATTGGACCAAACTTGGCATACAGGACCAGAAAAATGATACGGTTCTACTGGCATAAGTTTTGCGTCGATTCGATGAACGTGCACAAATTAATTGGAGAATTTTGAAAAGGTCGATACGGTAAATTTTGACGGATACACATCAAATTCATCGCGCTCGTGCAACCAATTTGAATTCCGTCAAAGCCCACACGTCCATAATATCCATATGCGCCTTTCGATGCTTACGATGCGCAACCATGTCGCCCGGTTTGGCGGGATGCACGACGTATCGAAGGGTTTTCTAGTTTTTGAAAATAGTTTTCACAGTTTTTCCTCAGTTTTTAGAATCGAATAACTCTACATCTACTTAATGAAATTGGAATCTATAAAGAGGTTTTTACTGCCGTATATGTTGTCTATGACTGTCTTCAAATATATTTTCAACACTGTCGATGGGTTGGCTAGGAATTGCCTTCCAAATTGGGTTCTGGGACTGCTCTAGTACTCTGTTTTCAACAAATTTTTCCTTGACTTCAAGTCAATTTCTCCTATACTTTTATTACGATCTATACTAATCTAGTTAATGGGATGTAAAGTCGATTGGGTTGGGAGCATACCAGAAAAGACGGCTCGACGAATGGTCGAACGAGTGTCGCGATATTGCGCGACGAAGTTGGCTTCAGGAAGCGTGGTTACTGTTATTACGTTATGTGGCCTTGCTCACGGTTGTGGCTTGTCTGGTCGACGGCGGCCCTGGCGGTGGCCGGCCAGCAGCGTGGTGGGTGCACGCGACCACTTGTGGTTGGGGTCGGCGTTGGGTCGAGGGATGGGTTTGGAGTTAGGGTTTTGATGAGATTTTCTTTTCTCATCTCTCCCGTTTATGTAGTATGGGATCAGGTTTTCAGCGTTGGGGCGCTTCTCTTGCTGCTGGGATGGGTATGTGGGCCTGGCCCGACTGGGCTTGGGCCCGAGCTCAGTTGAGCTGGGATTATTAGTTATTTTTTTATATATATCTATATATATACACATCCATTTCTATATATACCTCGTATATATATATATATATATATATATATATATATATATATATATATATATATATATATATATACTCAGTTAACCAAAAATATTAATAATATTTTCCTTGTTTGTAGTTTACAAAAAATATGCACATAATACATATATAATTCATTTTCTAATGAATAATCAAATAAACGAATGCTATTGACATTATTTACGAACAATTACAATAATAACCATATAATAATATAATACCAATAACCTACTAAAATAACCAAAAAGAGTCTTGGTGAACATATCTGGCCCTAGAAAATTGTACCAATATTCTAAAACTCTATTTAAATATTAATAATACCCATTTTATATGAATAACCAAATATTTAGAAAATATTATTAAGTCAACCAAAAAGTTAGGAAATATTTGTACACACCTAAAAGTATGTCTACATGGCCGTCATTGGTCTCACTGCAGGACAATATGGGCTTGGGTCTGGTTTGGGTCCAATCCGGACTAGCTGGGTATCACCGGGTCTTCTACAAGTCAATAAATCTTAATAGTAAATAATTAAACTATTTATAATGGTCATGTCACAACTTGGCCTGGTTTTCCTAGTTAGAATAATCCTATGGCTCGGTCTTCCCTAACATAGCTAATACACCAGCCAAAGCACGCAACTGTACTATCCGTGCCACTATTTCTGGTCACCTTGCACTCCAATTCCCAACCATGACTAGAGTCAACTATCGTAATAATTAACTAATTAATTATTTATAAAATTCTAAAAATTACCATTTAAATCAAATAAATAATAAAAAATAAAAAAAGATTTCGGGAAGAGGAGTTACAAATCTACCCACCTTAAACATAATTTCGTCCTCGAAATTCTAATTCATAACTGTTCCTTAAAATTTAAAAAGAAAGTCTACCTTAACCTTTATCTCTTTAAATTTTAATTCCTCAAAAATAGTTTATATCCTTCTCCTAGCCATTTTGTAACTGCGAAACGTCGAGAGCTTCTACCCACCTTTGGTCACACTACACCCTCAAAGGTATGTCGCTAAAACTTTATAACCATCCATCTAGTTGCTAGAATCATTACCCATAGATATCTAAGACATATGGCAAGAAAACTTCGGATGTCGCCTGCCGAGGTAGGCCGCTTCCATTCAACTATCGCTTCAATTTTCTTTGGGTCCACCGTGACGCCTTCAGCTGAAATAACGTACCCAAGGAACGTTACACTGCTCATCCAGAACTCGCATTTACTTAATTTGGCATAAAGTTGATGTTCATGCAGAGTCTCTAGCACCGCCTTCAAGTGCTCCACGTGCTCATCCTTGCTTTTTGAATATATGAGAATGTCGTCGATGAATACGACAACAAATTTGTCTATGAATTGTCGAAACACCCGGTTCATCAGATCCATGAAAGCGGTAAGAGCATTTGTCATGCCGAAGGGCATGACTAAAAATTCGTAGTGACCGTATCGAGTTCGGAAGGCGGACTTCGGTACATCCTCGGACTTGATCTTCAATTGATGGTAGCCTGAGCAAAGATCAATCTTGAAAAATACCATCGCCCCTTGCAACTGGTCAAACAAATCGTCTATCCTTGGCAACGGGTACTTGTTTCGTACCGTGGCTTTGTTAAGTTCCCGATAGTCGATGCACTACTGCATCGATCCATCCTTCTTCCTTACAAACAACACTGGAGCACCCTACGGGGAGATACTAGGGCGAATATATCTACGATCTAGCAACTCTTGTAGTTGTGCTTTTAGTTTCTTCAGCTCTACCGGCGCCATTCGATAGGGTGCTTTGGATGTCGGTCGAGTGTCCGGAAAGGTGTCAATGCTGAATTCTATCTCTCGATCCGGCGACATCCCTGGCAACTTGTCTGGGACCACATCAAAAAAAATTTGTCACGACTTCAGTCTGTGTCGTGCCTGCAATATCCGTTCTCGTGTCTCGAACTGATGCTAGGTACCCGCTGCAACCAGGATCCAACATGCGCCTTACCGAAATCGTCGATATCACCATTGTTGTCTTTGACAATGCTCCGCACGAATATGAGAACTCGATTTTGCCAGGAAGGTGGAACACAACTCTCTTCTTCGCGCACTCGATGGTTGCGTGGCATGCACCCAACCAATCCATGTCGAGGATTATATTGTACTCGTTGATGTCGAGGACGATAACTTCCAAGGATAAAATTTTCCCTCCGATGCAGATATATCCATCCCTACAAATTTTAGTGGCAGGCATATCTACTCCCGATGGAGTGCTAACGCTAAGATTCATATCTAATAATTGCATGGGTAATTTATTCTCTTCTACAAAGTCGGCAGATATAAAACTATGAGTAGCACCCGAATCGAACAGTACTTTAGCAGGCATATTTTTATAAAGTAATATACCTGTCACAATAGTGTCGGATGCGAATGCTTCGTCGCGAGTCAGTGCATAGACTCGGCCTTGCACCCTCTGGCGATTTTGTGGGTTCACGGGCACTACATTTGTGCCATGGGCGGGAGGCGCCCTGTTCTGATTTTGGACGTTCCTTGGTGGATATTGGTTCGTCCTCCCCATTCGACAATCTACTGCCTTGTGACCTAGCTGGCCACAATTGAAGCATCCCCATTGACAATCGACTGCCAGATGTCCCATCTTGTCGCATCAATGGCACCGTACGCCGGGGTGAGGCCCCCGATACTTGAACGTGCCAGATCCTCCAGCTTCGTAAGGACGCTTGTTGAAGCTGTTACGGACGCCTGACCCGGTCCTTTACGAAGCTCGACCAAAGATCCGTTCGCTATCAAGGGCAGCATTGTATGATTCCTTGTAAGTCTGACATCTTTAATTCATGACGTCCCGACACAAATCGTCATTCAGGCCTTGTTGGAAACACTTGTACCATGCTTCCTTGTTCGGCAGGAAGGCCCGACAAACTTCGTAAGCTTTGCGAACTTCGCTTCGTAATCTTTGATTAACATATTTCCTTGCTTCAAGGACATGAATTCCTCTTCCTTCTATCGACGAACGACATGAGGAATGTATTACTCGAGGAAGGCCAGTTTGAACATCTCCCACGAGATCTTGGCATTAGGGTTGGCTTCGTGGAGCTCCTATTTCTTCGCCTCCCACCAGTTGTAGTCCCTCAAGTTTAGCTGCAAGGCTGCACACCCAACTCTCTTGGACCCCTCCCCTTTATATATATATATATATATATATATATATATATATATATATATATATATATATATATATATATATATATATATATATATATATATATATATATATACTGAGGAGATTAAACAGGCCCTCAATCTTCACTAGCCACCCCATGACTTCGTTAGGCTCTGTTCGACCGTTAAAGTCAGGCGATTTCATCTTCATGAATTTGATCACCTTGAGCAGAGAAGAGGAAGACATATGCTTCATCATTACCGGTTGCACTTCTTCTTCTGACACAACGGTCGTTGAGTTCTATTGGGTCGCCATGGTGCTTACGATCCAGGTCAGGGCCTCCATTTGCTTTTGTTGGGCACTAGTTTGGGCCTAGATCTGTTCTTACATCTGTCGTTGCTGCATCTTCGCCTGGCGCTGTTGGGCTTCCATGAGGTACAATAATCGCTCTATGGCGGATTCTTTAGGCGTCGCGTCTTCGTTGCAATCCATGCTAATCAACGTGGCGTTGACAGCGGGGACACCCGCTCTCTTTGGCATTCCTACAAAATGAGCAAACCCATTAGTATTCTCAAAATATCTACGGACTTATCTGTATGGAGCAATTATTTTATGTCGTATATGTCGAAAAGCATAATAAAAAATTGTAACAGCATCTAAAAGAAAAATATTTTTGAAAGGTCCGAGGTATGAACCGTGCTCTGATACCAACTTGTCACGTCCCGACTCGCCAAATTGGTCGGCATCGCCTTGACTCGAGATAAATCGATCTCACAAGTCGGGACGTGATGCCGTACATGTCTTTATTGGACTTGTACAAGGCAAGGATGTGCACTTGAAACTTCTTTTGAGACGACAAGTTGAAATTAGATAGTGCAGAAAGTTGAAGACGTAGAATAGGAAGAAATTTAGCTTTTCATTCATAAAACTTGGAAAGTATGTGCAAGGTCATTTTTATATTACATATGCCGTTGCGGCTACATCTTTGAAAACACGAAAGAATACTCTCGACAAGCTTCCAGGAAATAATTCTTGTCGTTCCATACATTCATGCCCCTTTATACATTTGAACAAAAGCCTTCGATCTGAATTGGGCTTCAAAATACTTCAAAATATGAGATCTTCGAGCCACCTCCCGTTCTTCAGCTTCAGTCTAGTCTCGAGCTCTCACAACGCGCTCGTCACCTGGGGAGTTGGGAGTTAGCACACTTGCTAGTGGATGGGACGAACCCACTTGTCTAAACCGATACTGCTTATTAAGGATTCTAGCATACGAAGTGATCTTTCTATTTAGAACTATATGATTTGTAGTTTATATTGAAGGCACATTTTAAAAAGTAAACAATATAACCAATTTCAACTTATCTTACCACGGCCATGCTCATTTTCTGCATAAAATAGACATAATACTTACCACCTGCACAACACAATAGGTGAGCATATAATTTGTCTTATATGCGGTCATTGGTGATATCGACACCATGAAGGACGATTACGTAGCATTGCGATGCGCCCTACCAATCCAGGTTGTGAGCCTAACTGGAGGTCTCGTAATGCCTCGCGCCGAAGCACGATTCTATAATTTTCTCCTAGGCCGATTCGGTCCCAGCACCCCGGGTACCATTTCGAGGAAAGCTTACCTTGTGCACAAGTCGTCCATGACTATGCAAATGTATGAACAGTTTAATATGTATGAAGTAAGTTGCATAGCGCAGACATTATTACACCACATAATTATTTATACTCGTGCAAGAGTTCTTTTCCCCGAAGCCGTACGTTCTGATTTAGCATCCCGTAGGCACCAAATTCTCCGAGGCGTAATATACCGCAACCAAAGTTTCTTCATTATGGTTTGTAGAATATGAAATAAATTCTATCTCTTTCCTAGAACTTTATCTTTTCTCTACTTAGTGTGAAACTTATACATTCGAAGTTAACTTCTCTAAGTTGATGTAATTATCCCAAGTTCTTGATCATAGTGGCAAAACATACATCCAGTTAGCATCATCGATTTGAACGTTGAACTTTAAGAATGTTGTTGGTGGAAAGGAGCAGAAAAGAAGGGGCCGAAGAACCACCCACTTAGAGAGATTACACCGAGAGTAGGAGAACGCTTTGCGATGGTCGAGCGTCAGTTACATGAACTACTGCAATGGCACGAGCATCGAATTAGAATCCTTCATTCAATCCTTCCTACGAAATTTCCATAGACGCATTCAGAAATCGACGCGAAACCACACTTATTAAACCCAAGCAAAAATTCATTTAGAAAGCCAAAAAAACCAACAAAACCAACAGCAGATCAGTTGCGTTGCTCTCTTTAGAGTTCATTCACCAAGACACAGTCCACTGCATCTAAGACTTATTCCAGCAGTAGCCGATCTATTAGTTGGAATGGTACTCATATCATTCGTCCAAATCGATTTTATTGATGCTATGGTTTTCGTATACCAAACTCGTCGTTGAGTCAGACTAGGCATCTATGTTCCCGACCATGTCTGACTTGCCACGAGCCTATTACATAGTGCTTTGCCCCAATGAGAGCGGGGTACTACATGGAGTGCGGTATCAGGTTCAAGTATTATTCCAAGTTCCTTTCCATGTTCTACACAAACATACAAAATGGGATTATTCCCTTAGCTAGATGCGTTGAGTCATTTTGTTAGGATGCAGAGATTATCGCCTAACGATTCTAGCAATATTGTCCGTAGTATTATGTGTCTAGACTAAGCAAAGATAAGTTCATCGGAGCCACCCACCTTAGCGATGATCGTATCGACCGAGCGAGATTCTGAGCGTGCCTTTGAAAGTCTAAGTCTCGATTCTTCTTGAAGGGCCAACTTAACACTTGCATCGATTCGCATCGATACTTCATTGGGTCGACGGAACTCTTCGAGTCAATGATTCACTTGAGTCGTTGCACATGCCGTTTGAATCGACATTCTGCTAGAGCGGAGTGGGTCGTTACAGTATCACCGTGGCATGCTTCTTGTGCATGAAGTGGAGCACATTTTCTGAAAATGAGGTAAATTAAGCCACCACTTGTCTTCTATAGTTGTGACTGCATTTATCGTGATATGATCATAGAGGAAATAGTGGATTGACGGTTACATGTATCTATCTACGTAAACAGCAAGGTCAGAACTCTTGGTCGAGTCTAGGCAATCGTGGGTGGGTGGTTATACATGTTCTTCCATGTCAGCACTGGATCAAAGGTTGTGGAGCGGAAGCAACTCTTTATTATTCTGTTGGAGAACTGGAATCACAGCATTTTAATGAAGGTTGTGCCAGAAAATTAATATCAATATCCATACATAATGCCTTCGCTAGGAGCTGATCATTATCGATTATTGGTCTATTAGTGGTATTGTATGGGCTATTGGTGGTATTAGTAGATTGTCTCGGTCGACAAAATATAGGGCTCGGTCGATTGGAAATTGGCAATTAGATGGATCTGAGCCAGAAGGAGAGGCTGTTGAGGGCATATTGAGTGGAGAATCATAGGGGAAGAGAAATGATGTAGTGGAAACTAGTGTAGGAGTACTTCTGGACTTGGGAAGCCGAGATGAGTTTGAATGGAAAGACATGATTCCATAAATTCTACTACAAGAAACCAGGGTATCTTACAATGATCGAAAACCATTACAAAAACAATATAACCCGTTGCAAAATCAATTCGCAACAGTTATTCAAACCATTATAAATTTGAGCGTTGCAGATTCCTCTTGCAACGATTATTGGAGGTTATAGACAATGGTCAATATCAAGTGCTTTTTTCTACCACCAATGGGGCTCGAACTCCCGACCTCCTGGATCACATACCTCCGCTCTACCACTAGGCTAGAGGCTCATTTGAATGTAAATACTTATATATATATATATATATATATATATATATATATGTGTGTGTGTGTGTGTGTGTGTGTGTGTGTGTGTGTGTGTGTGCGCGCTTATATCATTTTCATCAATTGAAGATTTTGGATTGATGTTAAATATTAATTATCTAATATTTTTTGTTAGGGAACAAGGAACAAATTAATACGAGTAATTCTAATGCTTAAATACCTATTGTGTATAAACAAATTTCAAATTGGATATTGAATTTAAATTTGCAATGGCTATAAATAAACTGTTGCAAGATCAATATTTTTGTAATAGTTGTATATTCTTTTGACAATGGTTATTATAAATGTTATTATTAAACAAAAAATTGTAACTAGTAGCATAAATTGTTGCACAATCTTTATAATAAGCCCACTCACAACAGGTTGCAAAAATTGTTGCGCAACTGTTGCTAAAAATGAGCCTTTGTATAAGGCTTTATGTAATCGTTGCAAAATATCAATAAATTTGTAACAAATACTTAAAATCCTTGCATAACTATTGTCTATTCAACTCACTTTGACAACAGTTTCATAAAACTGTTGCTTGACCGTTGTAAAAAAGAAAAATATGTAGCAGGCGTTTATTAACCGTTGTAAAAATTATACTAGGCAATGGTTAATCTCTAACCATTGCAAATATATTTAATTTAGAAACAGTTATTTCAACTGTTACATAACTGTTGCAAATTATAGTTTAAGCAGCATTCATATAAGCGTTGCACTAAAACTGTTGCAAAATAGAGGTATTCTTTGTAGTGAAATTTAACATGATGGGACATTGTATATATTTTGGAGCTGGAAGGATCAAGATAGAGATATGCATTTTGGGTTAGGGAGTACCCAACACATACACAAGGGAATGACCGAGACTCAAGTTTATGGCTAAAATATGGATGAAGCCATGGATAGCATAAACAACAAAAGATACGGAGCTTTGTACAATTTGGTGGAAGGAGAAATGTGACTCATAAGGAGAAGAAAAAGAAAGTGTAGGTATAGGCATGTGATTAATGAGATACATAGTAGTGGTAAAGGCATAGCTCCAGTATGTGAGTGAAAGTGAGGCGTGTGTGAGTAGAGAAAGACCAGTTTCAATAATATGTCAATGTCGGCGTTCAGAGACCATTGTGTTCAGTGAATGTGGAAGAGAGGTAAGATGGAAACTCCATGAAAAGATAGAAATTGATCTAAGGCTTGATATTCCCCACCATTGCCAAAGTAAAGAGTGATTATGGGATGTTTGAAGTGTTTCTACTTGTGCTTTGAAGTGGAGAAAAATATCACAGATATAAGATTTTTTTCTTCTTCTTAAGGGTAATAACATACGTAACGTGTAAAATGATCAACGAAAATAACATAGTACTTGAAATCATCAATAGAATAAATGGGGGAGATCCGAACATAAGAAAATATGATTTGTAATGGTGAGATGAAACAATTATGGATGTATAAAAAGAAAGCTTGTAAATTTTATTGTTGAGACACGCATGACAATGAGAGGTTTGTGTCATAGGATACGGTAAAGAAAATATTGACATAATATGTTGAAGAATAGGTGATGATGGATGACCTAATATAGAGTGCCACTCGGACGAAATGGTCTTGACACCGAAAAAGACAACGAGAGGAGAAGACAATTTTGGTGAGGAGGTTGGCCACTCATAGACGTCATTTTTAGTTTAACCATGAAAATGATTGCTCCTATACTGAGGTCCTTCACATGAAAAAAGTGGGTAGGAATTCTATAAAATTTTGATTAGTATTGTAAAATTGATAGACTGAAATACGATTCTTTTTCATATAAGACACACAAAGGATATTGTGTAAATTAAAGGTACAAGTAGGGTAGGAAGAGTGGTGGAACCGGTATGGATAATGTGAAGATCCGAGCCATCGTCGATCATAACATCGTCAGACCCTAGATAAGGAGTGTGAAGCAAAAGATTATTCAAGTCCAATGTGACATGGTGCGACGCCCCACTATTAGGTAGCTATGCGAGGTTGTTAGTGGTCTCAAGAGATGCAGAGTGTGCACGCGGTTGCCAAGGAGAAATATGATGTGGCGCATGTGAACTTGTTGCAAATGGAGTCGATGCTGATTAGGAAGTGATAAGTCAAAAAAAGGGAACATAGCTTGACAGTGTGTCCTTGAGTACCACATCCTTGGAATACCCAAGATATGGTCGTGGTGACTTTCGATTATTATGAGGAGCATTAGAAGATGAAGAGGTGTCTTTGGAAGCCAAAATGAAGGTGAAAAAGAGGAGGGAAAAAATAGGCCAGGAGCATAGCTCTAATACCACGTTGAGATTCGAAGATAATAAGTTAATTTTATTAAATAAGGATGAACTATATATACACTTACAAGATGAGATTGAATTGATTTATCAAATATTCTAAATTTACTTAATTACCTAATCTATGAAATTTGCAATCAATTCAAATTATATACTAGTCTAAATAGGAAGTTAACTAGATAATTCCATAAGGGAAAATTTATCAAATGTCCAAAAAATCGCAAAAGTTTGATGAAAAAACCTACCGTAAAGTAATATTTTATTGCGTGCCCAGAATTAGCGAAAAATATACAAAAGGGTGCGGAATGACCTTTTTGCCCTTCTAATTTATTGAAAACACCCACGAAACCTACTCTTCAAAAAAAATATTTTGATTCTTCCTCTTCTTCCATACCTTGCTCACTTTTGAATATAGGTTTTCTCCTCCAAAATCTTCAAACCTTACTTCAAAAACTCGTCAGTGACTCTCCATTTGCAATCTTCACACCATGTCGTCATCATTAGTTCCCACTTCATCAGCATCAACTGGAATCCTATTTCACCATCATCAACTGGAACCCCACTTCATCATCAACATCAACAGCAACTGGAACCCCATTTCATCATCATCAGCAGCATCAACTAGAATCCCAGTTAGAGAAGAGAGCTGATGTGAAGAGAATTAAGAGCTTTTTGTCATTCTTCGTGTTAAAATCATAGAGAATTGATATTCTTCGTGTTAAAAATACGAAAAATTGCCATTCTCCGTTTTAAAATAATGGAGAATGGCCATTCTTCTTGATAAAATACAGGAGAATTGTCACGCCCCAGAACCAGAATACTGGAGAGCGGGGGCAGACATAGCCAGCTGCGTATATGAAATGGATTCCATCTCGCTATACGGTCACGGCTGTCTAGATACATGAGAGTTTACTACAAGCCAACAGTCTCCTATTGTCATGAACAAGCCTAGTGTCTCAATCACAAGCAAGTAAGTAAATGTTACAAGAGGTATGATCATTAAATATACAATGATAAGGCGTCCCAAATATTACATATTCAGCTGATCATGAAGCTAGTCGTAACAAAATGTTAGGACTAGCAAGAGTTTAGTCATACATGATCAACCCTAGGATCTGTTAATCATGTTACAGCCCGTAGGCAGACAGTAAGTAAGCGCAATCGAGCTAAACAGGTGCTCGTCGGCTAAACGCCTCAAAAGAATATTTTTACAATAGAGCGGGAGAGCCAAAAATAACCCACTCGTTGCCAGGGTTCCGTCTAGTGGCCACCATCTGGCTGGAAGGTCGGTAGATCCTCTGGAGCTGCTCCGAAATCTGGCCACACAAAACCAGCTGGGTCAGACCCCAGAAAGAGTAAGTGCCACAAAGGAAGCTTCACTTAAGAACTAAAACCAGCAATCAGCACAATATGCAAATAAAAGTAAGAACTGGAAGTAAAGAAAATACATCAGGATGATATACGACGAGATAACCATGGAACCATTCAGATAACCAGGTTACAACCCGTAAACCAAACAAGGACCGGGGTTGTAACCCTTCGTCTGAACAGAACTTGGAATTCTCACCATTTATCAGTAAAATAAATACAAACATTCTGGTCATTCAATAGTCTGGAACAGGGTCAGGGCAAGACTAGACTGGTTAGACTCCATCCAATCATTTCACGGCCAAGCAAGAACTACGGCTTGATACTTTAACTAACTAGGGTTGTCACAAGCCTAATTACTAACAAGATGCAGTGAGATTATTCCACAGCCACAAGCCCTGCAGACCATCCAGGTCACCCAGGTCGAGAGATTAGGGTTGAATTCAGGTGGGTACATCGTCCAGGAAACGCATGTACCCTTAAGTAGCTTGAAGGGTGCAACACATGACAGTATGCTGGAAATGTGCCCTACTCGACGGCAGGCTACAGATCCCAAGCGCGCCCAGGTAACGGGATTGCCTGTAGCTGGGAAATCTCTTCATGACTAATGTATTAATCTAGTTGTTAACCTTAGTCCATTTTAGTAGGTACTCCTGACCGTGGTACTCAGGAGTCCCCTCCTAGACATGATGCAAGACAGGACTGGATTATTTGTACAAGCACAATCGCCCACGGTGTCCAGGTTATTCATATAGGTCATGTCATGTCAGGTAGCCGTCGCAACAGCTTATCAAGATATAACATGTCAGGTTTGTCATGTCAAGTGTACTTGTCAGGAGTGCGCCACGATGGGCCACTATCAGGTCATGTCAGGTCATTATGTCAGGAGTGCACCACTATGGGTCACTATTGTGTCATGCTCAGGTATTATTTCCAAACATATTAAACAAATCCATGATTATCAAGTTCATGACAAAAGGCGTAAGGATATAAAATGGACGTTAAATATCTAATAAAATATCAATATACAGGGCTATAGAAGATCAAGGATAATCAGGCTATGCTCAAGCCAGGCTATGCTCAGGTTAGCGTACGCTCAGGTCTGCGTACCAAAGGATCCATACACTTCTAATGGGAAGCGTACGCAAGGGTCAGCGTACACAATGGCACGCTCAAGCTGTAGGTCAGCGTACGCTCAAGCTAGCGTACGCTCAAGACTGCGTACGCTCGAGCTAGCGTACGAAAGCGGCCAGCGTACGCCTTGCTCGCTTAAGCTAGCGTACCAAGGCACGCGTACGCTCAAGCTAGCGTACGCTCAAGACACGCTGCCAACAGGCAGCGTATTAAGGTGAGCGTATGCTCACTAAAGAGCAGCGTACGAAAGCTAGCGTACGCTCTCTAAACAGCAGCGTACGAAGGCTAGCGGACGCTCGCTAAACAGCAGCGTACGAAGGCTAGCGTACGCTCGCTAAACAGCAGCGTACGAAGGCTAGCGTACGTTCGCTAAACAGCAGCGTACGAAGGCTAGCGTACGCTCGCTAAACAGCAGCGTACGAAGGCTAGCATACGCTCGCTAAACAGCAGCGTACGACTCAGCGGCGTAAGCTAAAAAGCTAGCTCACTGTTCACTAACTTCTCCAAATGGCAAGAACAGCAAGAACTCTAAGGTTGAATCTAAGCTTCCATTGTCCATATCTTAGTCAAAACAAGTCCGAATCCAACTTTCCAAGGGTCAAAATTGGGTAGAACGAAATTCTCTAAAACATGGAACCATCAAAACTTGAAAACAAGCAAGCTTGATAGATCAAAACTACCAAAATCCGAAAGTAACAAAACTCTAGATCTACAAGAAATAAAGCCTCAAAATGGAAAATGACAAGTTCTAATGTGGTTTAGAATCATGAGGAGAAGCTAATGAAACCATCAAAAGAAGTTCTCTTGTGGAAGCAAGTTGCACTTGCCTATGGTTGGGGGGTTGTGGAGAGGAAGGAAGAAGAAGAAGAAGAAATAAATGAGAGTTATGGAGGAGAGAGAAGGTTGGTGGGGAAATAAATATCATGGGTGGTGGTAGGTAGGGGGTTGTGGTGGAAATGAAGGAGAAGCATAGGCTAAGGTGTTCCACCCTTGGCCCATGATGAACCAAGCATTGGGCCGGCCGAACCAAGCCAACCCAAACCGAGGGTTAAACCAAGCCGAGAGCTAAACAAGGAATCATGCAAATACAAGATAAAATACGTATACGTATTCCAAATACGTAATACGAACAACAGGCATTACAAGAATGGTCATTCTCCATATCAAAATCACGGAGAATGGAATACGAAAAATGGTCTTTTTCTGTGTTAAATTGACGAAGAATTGCCATTTTTGTGTTAAAATGACGGAGAATGGCCATTCTTCTTGATAAAATACAGGAGAATGGTCATTCTCTGTATTAAAATCACGAAGAATTTCCATTCTCCATTTTAAAATCATGGAGAATGGCCATTTTTTATGTTAAAATGCATGTCATTCTCCGTGTTAAAATCTCAGAGAATTTTTATTCTTCGTTGTTAAAATCCCGAAGAATGGCCATTTCCCGTGTTAAAATGTAAGAGAATGGCCATCTCCCATTGTAAAATTATGAAGAATGGCCATTCTTCGTATTAAAATTATGGAGAATGGCACCATTCACCATCGTAAAATCATGTAGAATGGCTATTCCCCATGTTAGAATGTAGGAGAATGGCCATTCTCCATGTTAAATCACGGGAAATGGCCATCCTCCATTGTAAAATCATGGAGAATGGCCATTCCCCATGTTAAAATTATGGAGAATAGCCTTTTTCGTGTTAAAATCACGAAGAATGGCCATTCTCGTGTTAACATGCAGGAGAATAGTCATTCTCCGTGTTAAAATCATGAAGAATCACGTAGAATGGTCATTTCCCGTGTTAGAATGCAGAAGAATGGCCATTCTTCATGTTAGAATACAGGAGAATGGTCATTCCTCGTGTTAAAATTACGAAAAATGACCATTCTCTGTGTGGATAATGGCCATTCCCCGGGTTAAAATCACGGAGAATGATCTTTTTTTCCTTCTTTTTTTAAAAAGTATATATTGATTGATATCATACTTTTCATTGTTGTTTGTTTTATATCATTGCAAACAACCAAGCACAGTGACCTAATCGCCGAAAAACTTTAAATCTTTTCACAAAGATGATGATGATGATGATGGGCGATGATCGGAGTTCGACTGAAGAAAAGTACAGTGAACTACGAACGATTTTTATGATCTCTGCTGAGGATGAGAGCAATGAAATTCAGATCTCTCGTGAAGAAGAAGAAGACGAAAATCGCAATCAAAATCTGAGTTTGTGAATTCAAATAAATATATATGACCAAATTTGTGCGAAGGGGTAGCTATGGTATTATCAAAATGACAATTTTGTAAATACATAACATCTAAAGGCAATCTTTAAATATTGAACGTAAAAATACATAATGTTGGATATTTCATAAAATCCACCCTGCGGGTAGATTTTTCATAAACACCCACACCAAAAGTGGGTATCTCAGCAATTTCCAGAATCCATAAACAGATATACCACTTAAGAAATTGTTGGTGCTCTTGATCTTTGACATGAAGAGAGCTTGCTCTCAACATGCTTTGTAAAGTTTAGTCCCACATTGGAAAAACACCATGAGTTATCTCAATATATATATGAGTATGTGTTGTTGGGATATGCACATGGGGTGGTGACCCTAAGGAGGGAACCATGTGGGTAATTTTACTAAGAGGAAAATGATTAATTCCAACAAGGACGTAAGTTGATTTTTGTTGTGCGGGCTCGGACTCGACACGGACTCCAGGTTATCTCGTGCATGCACGAGAGTGTTCGGGAGGAAGGCGTGGGCTAGCACTCGACTATGTTGATTGTGGGATGATGTAAAACATCAAACTCTATTTTAGAGTATTGGTGTTTTAGTCCCACATCGGATATGAGAGATGGTGAGGCCTCACTCCACTCTATAAATAGAGCCCCCTTGCCTCCTTTCCAAGATGCACCAAAGAAGAGAATTAAGGTAGTCTGTAAAGTTCAGGAAGCCCGTTCAAGTCATAAATATTGACTGACGAGCGTTCCAGAAGTTCTCTTGAACTTGCTGGTTCCTGGAAGCGGATCGTATAAAGGCAAATCTTGCTTTGAGCAACGGTGTTTTTTATACCCTAGCAGATTTAATCCTCCTCTTCTTCTTCTTCTGTTTCTCTGTAACTCGTTCTTCAGGTTTTAAGGTACCTACTGAGTAGGGAGGCCTAACTTTGTTCTTGAGATCTATCTCATTTGTGGCACCTACTGTGTATGCTTGCTAAACTCCTCATTTGTGGCACCTAATGTATAGGCTTGCTAAACTCCTCATTTGTGGCACCTACTGTGTAGGCTTGCTGAACTCCTGTTTTCCATCTATATCCACGCCTCGGGACTAACAATCTGAAAGCAAGATTAGTACGATGGAAAATATTAATGCTTCACTCCTCCAAACTGACTACTGCAAGTTGCAAAAGTTTGATGGAGAGCATTATCAAGTCTGGAAGAGGAAAGTTTTTCTCATCCTTCAACTCCGAGACGTTGATCACATGCTCTTTGAAGAGGAACCTACTGTTCCAGATACTGGGTCTATTACCGCTATAACTGCGGCTACTAAACTTCAGGCCAAATAGAGAAGGGACAATAGCATTTGTAGGCTTATGATCCTAAATGCTATGGAGGATTCCCTGGCAGAATCCTATTCAAAGAAGGATAGTGCCAGAGAAATATGGGAGTCTGTGGAAAAGCTGTACGAGAAAGACAAAAACAGGAGCAAGATATTTTACGTCGAAAAAATATCATAAGTGGCTCTTTGAATACGAGAAGGCGATGCTTCCTCAAGTGAAGGAGTTTCTAAAACTTTGTCAGAAACTGGACGATAAGAAGATGCCCCTCATCGACAAGTTTATCGTTGGAGGGATCGTCTCGAAACTTCCTGCTGGATGGAATACGTTCTATGCAAGAATGCATCGGAAGAAACTCCAGATCAGTCTGGAAGATCTCTTGCAAGAAATCCACGTTGAGGACGAGATGCGTTCTCAATAGAAGATGGACACTTTGTCCAAACAATTGGTTGAGGCTAATCTGGTACAGACGAGAGACTCCAAGGGGAAGCAGATGGCTTCTCACCACAAGAAAGACTTCACTAATCTGAAAGTGAAGGGACCGTCTTTTAAACAGAAGAAGCCCAAGTCCAATGTGACTTATTTTAACTGTGGCAAGAAGGGCCACTACAAGAGTGAATGTAGATCCAAGCCCGAGCAGTCACAGCAAGGTAAGCCTAATAAGGTTTTATTGATTACTGACGGTATTGCTATAGTTGCTCAGGTCACTTCGGTGGGGGCTAACTCTGACTGGTGGGTAGACACTGGTGCCACCTGCCATGTCGGCTTAAGCAAGAAATGGTTCACCACATACCAGCAAACCTCTGAGAAGGTGATGGTGGCGAACCAGGCACAAGCTGAAGTTTAAGGGATCGGGATGGTGGAGCTGAAGCTGACATCCGAAAAAACTCTGGCGCTTCAAAGTTTGAGTTGTGGCATAATAGACTAGGACATGTCCATTGTAAAAGGATAAATAAAATGTCTAGTCTAGGACTTATCTCCAAATGTGGGGGAAAGATGGAGAAATGTGAAGTGTGTGCTCAGTCTAAGATCACAAGGAAACCCTTTTATCGGGTCAATCGAAGAAACTTCTGGAGTTGGTGCATTCCGATATCTATGACTTCAAACAATTCTCCACGAAGGTCGAGATGAAGTATTTCATAACCTTCATCGATGACTTCTTCAAGTACGCGTTCGTCTACTTGATAAAAACGTGTCACGACCCACACCCTAGAGTAAGGGCACGAGAAGTGGGTACGTCCAGCCTACGCCGCAGTGTCGACGGTAGAACACTTTCTTAGGTCAAACATCTAACAATATAAAGGTAACTGTATAGTATATACACTCCGAATGGAGGCGACATAGCAAATATAGTCTCAATCACATCTAAGGTAGAGCATGATAAAAGATAGATAAAATATGAAATCCACAAAGAGATACCGCAGATAGAAGTCTAAGTGTCTAAGATACACAAACCCAGAAAACATATCAAATTTCAAATACAGTAATCCATAAAGTAAATACAACTCAAGACAACTAAAATAACTATCTATACAACCTCTATTGTGTCTCCTCTAGGCTAGCAGGCAACCTCCAAGCTATCTGTAAAATTTATCAACAGGTCCAGTCAGGACAGGAACGAGTACAATTCATCAAAAATCTTAAGTAAATGACAGAGAACTATAAAGCAGTTATAGACAGTTGTATTGATGAACATGGCAGTTTATATTCAGGTGATGGTATAGAGAGACAGATAAAGTACAAGGAAAGTAAGTAACTAAACAAGAGAAGAATCATGGAAATAAAGACTGTAAAATAAAATCTAGCTGAACTAGAGTAACATGATGAGTCCAGACGGTACAATATAAGTCGAGTGTAATCCCAATGTGAGTCTAATACAAGATGAGTCGAATGTGATTCTAATCATTGTTCTAATAAGGTGAATCGAATAAGATGATACGAATAGTGATTCATATGATGATCTAACAATGATTTGAATAAATTCTCCAAGTGTGTTTTAAAATACTTAGATAGACATGTAAACGGCTATGGGTAAATCCGGCACATCACGCACTGATCAGGTGAGAGATGGCTATCGTTCGAATATCATTCACAGGGGGTGGTTCAAATAGTGGGAATGTTCATATGTCTAATCAAGTATTTCTTCGCCCATCTAATACAAATGAATCCAAAATCTGACACATCAATCGAATACAAGTCCAACCAGCACATGAAGATACGAATAGGTGGTTCGAATAGTGATTCGTATGGTGATTCGAATAATAGAGGCAAAACGAGTAAGTATGCGTGTCGTATACATGGATTCAGTAATAACAATACGTGTTTGTAACAGAGAATCACATACAGCTAACTAGAACTGAAGTACAGTAATTGACAAATAATTGAGAGAACTATCAGAGAATGTACTCGCCTGATAACCTGAATAGCTGATAGGTATAGAGGTCCAAACTGAAGCCACAGAGTCCTATTTAGAGCAACACAGGTCAAGATGTATACGAGAGATGATAAATAAAATGTACAATACATCTGCATGTTTTCTAGGTCAAACTAGACTAAAGTCAACACTTGGTCAACTTTAGTCAACCACACTAGTCAAATTAGGTTAACTAGGTTAAGTCCTAGCCCAAACAAGTCTAACAAGTCTCACTAGGCCTAACCAAGCCTAGCCTAGCACTCACACAATAACAAGACAATGTGAACCACAACAATGCATAATATAAAATAGATAATATATATAAATACATACCATCATACGTACATGCATATCCATATTACATACATATTTATATATATAGGCATATGTTACATCATGCATATTTATATAGTTACATAGATATATACATTCATGCACATTTACATACATACTTTTATATATTATATATGTTAACATTTATTACAATGTATTATATTTTACTTATACCTTTGATTGATTCATTCATTCATATATGACATTCATTCATGCATATTACATACTTACATTCATCTATACATTATATACATTGTATATAACATGTAAAAAAATAGAAGAGAAAAAAAGAGAAAAAACTGAAATAGAAAGGAAAGGGAAGGAAAATGTAAGAAAAAGGGAAAACAGTGGACATATACATACTTGCATCATATATTCTACATTACCATACATGCTATCATTATATATTGCATTATATTATTTATATATTATGCATTCATATCTATCATTACATGTATACCTTGCATTTATATCTGGCATTCATTATGTACTTTCATGCATACATTGTATATCATTCTTTCATTCATGCATTTATGCATTACTTACATACATTATATTAATTGCATTCCTACATGCTTACATTCAACCATATATATACATTAATGTAAAGAGGATATATATCATATATATATCATTTGATTCATCTAACATATTAATGTATTACATACTCTATATTCATTTAATACCCATACTACATAGGCTCATAGGTTACACAAAATATATATATCGTATAGTCACTCTTCTACTTAAAACCAATACTGTACCAATTGGACCTCTACTAAATTCTAGGATTAAAATATGTTGTAGCCCTTCGTGTTAGCTTTCCTAAACTTCAAACGGATCGCATTTTCGTGTCCGGAAGCTCCCAAAATCGCAAAAAAAATCGAAACACGTTCGTCTTTCGTACAGCTGACACTCAAATAATTCTACAGAAAGAATTTGGCTTATTAAAATATATACTTGGAAAGCTAACTTTGATACGGTTCTTTTAAAAAAAATGGAAGATAAATCGGAGTTCTAAGCTAAAAGTTATGACATTTCTAATTTGTTTTGGTTAATAAAAACGTGGATGAATATTATGACGAATTTGAGTTGTTTTGGACAAAAGTAACACATGTAGGCCAAGATACTTGGATACAAACATAGGTATCCAAATGAAACTCATTCTAACCATCCTAACTAAGATCAATCCACTCTCTAACCATTCTAAAACTGAATTTAAATATCTATTTAAACTATTATCATACATACATACACATGGAGTATCCTAATTTGGGATCTATCAAGTAGGACACAAGACACATATCTAAAATACTCAAGAGAGCTCTAAATGGCCTCAAATTTGAATCTAAATGGGACATATGCATGAGGATGGGTCCTACGGATTCAAAATTAATTTATATGCAAAGGAAATCGATTTAGAGGATGGGTTTTACCTATTGGGAGTGGAATTCCAATGAAATCCTTTAGGACACGGCTCCGATACGAAGATCCCTCAAAGTGGACACTCCTCCTTGCACTCCTCTTCCAATCCTTGGTAGCACCCTTCCCTTGGAGAATGGGAATGATTAAGGAAAGGTTTGGTGAAGGAATGATTTGATTTGGAGATCAAATCAATGGGAAGGCTCTCTAAAATTAGGGAAGAACAAAAGAAAAATAAAAGAGGAAGATTGTAATGAATGAAATGGATCATTCTCCCCTGAAGGTGGCTGCCATAAAGTGTCCATTAGGGCTAATGGGAAATGTCCTAATTGTCCCTCTCTAGTCTCATATGGTTAAGTCTAGACTAGGTTCAAGTTTGGGGTCAAAATGATCTAGTTTTGAGTCTCTAACTTAACCATTCTAACATGATAAAAATTAGTTTAATTAACTAACTTAAATATTGGGTCTTGTGAGCCATGCTTAACTTAATATTGGGTCCCATCTAGAGTTTAAGCCACCCGGGTCACAATACAAGTCGGAACGAGACGAAACTCAAACCCGACTAAACAAATCCAATAAAAACAATATTAAAAATATAAAAAATTTCCAAAATATTAAAATATGAAAAATAACCAAAATTATAATTCACCAATTTTAAATAGTATTAAATTAATTAAAAATTCCAATAAATCATAAATCCTATTATTAAATAATAAACTTTTACAAAAGTTCAAAATTACCCTCATTTTAGAAAAGTGGGTGTTACAAGTCTAATTCATTAGAAAATTTCGTCCTCGAAATTAAGATGGTCGTACTTCTTCTAGTTTCTCGTCCCCAACAATCAATGTCTCAGAACTTACCTAAATCTTACAATTTAAAAGAATGACATACAAGGTCATGGCATACGGTGGTAGTGTAAGTCTCATCTAGGTATACTAGTTACACTAGACCAAAACAATCATAGGGTATCAAAACTTACAAGCAATCAGAGGTGTTAAACTGAAAAAGATACAGAAATAACAAATCATCAAGGCTTTAAGGCATAATAAAAATCAAAATTTAAAGCACAAATGTCGAGCATTAAAATCCAATTACAATATATATATATATAGAGTGTGTTAGAAGGGGAAAAGCTAGCATTATGTAAAGGTTATATGGTTAGTGTGTGTATGGGTGTATGTGAACATGTTCATAGGGTTAGATAGTAGACATGTGTGTGTGTGTGTGTGTGTGTGTGTGTGTGTGTGTGTGTGTGTGTGTGTGTGTGTGTGTGTGTGTGTGTGTGTGTGTGTGTGTGTGTGTGTGTGTGTGTGTGTGAAATATACATGAAAGTGTATAGGAGGATTTGGGTTTCAAAACAATAGCTATCAAGTTACACTACTCATGGCATATTGGTTAAACAATCTATAATGCACAACCTATTTACTCATAACATGCATGGCTAACCATATATATACATATATCTATATGTATAGAGAGGTAGAGATTTAGTTATGTATCTATATACATTATAACAGTACGCATAAACTATATATATATATATATATTTTTTTTTTTTTTTATAAACTATATATATATATATATATATATATATATATATATATATATATATATATATGAACATAACATAGAGATGAAAGGTTAGTTTACATGGCAGTTGTGAACATTAGTGTAGAGTGTCAAGAGTACATGGGTTATAACTTAAAATGAAGGGTTCAACATTCATTTCAGTTTAACATTACATATTAAATCTGAAATTGAACTAACATTTAAAATCAATATGAAAAATGTTAACATGTATTCAGTTTCAGGATTTTGGTAAAATTCAAACATCAAAACCAACCCAATGTTCACCACAACCAAAACCTAACATGTAAGAGTATGAAACCTAACATTATATCCCTACATACAACAATGTATATGGCTCAAACATTACATTTAAAAACTGTAAATTGAACTAATCACTTAGAATCCAGTGTTAAAGGGTTAATATGCACACGGTCTTAGATTTGACAAATTCAAACACAAAACTTAACCAATTTTTTTAAGAATTGAAATCCTGTATTTAACATACATGTGCAGTGATGTAAACAACAACTAATAATATGAAATTTATATTTAAATTACGAATTTAAACTGGAAAAAAAATAGAGAACTATTCTCTGATACTATATTGTGTCAGATGGGATTTTGAGAATTTAACATCAACAATATATTAATATGTATTTAGATGGATTGGTAATCAAAGTGTAGCATGCATACGTGTCAGGCAATATGTCTGTGTCCGCTATATATATATTCTCATGTCCCAATAAAAAAAATCAAATTCCATATCAAGACCAACATTTAGATTCCTACCAAGATTGCAAGTAGGTGATTGATGTAATCAAGACAGTTTTATTATTATTATTATTATTTAATACAAGAATAATAGCAAGAAGGAAATAACGATAAAATATGTTCTGCTTATCCGTTTAAAAGAAGGAACCATTTTGAAACCAGAGCTATAATATCAAATCCAAGATAAGGTCTAGCAAAAATTATCGATTCATTATATTATGAAGAAACTCATAGCAAGAAGTTATACAAGGTTTAGAAAAACAGCTAAAGCTAATCCTAAGTTAAATAAAGAGAAGCAAAACAAAACAAAACAAACAATAATTCTTTTTTTTGAATCACTGAAACAAAAGTAGAGAAAACATGTTCAAGAACATTTAAGGTACAATCTGATAATCATATACGTCTATCCAAAATCATGGTACTATAAATCCTCGTCATACTAGTAAGCAAGGCTACGATAATCACAAAGTCCTCGACTTAGGCACATACCTCTAGAATTATTGTATTTAAAATTTTCGCGATGCCGCTAGCTTGGCTGCGAAAACCATAAATTCCCATACCCGAAAAATATATCCAAAGTCAGACTATATGTCCTCACCATGCTGGCTAATGTGACTGTAGAAGACTAGATTCCATAACTTAGATGACCTAGCCCATATAATTTCATCTTGACAAAAATTAAATTAAATCAACAATGGATACCCAAAAATCAAATTTATTAACTAACCAAGAAAGATAAATATAAACTATTAGAATCAAATTTTGAGATATTTTATAATGAGATTCTCAAGGGTCATCCCAGAAATCTCTCAAGGGATCCTAACTGTGATTGAGTACCTTCAAAAATATATCATAATCCTACTGCAGGCTGTAGTGGTACTCTAGTTCAAATACCACTAAACAAACTCGACCTACATGGACCACCACTAAAAACGTGTCATGAACCGCACCCTAGAGTAAGGGCACGAGAAGTGGGTACGTCCAGCCTATACCGCAGTGTCGGCGGTAGAACGCTGTCCTAGGTCAAACATCTAACAATATAAAGGTACATGTATAGTATATACACTCCGAATGGAGGCGACATAGCAAATACAGTCTCAATCACATCTAAGGTAGAGCATAATAAAAGATAGATAAAATATGAAATCCACAAAGAGATACCGCAGATAGAAGTCTAAGTGTCTAAGATACACAAACCCAGAAAACATCTCAAATTTCAAATACAGTAATCCATAAAGTAAATACAACTCAAGACAACTAAAATAACTATCTATACAACCTCTATTGTGTCTCCTCTAGGCTAGCAGGCAACCTCCAAGCTATCTGTAAAATTTATCAACAGGTCCAGTCAGGACAGGAACGAGTACAATTCATCAAGAAATCCCAAGTAAATGACAGAGAACTATAAAGCAGTTATAGACAGTTGTATTGATGAACATGGCAGTTTATATTCAGGTGATGGTATAGAGAGCCATATAAAGTACAAAGAAAGTAAGTAACTAAACAAGAGAAGAATCATGGCAATAAAAACTGTAAAATAAAATCTAGCTGAACTAGAGTAACATGATGAGTCCAGACGGTACAATATAAGTCGAGTGTAATCCTAATGTGAGTCTAATACAAGATGATTCGAATGTGATTCTAATCATTGTCCTAATAAGGTGAATCGAATAAGGTGATACGAATAAGGTGATACGAATAGTGATTCACATGATGATCTAACAATGATTCGAATAAATTCTCCAAGTGTGTTTTAAAATACTTAGATAGACATGTAAACGGCTATGGGTAAATTTGGCACATCACGCACTGATCAGGTGAGAGATGGCTATCGTTCGAATATCATTCACAGGGGGTGGTTCGAATAGTAGGAATGTTCACATGTCTAATCAAGTATTTCCTTGCCCATCTAATACAAATGAATCCAAAATCTGACACATCAATCGAATACAAGTCCAACCAGCACATGAAGATACGAATAGGTGGTTCGAATAGTGATTCGTATGGTGATTCGAATAATAGAGGCAAAATAAGTAAGTATGTGTGTCCTATACATGGATTCAATAATAACAATACGTGTTTGTAACAGAGAATCACATACTGCTAACTAGAACTGAAGTACAGTAATTGACAAATAAATGAGAGAACTATCAGAGAATGTACCCGCCTGATAACCTGAACAGCTGATAGGTATAGAGGTCCAAACTGAAGCCACAGAGTCCTATTTAGAGCAACACAGGTCAAGATGTATACGAGAGATGATAAATGAAATGTACAATACATCTGCATGTTTTCTAGGTCAAACTAGACTAAAGTCAACACTTGGTCAACTCTAGTCAACCGCATTAGTCAAATTAGGTCAACTAGGTCAAGTCCTAGCCCAAACAAGTCTAACAAGTCTCACTAGACCTAACCAAGCCTAGGCTAGCACTCACACAATCACAAGACAATGTGAACCACAATAATGCATAATATAAAATAGATAATATATATAAATACATACCTTCATACATACATGCATATCCACATTACATACATATTTATATATAGGCATATGTTACATCATGCATATTTACATAGTTACATAGATATATACTTTCATGCACATTTACATACATACTTTTATACATTATATATGTTAACATTCATTACAATGCATTATATTTTACTTATACCTTTGATTGATTGATTCATTCATATATGACATTTATTCATGCATATTACATACTTACATTCATCTATACATTATATACTTGTATATAACATGTAAAAAAATAGAAGAGAAAAAAAGGGAAAAAACTGAAATGGAAAGGGAAGGAAAGGAAAATGTAAGAAAAAGGGAAAACAGTGGACATATACATGCTTGCATCATATATTCTACATTACCATACATGCTATCATTATATATTGCATTATATTATTTATATATTATGCATTCATATCTATCATTACATGTATACCTTGCATTCATATCTAGCATTCATTATATACTTTCATGCATACATTATATATCATTCTTTCATTCATGCATTTATGTATTGCTTACATACATTATATTAATTGCATTCCTACATACTTGCATTCAACCATATATATACATTAATGTAAAGAGGATATATATCATATATATATCATTTGATTCATCTAACATATTATGTATTACATACTCTATATTTATTTAATACCCATACTACATAGGCTCATAGGTTACACAAAATACATATATCGTATAGTCACTCTTCTACTTAAAATCAATACTGTACCAATTGGGCCTCTACTAAATTCTAGGATTAAAGTATGTTGTAGCCCTTCATGTTAGCTTTTCGAAACTTCAAACGGATCGCATTTTTGTGTCCGGAAGCTCCCGAAATCGCGAAAATACCGAAACACGTTCGTCTTTCATACAGCTGACACTCAAATAATTCTACAGAAAGTTACAGAATGAATTTGGCTTATTAAAATATATATTTAGAAAGCTAACTTCGATACGGTTCTTTTAAAAAAATGGAAGATAAATCGGAGTTCTAAGCTAAAAGTTATGACATTTTTAAGTTGCTTTGGTTAATAAAAACGTGGATGAATATTATGACGAATTTGAGTTGTTTTGGACAAAAGAAACACATGTAGGCCAAGATACTTGGATACAAACATAGGTATCCAAATGAAACTCATTCTAACCATCCTAACTAAGATCAATCCACTCTCTAACCATTCTAAAACTGAATTTAAATATCTGTTTAAACTATTATCATACATACATACACATGGAGTGTCCTAATTTGGGATCTATCAAGTAGGACACAAGACACATATCTAAAATCCTCAAGAGAGCTCAAAATGGCCTCAAATTTGAATCTAAATGGGACACATGCATGAGGATGGATCCTACGGATTCAAAATTAATTTATATGCAAAAGAAATTGATTTAGAGGATGGATTTTACCTATTGGGAGTGGAATCCCAATGAAATCCTTTAGGACACGGCTCCGATACGAAGATCCCTCAAAGTGGACACTCCTCCTTGCACTCCTCTTCCAATCCTTGGTAGCACCCTTCCCTTGGACAATGGGAATGATTGAGGGAAGGTTTGGTGAAGGAATAATTTGATTTGGAGATCAAATCAATGGGAAGGCTCTCTAAAATTAGGGAAGAACAAAAGAAAAATAAAAGAGGCAAGATTGAATGAAATAAATCATTCTCCCCTAAAGGTGGCTGCCATAAAGTGTCCATTAGAGCTAATAGGAAATGTCCTAATTGCCCCTCTCTAGTCTCATATGGTTAAGTCTAGACTAGGTTCAAGTTTGGGGTCAAAATGATCTAGTTTTGAGTCTCTAACTTAACCATTCTAACATGATAAAAATTAGATTAATTAACTAACTTAAATTTTGGGTCTTGTGAGCCATGCTTAACTTAATATTGGGTCCCATCTAGAGTTTAAGCTACCCGGATCACAATACAAGTCGAAACGAGACGAAACTCAAACCCGACTAAACAAATCCAATAAAAACAATATTAAAAATATAAAATTTTCCCAAAATATTAAAATATAAAAAATGACCAAAATTATAATTCACCAATTTTAAATATTATTTAATTAATTAAAAATTCCCATAAATCATAAATATTCCTATTATTAAATAATAAACTTTTACAAAAGTTTAAAATTACCTCATTTTAGAAAAGTGGGTATTACAAAACAAAAGACGAAGCATTCGAGAAGTTCAAGGAGTTCAGGGCTGAAGCTGAAAGGCAAACTGGACAATAACTCAAGAGGTTAAGGAGTGATAGAGGCGAAGAATATCGATATCATGATTTTACATCGTTCTGCAAAGAACATAAAATCATCAACGAGACTACTGCTCCGTATTCTCCTCAGTCCAATAGAGTAGCAGAAAGGAAGAACAGAACGTTGACAGAGATGATGAACTCAATGTTGTTAACTACGGATCTTCCAAAGTGCTTTTGGAAAGAAGCTGCATTGACGGCCACATTCATTCTGAACAGAGTACCGTATGCAACTTCTGATATTACTCCTCATGAACTCTGGTTCAAAGTCAGACCCAACTTGAATATCATTCGAGTGTGGGGGTGTCTGGCATACGTTAAACTTTCGGACCTGAAGATTCAGAAACTCGGAACAAGGACTACGAAGACGATCTTCTTGGGGTATACCGAGAAGAGTGACGCTCGAAGATTCCTTGACTTGGAGTCTAACCATGTCATCGAATCTCGTGACGCAGAGTACTCTGAAAACAAGTTTGTAGGGCACAAAAATATTGTTTTTGCGGACATTTCGGAGAATAATGATGGTGCAAAGGAAGTTAAGGTTTCCAACGATGTCGTAGTTGAAGAAAAAATTGTTGTTGATGAAACAACGTTTGAACCAGAACTCGAAGAGCCGTCAGCCAAGCGAGTGAGGAGACCAAAGGACTTCGGAGATGACTTTGTCACCTATCATGTAGAAACAGATTTGCTTACCTATGATGAGGCGATGAAGACTAGAGATGCTATCTTCTGGAAGGAGGTAGTGAATGACGAGTATGACTCTATCACCTCCAATAACACATGGGTGTTAGTAGATCTACCTTAAGGAGCAAAATCCATCGGATGTAATAGATCTTCAAGAAGAAGATGAAGGCAGATGGAACTATTAACAAGTTCAAGGCTAGGCTGGTAGCCAAGGGGTTTTCTCAGAAACAGAGGATAGACTACTTTGACACATACGCTCCAGTAGCGCGTATGACCACCATCAGAATGTTAATTGCTCTAGCAGCAATACATAAGTTGGTGATACATCAGATGGTTGTAAAGACAGCATTCCTGAATGGCAAGCTGACTGAAGAGATATACATGCAACAGCCAGATGGATTTATCGTCAAAGGTCTTGAAGACAAAGTCTACAAGTTGGTGAAATCATTATACGATTTGAAGCAAGCTCCCAAGATGCGGCATGAGAAGTTTGACAAAGTTATTAGATCAAACGGCTACAGAGTTAGCGAGACGGACAAGTGTGTTTACACAAAGTTCGCTGATGGAAGAGGAGTCATTGTTTGTCTGTACATGGATGACATGCTAATCCTAGGAACGGATATAGGCAATTCACGGAGACAAAGAAGTTTCTCTCAACCAAGTTCAGTATGAAGGACTTGGGGGATGCAGATGTCATCTTGGGCATAAAGAACATCCGGACAGACACTGGAGTGGCGCTGTCACAATCTCATTACATTGAGAAGATGCTCACACGCTACGAGTATCAGGATCTTCCAGGGATCGATACGCCATACAGGTGTAATCAGAAGCTGAAGCCAAATTCAAGGAAAAGCGTCAGGCAGCTGGAGTATTCTAGCGTTACCGGGAGTTTGATGTATGCAACTACTGCCACAAGGCCTGACATAGCTTTTGTCGTGAGAATGCTGAGTCGTTTCATAAGCAACCTAGGCATTGAGCACTGGAAAGCTGTGAAGCGTGTTATGAAATATCTCAAGAAGACTCAGACATATGCACTGCACTTCAGTGGAGAGCCGTCGGTAGTAGAAGGCTTCAGTGATGCCATCTGGTGCTCAGAGTTGGAGAGCGAGAGGTCCATTGGTGGATTCATTTTCACAATGGGTGGAGCTGCTATATCGTAGAAGTCGAAGAAGCAGACTATGCTCTCGCGGTCTTCTATAGAATCTGAGTTTTTTGTACTTGATACCGCAGCAGATGAAGCAGAATAGCTTCGGGAGCTCATGTATGATCTTCTAATGGTTGGAGCGCAGATACCGGCAATTCTGATATACTACGACAACCAAGCGACTGCGGCGATGGCACCAAATGATCTCTTCAACGGAAAGAAAAAAAACTATGCGGTTAAAGCACAGAGCAATAAACGATCTCATTAAAAGGGGAACTATTGCTTAATTGATGTTCGGAGTCAGGAGAACCTGACGGATCCGTTCACAAAGGGCCTCAAGCGCCAGTTGGTCGATGACACAGCAAGAAAAATGGGCTTGAAGGCATTCTGATATTGTATCTGTGTAATCCTACCATAAAGTTTTATGCTATTAGTTCAAAGAGAAATCTACTAGGCATCTAGCTTTTGGTTCAAGGGAGGACCACTGATTGGGAAAATATCAGGTAACAGTGGGTACATAGTCCTGAGGGACATGGAAGGGATACGGACCCATAACCACTGTTGTCTACTATAGTTCTCTGCGGAGAACATGTCATGTGGAGAGGATGGCTTAAACGCCTTAATGAGTTCTCAGACAGAGTGAATGCCTGTTGTGCTTTACAGGAAGCACGGTAGCGCAACACTACAAAGGATCTCATGGACTCCATACTACAGTGGGGTGACACCACAATAAGGTTCCCAGATAGGGGTAATGCCTCGGCTTAGCAAGCCATGTCACTGCGGCGTAGCACCGCTTATAGGCATGTCACCCCCAGTTTTTAGAAATGGGGGTATTTTTGTCATTTTGTACTTTTGAATATTTTGAAATTTGTTTTATTATTTATGATATTGTTTTGGGGTTATTTGAGTCGGGTTCGAATTTCAGCTCATTCCGACTTGTATCGGGGACCCGGGGTAGCTTAGACTCTGATCGGGACCCAACTGAAACCGACCAACTTGTCATGACCAAACCCAGATATTTATATTTGACTAATTCTATTTGATTTTAGTGGGATTATGGATTAGAATTAGATTTAGAACTTGAAATTAGGAGTTTTCAAGTTACCATTTTGACCCCAACTCAAACCACTCATTCTTTAACATAGAGGGCATTTTGGTAAATTGCCAAATGTCCCAACCCTCTAGGATGTGGCCGGCTATGTATGGAGCACCCCCTCTCCTTTGCTTCACTCCAAAGCAACCTCTCTCTCTCCATTTCATTTCTATCTACAACTTTCTCTCTCTTGTTCTTCCCCAAAATTTAGAGAGCCACTCCATTGATTTCATCTCCAAATCCACCATTTCTTCCACCAAATATTCTTCTTTTCTCTTCTACTCCATGAAAGGAAGGAGATAGCCAAGTTTGGAAGGATTCGGAGCTCGTTCGTGTCCTTTTTGAATCTCTACGTGTCGGTGTCGAGTCGGAAGGCTTTTTCCTTTGAATCTCTCTCCCGGAAGGTATAATCTCTCCTCTAAACCATCCCAACATGCATATAGGTTGATTTTGACCCATAGGAAAAACCCCCATTGTTGTGTCTCCATTTGTGTCCGTTTCGTGTCCTTTTGGAGACTTTTAGGAGTGTCCTATGTGTAGGTTTGTGTCCTAGTAGAAAATTCCTATTTGGACACATGTGGAATTATTGGTATATTGATTTATGGTTGTTCTAATATTTATTCCATATTTTAGGAGTGTTTAGGAATGTGTTTTCCATAGTATCATAATGTATCATATTCCTAATATCTATGTGTGTATATATGTGGTGATATGTATATTAATCTCTATGTCTATATATATGTATATATATATATTGGTTTTTATATATGTATATATATTATGGTGGTATTGGTGTCATGAGAATAGTGGTAGTGGTGTTGAGAGTGTGTATTTATATATATATGTGTGTGTGTGTGTGTGTGTCTGTATATATATATGTGTGTGTATGTAGATATGTATGTGGGAGAATGAGAAGGAGAAAAATAGGACGGAGAATGGGAAGGAGAATGGGATGAGAATAGGAAGGAGAATGGGAAGGAGAATGATGAGGAGAATAGGAAGGAGAATGGGAAGGAGAATGAGGAGGAGAATGGGAAGGAGAATGGGAAGGAGAATGGGACGGAGAATGAGGAGGAGAATGGGAGGAGAATGAGAAGGAGAATGAGGAGGAGAATAGAGAGGAGAATGAGAATGAGAATGAGAAGGAGAATGAGGAGGAGAATAGAGAGGAGAATGAGAATGAGAATAGGAAGGAGAATGGGAAGGAGAATGAGGAGGAAAATAGGACGGAGAATGGGAAGGAGAATGGGATGAGAATAGGAAGGAGAATGGGAAGGAGAATGATGAGGAGAATGGGAAGGAGAATGGGAAGGAGAATGGGAAGGAGAATGGGACGGAGAATGAGGAGGAGAATGGAAGGAGAATGAGAAGGAGAATGAGGAGGAGAATAGAGAGGAGAATGAGAAGGAGGAGAATGAGAAGGAGAATGAGAAGGGTAAATGTAGAAAATAGGATATTGATGAGATATTGAGTTTAACTTCTAAGATGGTGTTAGAAATAAGTTGTCTTGGTAGGTAATGACTAGATGAGGGTAGTTTAGGCTAGTCTTGACCTCCGTTGACCAAGAGTGGACTTTTTGACCAAAAGTCAACTTCAAGTCAACACTTGACTTAGAATTGACCAAAACCAAACCAGAGTTGACCAGTTGACTGAAAATCAACTGTTAGTCAACATTTGACTTGTTTGACCTAGGGTTGACTCAGTGTTGACCAGAGTTGACTTTTTGACCAAAAGTCAACTGTAAGTCAAACCTTGACCCAAATTGTCCTAGTGTGACCTAGTTTAGCTTGGTATAACTTAGTTTGACCTAGTTTTGACTTAGACTTGCATATCATGATTAGATTAGCTTTCCTTTCATTATTAAACCATATTTTGACTTGTAGTATCTCATCTTTAGGTCTGTGATTTCTCTGAGCGTCCGTTCACCTTATCAGCTCAGGACCACAGGCGAGTACATTCACTGATAGTTTTCATTGTCTTGATATCTACTATATCCAATTCAGTTGTAGTGTCTTACTTGATTCTCGACACGATAGTTCACGGACTAGTATACGTCGGATCCTGGCATGAGATGTTATTCCTGGACTTTCTTGGTATATGGGTATGAGATATTTTCGTGTTTCCTGTACTTGTATAGACATGGACTTGGGAGTGGGCTGATCACCTGCTTTTGAATCCGGTGTCATAACGTGCCATGTCCGGATCCGTGATACTATTCGGGGGATAGAGGGGAATTATTAGGGGTTATGTGATCAAAGCCTTCGTGATGATATTTCCGTGTTTTGCTGGCGCCACCCTCACCTCACGTAGGGTGTAGCAGATACCCCCTTCCGGTTATCTAGGTTGGCCGGCATGCTATCCGTTACGCGGATTGTCGAGCCAAGTGGATAAACGTTTCCTTGTTTTCCTAGCCGATCACATTTTGCCCTAATAATTCAAATCACTTTCTATTTATTTGTTGTCGTATCTTATATTCCAGTTCAGTTTTACTTTCTGTACTTTTCACCATGCTATGATTTCATTTACTCACATGCTCTACCTGCTTTTATACTGTACCATGATTTGAGACTAAGTCCTATTTGAAAGAAGGGTTACAACCCCGGTCCTTGTTTGGTTTTAAGGGTTGTAACTCGGCTTTCGAATGGATCCCAAGTCGCCTATATCTTCGTCTTGTATTTCATTATACTGTCTCTTATAGTATTTGTTAATTCACATGGAACTGCTGTTGGTGTTTGTACTTGCTCATTTTCCTGACAGGATACCGTTATGAAATTTTACAGATGTTTCTGAGACAGATGGAGACTCAGGCCAGGGCAGTGGCCTGATAGATTGGCCACTAGATTTTATACTCCCTGAGTAGTTAGCACTTGTTAGGCTTGACTGGACTGCGATCCAGCTTTGGATTTTAGAATGTAGTATTATATATTATTCTGTGATGTTATGTTTAGTTTTGGACTTGTGTGGATCTCGAACTTATTTCTTGCTTCATCTATCATATTTCATTTCCATGCTATCTACCTTAGTTTTACATTTGTGATTGAGACTGTATTGCTATGTCACCTCCATTCGGAGTGTATATACTGTACAGGTACCTTTATCTGTTTAGTTGTAGTATTTCTAGATGACCTAGACAGCGTTCTACCGTCGATGCTGTGGCGTAGGCTGGACGTACCCACTTCTCGTGCCCCTAATCAGGGTGCGGGTCGTGACACGTTTTTGTGGCGGCCCATGCAGGTCAGTGTCGCAATTAGTACGATCTCGTAATGGTGCTCGACTTAGAGTACTAATTACGAGCCTACGACTAGGTCATAGGATCTAGGATATGATAGGAGTTACTCAATCACATTTTAGGAAATTCTGATCTTTTGATTACCATGACAATTCTTCTTGCATTTGAATTCAATTATCCTCCTTTGATAATATCTTATCTTGTGCCATATTGATCTCTTGGGTTCAATTCGTCCTCAGGATGACGATTACTCGCAGTCAGGCAGCAGCAGGGCAGAGTGCAGGTTCCAATCTTTCGATCTCATTTCCGCATTGTCTCCTTATAACTGTTTGAAATTCAATTCCATCTGTACTTTGATTGGTTGATAAAATTTTGTTCTTGTGATGTGATTTTCTTCTGAGATAAGTCGTATGGGCTAGGTCGCCTCGATTATGAGAATTAGAATCCTCTAGGGTCATGCTATCAGGCATAGTGAGGACATATAGTCGGATTATGGATGTATTTCTAGGGTGTGGAAATTTAAGGTTTTCGCTGCCAAGCATGCGGCAATGCGAAAATTTTAAAATACCATAATTCTAGAGGTATGTACCTTAGTCAAGGACTCTGTGATTATCGTAACCTTGCTCACAGCATGACGAAGATTCTGAGTATCATAATGATTGGACAGACGCATACGATTATCGATTTGCATGATCTTTGTGTTTACTTGTTTTAATTTTGAGGATGATTCTTTTAAGGTGGATAGACTTATAGCACCCAGTTTCTATTTGAGAAAATTTTAAATTTTATAATTTTAGTCATTTAATTCCTGCTTTGATTTTTGAGATTTTTAATCATTTAAAATTTTTATCCATGACTTGTGAATTTGAGATTTTACTATTGTTTGGTTTTAATTTCGAGGACGAAATTTTTTTAAGGTGGATAGATTTGTCACCCCCAGTTTTTAGAAATAGGGGTATTTTTGTCATTTTGTACTTTTGAATATTTTGAAATTTGTTTTATTATTTATGATATTGTTTTGGGGTTATTTGAGTCGGGTTCGAATTTCAGCTCATTCCGACTTGTATCGGGGACCCGGGGTAGCTTAGACTCTGATCGGGACCCAACTGGAACCGACCAACTTGTCATGACCAAACCCAGATATTTATATTTGACTAATTCTATTTGATTTTAGTGGGATTATGGATTAGAATTAGATTTAGAACTTGAAATTAGGAGTTTTCAAGTTACCATTTTGACCCCAACTCAAACCACTCATTCTTTAACATAGAGGGCATTTTGGTAAATTGCCAAATGTCCCAACCCTCTAGGATGTGGCCGGCTATGTATGGAGCACCCCCTCTCCTTTGCTTCACTCCAAAGCAACCTCTCTCTCTCCATTTCATTTCTATCTACAACTTTCTCTCTCTTGTTCTTCCCCAAAATTTAGAGAGCCACTCCATTGATTTCATCTCCAAATCCACCATTTCTTCCACCAAATATTCTTCTTTTCTCTTCTACTCCATGAAAGGAAGGAGATAGCCAAGTTTGGAAGGATTCGGAGCTCGTTCGTGTCCTTTTTGAATCTCTACGTGTCGGTGTCGAGTCGGAAGGCTTTTTCCTTTGAATCTCTCTCCCGGAAGGTATAATCTCTCCTCTAAACCATCCCAACATGCATATAGGTTGATTTTGACCCATAGGAAAAACCCCCATTGTTGTGTCTCCATTTGTGTCCGTTTCGTGTCCTTTTGGAGACTTTTAGGAGTGTCCTATGTGTAGGTTTGTGTCCTAGTAGAAAATTCCTATTTGGACACATGTGGAATTATTGGTATATTGATTTATGGTTGTTCTAATATTTATTCCAGATTTTAGGAGTGTTTAGGAATGTGTTTTCCATAGTATCATAATGTATCATATTCCTAATATCTATGTGTGTATATATGTGGTGATATGTATATTAATCTCTATGTCTATATATATGTATATATATATATTGGTTTTTATATATGTATATATTATGGTGGTATTGGTGTCATGAGAATAGTGGTAGTGGTGTTGAGAGTGTGTATTTATATATATGTGTGTGTGTGTGTGTGTGTGTGTGTCTGTATATATATATGTGTGTGTATGTAGATATGTATGTGGGAGAATGAGAAGGAGGAAAATAGGACGGAGAATGGGAAGGAGAATGGGATGAGAATAGGAAGGAGAATGGGAAGGAGAATGATGAGGAGAATAGGAAGGAGAATGGGAAGGAGAATGAGGAGGAGAATGGGAAGGAGAATGGGAAGGAGAATGGGACGGAGAATGAGGAGGAGAATGGGAGGAGAATGAGAAGGAGAATGAGGAGGAGAATAGAGAGGAGAATGAGAATGAGAATGAGAATGAGAAGGAGAATGAGGAGGAGAATAGAGAGGAGAATGAGAATGAGAATAGGAAGGAGAATGGAAAGGAGAATGAGGAGGAAAATAGGACGGAGAATGGGAAGGAGAATGGGATGAGAATAGGAAGGAGAATGGGAAGGAGAATGATGAGGAGAATAGGAAGGAGAATGGGAAGGAGAATGAGGAGGAGAATGGGAAGGAGAATGGGAAGGAGAATGGGACGGAGAATGAGGAGGAGAATGGAAGGAGAATGAGAAGGAGAATGAGGAGGAGAATAGAGAGGAGAATGAGAAGGAGGAGAATGAGAAGGAGAATGAGAAGGGTAAATGTAGGAAATAGGATATTGATGAGATATTGAGTTTAACTTCTAAGATGGTGTTAGAAATAAGTTGTCTTGGTAGGTAATGACTAGATGAGGGTAGTTTAGGCTAGTCTTGACCTCCGTTGACCAAGAGTGGACTTTTTGACCAAAAGTCAACTTCAAGTCAACACTTGACTTAGAATTGACCAAAACCAAACCAGAGTTGACCAGTTGACTGAAAATCAACTGTTAGTCAACATTTGACTTGTTTGACCTAGGGTTGACTCAGTGTTGACCAGAGTTGACTTTTTGACCAAAAGTCAACTGTAAGTCAAACCTTGACCCAAATTGTCCTAGTGTGACCTAGTTTAGCTTGGTATAACTTAGTTTGACCTAGTTTTGACTTAGACTTGCATATCATGATTAGATTAGCTTTCCTTTCATTATTAAACCATGTTTTGACTTGTAGTATCTCATCTTTAGGTCTGTGATTTCTCTGAGCGTCCGTTCACCTTATCAGCTCAGGACCACAGGCGAGTACATTCACTGATAGTTTTCATTGTCTTGATATCTACTATATCCGATTCAGTTGTAGTGTCTTACTTGATTCTCGACACGATAGTTCACGGACTAGTATACGTCGGATCCTGGCATGAGATGTTATTCCTGGACTTTCTTGGTATATGGGTATGAGATATTTTCGTGTTTCCTGTACTTGTATAGACATGGACTTGGGAGTGGGCTGATCACCTGCTTTTGAATCCGGTGTCATAACGTGCCATGTCCGGATCCGTGATACTATTCGGGGGATAGAGGGGAATTATTAGGGGTTATGTGATCAAAGCCTTCGTGATGATATTTCCGTGTTTTGCTGGCGCCACCCTCACCTCACGTAGGGTGTAGCAGATACCCCCTTCCGGTTATCTAGGTTGGCCGGCATGCTATCCGTTACGCGGATTGTCGAGCCAAGTGGATAAACGTTTCCTTGTTTTCCTAGCCGATCACATTTTGCCCTAATAATTCAAATCACTTTCTATTTATTTGTTGTCGTATCTTATATTCCAGTTCAGTTTTACTTTCTGTACTTTTCACCATGCTATGATTTCATTTACTCACATGCTCTACCTGCTTTTATACTGTACCATGATTTGAGACTAAGTCCTGTTTGAAAGAAGGGTTACAACCCCGGTCCTTGTTTGGTTTTAAGGGTTGTAACTCGGCTTTCGAATGGTTCCCAAGTCGCCTATATCTTTGTCTTGTATTTCATTATACTGTCTCTTATAGTATTTGTCAATTCACATGGAACTGCTATTGGTGTTTGTACTTGCTCATTTTCCTGACAGGATACCGTTATGAAATTTTACAGATGTTTCTGAGACAGATGGAGACTCAGGCCAGGGCAGTGGCCTGATAGATTGGCCACTAGATTTTATACTCCCTGAGTAGTTAGCACTTGTTAGGCTTGACTGGACTGCGATCCAGCTTTGGATTTTAGAATGTAGTATTATATATTATTCTGTGATGTTATGTTTAGTTTTGGACTTGTGTGGATCTCGAACTTATTTCTTGCTTCATCTATCATATTTCATTTCCATGCTATCTACCTTAGTTTTACATTTGTGATTGAGGCTGTATTGCTATGTCACCTCCATTCGGAGTGTACATACTGTACAGGTACCTTTATCTGTTTAGTTGTAGTATTTCTAGATGACCTAGACAGCGTTCTACCGCCGATGCTGCGGCGTAGGCTGGACGTACCCACTTCTCGTGCCCCTAATCAGGGTGCGGGTCGTGACAAGGCAAGTAGCATAATACTGTATATTATTGTCACGCCCCAGAACCAGAATACTGGAGAGCGGGGGCAGACATAGCCAGCTACGCAATCCCAAAGTACGTTAATACTCTGAAATCACGTATAAGCTGTCAAGACATGGGGGTTACTCTACAGGCCATCAGTCAATCCTATGGTTTAACAATCCTAGGTATCTCAATCACAGGCAATTATACAAGAGCAAGAGTACGATCATCATACATACAATAGTAAGGCGTCCCGAACCATATATACATGACTGATCATGAAGCCAGTACCACAGAACTGATGACTAGCTAGAATATTAGTCGTACATAATAAGGACTAGCTATAGTCTAGAATACACATATCATGTTTATGCCCGTAGGCTACAATATCAAGGAAAATACCAAAATACGAGCTAAACACGTGCTCGGGGCTAAGCGTTACAAGAGGAGAATTTACATATCAGTGGAAGAAGAAACCCACTGAGGCACTCTGGTGCTCCGGCTGGTCACCGTCGAGTGGATGGTGCGGTAGATCCTTCGGGCTCTTCTATTAGAACCTGGCCATGCAAAACCAGTGGGGTCAGACCCCAAATAGCAAGTACCACAAAGGAGGCCGAACTATGAACTTAAAATCGACAATCATTAGCAATCAACAAGGAGAGAAAGCAATAAGTAAAGGAGGATCGAGATTCGTGCAGTACCAATGCACTTAACCCGAACATAAGAAGGCAGTAAGCAAAGCATTTAGTAAACACAAGTAAAAGTAGACTTGTTAAGCAAACGATCTTTTAAGAGTTATGCAAAGCAAGTAGTCATATAAACAGGTGAGATAAAGTAACTAGAGAACATATTAAATAACTAGAGCTAGGCAATATACGAAGAGAGGACAAAAGTACTATTCCGGAAGCCAGTTTACAACCCTTAAACCAAACAAGGACCGAGGTTGTAACCCTTCGCCTGAACAGAACTTGGTCTCTGATCATTTATTGCTAAAGGTGACAATCATTAAGTGACACTCAGAGAGTGACAAACAGGGAGTCAGGGAGTGACAATACAGAGTATAATACATTAGAGTGACAATCATTGCAATCATTATCCTGGAAACAATTAGGAACTGGATCTAAACAAGACTTAGACTGGGAAGGTGATATACGATGAGATAACCATGGGACTATTCAGATAACCAGGTTACAACCCGTAAACCAAACAAGGACCGGGGTTGTAACCTTTCGTCTGAACAGAACTTGGCTTCTTCCACCATTTATCGGCAAGGTAAATATAAGAAATCAGGGCAAGTAACAATCTGGAGTGACAATCATTATGGTAACAATCTGGAGTGACAATCCTTCAATCATTCTGGTACAATCTTATAATCAATCAATTCTAGACAATACTATACTGGACTAGACTCCATCCAAGCAATCACGGCCAATCATTGCCTACGGCTTTCTACATTAACTAGCTAGGGTTATCACAGTCCTAGTTACTAGCAAGATGCAATGAGAATTCCAAGTCCGGTTACCCGTTTGTTACTACCTGAGTGATCCCAGCAAGAAAAGGAAAAGATAGCAGGATATAGCAGACACACTGTAGTAAGATACATGTGTCCTAAGGTACCACACTCGACGGCGGGCTGGAAGTGCGCTCATCTCGACGGATAGCAACAAATCCCATGTATATATATATATATATATATATATATATATATATATATATATATATAAGGCCGGGACCAAAGGGGCAACAGGTAACTGGGAAATTCTCCATGAACTATTTGATCAATCTAGTCATTATTCCTAGCCATATTCAGTATGAATCCCTGACCGTGGGAAACCAGGGATTCATGTCCTAGACATGATGCAAGACAAGATGGGTTCATTTGTACAAGCACAATCGCCCACGGTATCCAGGCCATTTATTTATATAGGTTATGTCATGTCAGGTAGCCGTCGTAACAGCTTATCAAGATATATCATGTTAGGTCTACTTGTCAGGAGTGCGCCACGGCGGGCCACTATCAGGTCATGTCATGTCCACTTGGTACTTGTCAAGAGTGCGCCTTAACAGGCCACTATCGTGTTCTATCCTTACATTATCATGAATGAGAGAAACTTGCATAAAATAACTAGTAACATGTTCTTGAAGCCAAGGAAAAGATCTACAACTTTTATGTTTTGAGTTTTTCAAGATTCTAGCTACAAAACAACTTAAACAGGCAAAAACAGTGAAATAGAGCAATTTCAGCGCATGGGATTCCTGCACAAATCGGCGCATGAGATTCCTGTACAAATCGGCGCATGAGATTCCTGTACGAATCGGCGCATGAGATTCCTGCACGAATCGGCACATGGGATTCCTGCACAAATCGGCGCATGAGATTCCTGCACGAATCGGCGCATAAGATTCCTGCACGAATCGGCGCATGAGATTCATGCACGAATCGGCACATGAGATTCTGCACAAATCGGCGCATGAGATTCCTACACAAATCGGCGCATGAGAAACTCAAGTTGCGTCTTCAGTACATGCGCGTAGGAAACCTATGCGCATGACACGCTCAGAGTTAAGGGATGCGTTGCCGGGACTTCACGGCGCATGGCCTCCCGGCGCATGAGGTTCATCGTCCCCAAACAGCAAGTTCATCCATGAAAGTTCCAAAAACTTGTAATGGCCATAACTTCCTCATCCGGAGTCGAAATCAAGCGAAACAAAAGCCAAAACTGCATGAAATTAAATTCTCTACAACATGGAACCACTAGTTTTCGTAAACAAGTAAGTTTGGTAGATCAAAACCCAAGAAAACCGAAAATAATATAAACTTAGATCTACAAGAATCCACCCGGTAAAATCAAAAACTCCAAGTTCTAAACATACTTAGAATCATGCAAGGAAGAAGATGGAACAATCAAAAGTAAATTTGTTCAAGGTTCGGCAAGGTGTACTTGCCTCTCCTCCTTGGTGAAGAAGGAAAGAAGAAGAAGATGAAGATGGAAAATGAAAATGAATAATGGAGAAGAGAGAGTGGTAGGTGGCTTATATAACAACCCCAAGCAATCTCCACCATTCATTCCTCTCCACTCAATCTAAACCATACACCTCTCTCATGAGAAACCAAACCAAACCAAGTCAAAGTGGAACCGAACCAAATAAAACCAAATCCAAGTTAAACCAAGTCATGATTCATACCAAAATAAATGAAACAAGCCAGTATACGGGTCACCCGACGATTGTCAGAAATCCGTACAATGACAATTCAGTAACTTTAAATATTCTCAAAAATTCAGGAAATACGAAATACAGCTCAAATAAATATGTATCCGTATAAAATACTGATACAGTGAGGCGGGCCTCACAACTCTCCACCCCTTAGAAATATTCCATCCTCGGAATTTCCTGAGGCTAGTCGAGCAAGATAACAAAACAAAAGCTCCAGGAACTCAACAATCTCAATAAATCAAGCACGGCATATAAGTAAAGTAAAACAATCAGTAATGTAATTAAATGCGTAAGCGGTAAATAAATGCACAAGAACAAATACAATCATGATCAAGAAGGGCTGGAGGCATATGGATCAATATGTCTCCTGAGACAGTTGTGTAGAAACCAACGTCCTCGCTGGCCTAAGCTGACTCCCAAAAAATAGATAAAAGTCAAGCCTCAAGGTAAGTCGGTACCAATGACTTAGTTCAAGACATGACTCTACCCAGGACGTATCATCGTAGTTGAAACAGATGCATGAACTTATCACCTGTCTCAAGATACGAAGACAGAAGAGACTGGCTGATTGGGATGGACTAACATCTCTGCCTGCATGCTGAGTCTGATCCTCCATAACTGGCCTGGCTAAAGAATGCTGAGCTGCCCTCGGCAAAACACGAACAAGATAATCCGAAGGATCAAGAACGGTGCCCTTGAAGGTTGAAGGACACAAGATCAAATCATAGGAACAGGAATGATCAATGATCAAAACAGATATCAAGTCAAGTATCAGAGGTAGAGAATAATCCGAAGGAGATCAATAAAGATAATCGTGATTGAGATATCTAAACATGGTAACCCCTACAAATCTGAAAATCGAGACCTGCGTGGGCCACCACTAAAACCATGTCACGCCCCAGAACCAGAATACTGGAGAGCGGGGGCAGACATAGCCAGCTACGCAATCCTAAAGTACGTTAATACTCTGAAATCACGTATAAGCTGTCAAGACATGGGGGTTACTCTACAGGCCATCAGTCAATCCTATGGTTTAACAATCCTAGGTATCTCAATCACAGGCAATTATACAAGAGCAAGAGTACGATCATCATACATACAATAGTAAGGCGTCCCGAACCATATATACATGACTGATCATGAAGCCAGTACCACAGAACTGATGACTAGCTAGAATATTAGTCGTACATGATAAGGACTAGCTATAGTCTAGAATACACATATCATGATTATGCCCGTAGGCTACAATATCAAGAAAAATACCAAAACACGAGCTAAACACATGCTCGGGGCTAAGCGTTACAAGAGGAGAATTTACATATCAGTGGAAGAAGAAACCCACTGAGGCACTCTGGTGCTCCGGCTGGTCACCGTCGAGTGGATGGTGCGGTAGATCCTTCGGGCTCTTCTATTAGAACCTGGCCATACAAAACCAGTGGGGTCAGACCCCAAATAGCAAGTACCATAAAGGAGGCCGAACTATGAACTTAAAACCGACAATCATTAGCAATCAACAAGGAGAAAAAGCAATAAGTAAAGGAGGATCAAGATTCGTGCAGTACCAATGCACTTAACCCGAACATAAGAAGGCAGTAAGCAAAGCATTTAGTAAACACAAGTAAAAGTAGACTTGTTAAGCAAACGATCTTTTAAGAGTTATGCAAAGCAAGTAGTCATATGAACAGGTGAGATAAAGTAACTAGAGAACATATTAAATAACTAGAGCTAGGCAATATACGAAGAGAGGACGAAAGTACTATTCCGGAAGCCAGGTTACAACCCTTAAACCAAACAAGGACCGAGGTTGTAACCCTTCGCCTGAACAGAACTTGGTCTCTGATCATTTATTGCTAAAGGTGACAATCATTAAGTGACACTCAGAGAGTGACAAACAGGGAGTGACAATATAGAGTACAATACATTAGAGTGACAATCATTGCAATCATTATCCTGGAAACAATTAGGAACTGGATCTAAACAAGACTTAGACTGGGAAGGTGATATACGATGAGATAACCATGAGACTATTCAGATAACCAGGTTACAACCCATAAACTAAACAAGGACCGGGGTTGTAACCCTTCGTCTGAACAGAACTTGGCTTCTCCCACCATTTATCAGCAAGGTAAATATAAGAAATCAGGGCAAGTAACAATCTGGAGTGACAATCATTATGGTGACAATCTGGAGTGACAATCCTTCAATCATTCTGGTACAATCTTACAATCAATCAATTCTAGACAATACTATACTGGACTAGACTCCATCCAAGCAATCACGGCCAATCATTGCCTACGGCTTTCTACATTAACTAGCTAGGGTTATCACAGTCCTAGTTACTAGCAAGATGCAATGAGAATTCCAAGTCCGGTTACCCGTTTGTTACTACCTGAGTGATCCCAGCAAGAAAAGGAAAAGATAGCAGGATATAGCAGACACACTGTAGTAAGATACATGTGTCCTAAGGTACCACACTCGACGGCGGGCTGGAAGTGCGCTCATCTCGACGGATAGCAACAAATCCCATGTATATATATATATATATATAAGGCCGGGACCAAAGGGGCAACAGGTAACTGGGAAATTCTCCATGAACTATTTGATCAATCTAGTCATTATTCCTAGCCATATTCAGTATGAATCCCTGACCGTGGGAAACCAGGAATTCATGTCCTAGACATGATGCAAGACAAGACGGGTTCATTTGTACAAGCACAATCGCCCACAGTGTCCAGGCCATTTATTTATACAGGTTATGTCATGTCATGTAGCCGTCGCAACAGCTTATCAAGATATATCATGTCAGGTCTACTTGTCAGGAGTGCGCCACGGTGGGCCACTATCAGGTCATGTCATGTCCACTTGGTACTTGTCAAGAGTGCGCCTTAACAGGCCACTATCGTGTTCTATCCTTACATTATCATGAATGAGAGAAACTTGCATAAAATAACTAGTAACATGTTCTTGAAGCCAAGGAAAAGATCTACAACTTTCATGTTTTGAGTTTTTCAAGATTCTAGCTACAAAACAACTTAAACAGGCAAAAACAGTGAAATAGAGCAATTTCGGCGCATGGGATTCCTGCACAAATCGGCGCATGAGATTCCTGCACGAATCGGCGCATGAGATTCCTGCACGAATCGGCGCATGGGATTCCTACACGAATCGGCGCATGAGATTCCTGCACGAATCGGCGCATGAGATTCCTGCACGAATCGGCGCATGAGATTCCTGCACAAATCGGCGCATGAGAAACTCATGTTGCGTCTTCAGTACATGCGCGTAGAAAACCTATGCGCATGACACGCTCGGAGTTAAGGGATGCGTTGCCGGGACTTCACGGCGCATGGCCTCCCGGCGCATGAGGTTCATCGTCCCCAAACAGCAAGTTCAGCCATAAAGTTCCAAAAACTTGTAATGGCCATAACTTCCTCATCCGGAGTCAAAATCAAGCGAAACAAAAGCCAAAACTGCATGAAATTAAATTCTCTACAACATGGAACCACTAGTTTTCGTAAACAAGTAAGTTTGGTAGATCAAAACCCAAGAAAACTGAAAATAATATAAACTTAGATCTACAAGAATCCACCCGGTAAAATCAAAAACTCCAAGTTCTAAACATGCGTAGAATCATGCAAGGAAGAAGATGGAACAATCAAAAGTAAATTTGTTCAAGGTTCGGCAAGGTGTACTTGCCTCTCCTCCTTGGTGAAGAAGGAAAGAAGAAGAAGATGAAGATGGAAAATAAAAATGAATAATGGAGGAGAGAGAGTGGTAGGTGGCTTATATAACAACCCCAAGCAATCTCCACCATTCATTCCTCTCCACTCAATCTAAACCATACACCTCTCTCATGAGAAACCAAACCAAACCAAGTCAAAGTGGAACCGAACCAAATAAAACCAAATCCAAGTTAAACCAAGTCATGATTCATACCAAAATAAATGAAACAAGCCAGTATACGGGTCACCCGACGATTGTCAAAAATCCGTACAATGACAATTCAGCAACTTTAAATATTCTCAAAAATTTAGGAAATACGAAATACAGCTCAAATAAATATGTATCTGTATAAAATACTGATACAGTGAGGCGGGCCTCACAATTATAAATGAAGAGTGGCAGACAGCACTACAAAGAGGCCAGTGTCCTCATGTTACAGTGGCATGACACCATGAAGAGGTACCAGGTAGTGTAAAGCCTCGGCTTTGCAAGCCATGTCATAGCGGCGTAACACCGCACGGAAGAGCAAGGCTTCATGCTGGGTAGTTTGGCACTACACAGAGGCTTGTGACCTCATGCTACAGTAGTATGACTCTACGATGAGGTACCCAGTTAGGAATAAAGCCTCGGCTTTAAGCCATGTCATAGCGGCGTAGCACCGTGCGGAAGCGCAAGGCTTCATGCCAAGGACTCTTTAAAAGAACTCACCTAGAGTGTATGGATAGAAATACAGGCCGTCTCTTGAGGGTAAACTTGTAGACGCCAAAAATACATACACCAAAACCAGGCTGGCACATGGCCTTTAATGTGCACCTAGAAGCACATGTAACTACACTTTGTGAGTGAGAAAAATTACAATTGTGGTACAGAATTCAAGGCATAGTCCATTCTTATATCGCATTATTATTTAACCCATGCGGGAAGATTCAAGTCGTCAGCGACATCTATCCTAATGCAAAATGGACAGTCACTATGGGGAATGCTCAACCCTAGACACATATATGATAAGATATGTGGAGAATTGTTGGTGCTCTTGCTCCTTGACATGAAGAGAGCTTGCTCTCAACATGCTTTGTAAAGTTTAGTCCCACATTGGAAAAGCACTATGAGTTATCTCAACATATATATGAGTATGTGTTGTTGGGATATGCACATGGGATGGTGACCCTAAGGAGGAAACCATGTGGGTAATTTTACTAAGAGGAAAATGATTAATTCCAACAAGGACGTAAGTTGATTTTTGTTGTGCGGGCTCGGACTCGACACGGACACCAGCTTATCTCGTGCATGTACGGGAGTGTTCGGGGGGAAGGCGTGGGCTAGCACTCGACTATGTTGATTGTGAGATGATGTAAAATATCAGACTCTATTTTAGAGTATTGATATTTTAGTCCCACATTGGATATGAGAGTTGGTGAGGCCTCACTCCACTCTATAAATAGAGCCCCCTTACTTCCTTTCCAAGATGCACCAAAGAAGAGAGTTAAGGGAGTCCGTAAAGTTCAGGAAGCCCGTTCAAGTCACAAATATTGACTGACGAGCGTTCCAGAAGTTCTCTTGAACTTGCTGGTTCCTGGAAGCGGATCGTATAGAGGCAAATCTTGCTTTGAGCAACAGTGTTTTTTTACACCCCAGTAGATTTAATCCGCCTCTTCTTCTTCTTCTGTTTCTCTGTAACTCGTTCTTCAGGTTTTAAGGCACCTACTGAGTAGGGAGACCTAACTTTGTTCTTGAGATCTATCTCATTTGTGGCACCTACTGTGTAGGCTTGCTAAACTCCTCATTTGTGGCACCTACTACTGTGTAGGCTTGCTAAACTCCTCATTTGTGGCATCTACTGTGTAGGTTTGCTGAACTCCTGTTTTTCATCTATATCCACGCCTCAGAACTAACAGAAATTAATAAATTAATTTCTCTAATTAAATAATTTTATAAACAAAAATATATAATTAAGAAATAATAAATTAATTCAATCTAATATAAATATAACAAACACTTTGGACAACGATGCAATGTAATTGGACTTCTTTATACGAGTATATGTACAATAATGAGAATAATAAACATTTAGAAAGTTGCAAACAAAATAAGTTCACTAGTTTAGGAATGGAAAGTCCAACTTGATGCAAAATTTTCGAGCTTAACTCGCTACATCTCCAACTACTATAAGGGTGTGTTTGGTAACTGGTATTAGAGCTTGGAAGTGTAAATCTTTTGGATTTGGCCAAAGGATTTGAAATTCTGTTGTTTGGTTGTGGAGTAAATTCGACCGGATTTGGAAAGGTGAAAAGGAACTGCAGTTCATGTCCCCTTATAAATTCCTCCCATATTCCCATTTCCACTTCCTCTCTACAGAATAGGATGTGGGTTGTTTTGTATTTTTTTAATAAATTAATTATGTTATGATTATACTAAACTTATTACTCAATAACTGTCAGTAATAAAAAAATGTTATTACTAACAAATAACTAATCAAAAATTAATATTTTAATATTTTGTTCTTAATTAGTGTTAGCTGTTAGTAAATACGTATTTGTCCAATATTTCTACTTAATTAGTGTTAGTTGTTAATAAATACATACTTTTTTATTCTTAAATTTTTATAAGTTTTTGACTTATGTAGCATGACCATGGCTACATATTTGTTCATTTTTTTATACGTGTTCGACACGACAAATAATTTTTGATGTGTCCGTACTATCTAGATTTTGACTGAATATATTTGAATGATCTCATTATTAGTAATTAATTAATAAAATATGATAGTTTATTATTATATAATTAGAATAATTAATTATTGTTTTAATTTATTAAATAAATTATTTAATTTATTAAATTGTTATATGTGTTGATTATAATTTATTATTATTATTATATTATACTCTTCTACTTTTTTACTTTTCACTTTCTTATCTCAACCAAACACATTTGTCTACTATTCCATTTTCCACATTTCACTTTCCTACCTCAACCAAACACATTTGTCCCCTACTAGGGGGACAAGAAAGTGGTTGAATTCCTACATAAAATCTATTTTTAAAAGTCCAAATCCCACTCTTACCACACTTACGCTTTACCAAACAGACCCTAAGCGCCATATACTTCGTAAACTACACTGCTTTCCATCCCAACTTCAAGCAACCAACATTGCATGATTCAAGTACGAGTAGGTGTGGCGATGGGTAGGGTAGGGTAGGGTAAGGACAGGAAGAGGGCAGGGCAGGGTAGGGTATTAACATTTTTTGATACCCTAGGGGAGTCATGAGGGTAGGGTAGGGTAGCCCTCTTCCAAAAAACCAATACCCATTATCCGTCCTTGTCCTTTACCCTCACAGGGTAGCTGAGGGTCAGGGTAGGGAGGGTAAGGGTATTACCCTTGCCATTTCAATTTTTTTAACTTTGAAAATCATTTTTTTTGCTAGTAAACACCTTGATACTTAAGATTTTTACAACATTCAAAAATCATAACAACTTAACAAGAAATAACAGGGAGAATATATTTTTTTTTTACTAAAGGCGCTGAACCCAGTTATATAGTGGAACCTGGGCTGCCTACATACCCAAGGAGAGGACTAGACCTGACTCCTTAGGATCAAGCACTATGTAGTTCTCCTAATCCTAAGTACTAACTAATTACAAAAAACTCCAAATATGTAGTAGTAATTCAGGGTAGGGTAGGATAGGGTTCGAGTTACAGGACGGAGGGAGTGTGGGACTATACAAGTATGTAGTAGTAACTACAGTGGGAGTGTGGGACTATACAAAATTACAAAGCACAGATTTACAGGGTAGTGGCTAGGGTAGTGATTCAGGGTAGGGTAGGGTTCAGGGTAGGATTACAGGGAAGAGGGTAGGACGGGTAGGACGGGTACCCGGGTAATTGCACTCTGGTAGCAGAATAAAATCCTTACCCTACCCTAATTCCAAGAGGGTAAGGGTAGGGCTTGCCCTCCTAGGGTAGAGGGTATCCGTGGGCACCTGATGGTACAAGATACCCGGTTAGGGTAGAGGGTACCAGGACAAAATCGCCAGCCCTAAGTACGAGGCCTTGTTGTGTCAGTGTTTATCAAAATATACGGATCTCCAAAATATTGCATGATTTAAGTATGAAACCCTTTGTTATATGCATGACATGCATGCATGTGGTGTTGCCTTAAGAAATTTATGAAGTACAAATAATTCATTGGCGGGGAGGTTAGATGGCTCCAGTGCCAATCCAAAGTATTGGATTGTCCTATCCGGGACTAATTTTAGTTATCCGTTGATCATTCCGATCTCGTGTAATGTCACGTTGAATTTGAGAATTGTCCTAAGCAGAAAGAGTTGTCCAAATAATCCGAAGTTTTACCTGTCTTATCCCTCAGACTGGCATAGACGGCTCAAGGTCTCCTCCATTCACCACCCCTCGTGTTGCTATCACATGTTCTCCATTCCCTATTTTTTTTCCTGAATCCGGATGGGAAGACATGCATGCAAATTTAGCAAACAATAACCCACTTTTTTCTTGGGGGTGCAACTCAGACGGGTTGGGTCGGACTTGAGGTCAATCCGAGTCCAATCCTATGAATCATATGTCAAGTCCGAGCCCAAGTCCGACCCGACCTCGGGTTCAATATATGAAGCCAAAGATCAAGTCCGGAAGATCTGATTTGGCTCGGGTTAAACTCGAGTTGGGTCGGGTCCATCGGGTTTATCGGACTCTAATATAATATTTAAAATAATTTTAAAGAAAAGTAATATTAAACTCGTAATCAAATAGCAATCAAGTCTTGATCATTACAAAATACAAACTGAAATAAGATTTAGGATAATGAGTTGAAGAGTTTGGGCGGAGAAATTTAGTATTACTTTTTATTTAAGAAGTATATATATATATATATATATATATATATATATATATATATATATATATATATATATATATATATATATATATATATATATATATTTGCAAATGACCTCTAGCCTAAAATATAGTCATTTGCAAATATATATATATATATATATATATATATATTTGCAAATGACTATATTTTAGGCTAGAGGTCATTTGCAAATATATATATATATATATATATATATATATATATATATATATATATATATATATATATATATATTAGCCTAGTGGTTAAGATTAAGAGTATATATATATATACTCTTAACCACTAGGCTAGAGATCATTTGCAAATATATATATATATATATATATATATATATATATATATATATATATTTGCAAATGATCTCTAGCCTAGTGGTTAAGAGAAATGTATGCGGCCCAAGCAGTCAGGAGATCGATTTCCGGTGGGAGCGTTCACCACAACAATTACCATTTTCAAATATATATATATATATATATATATATATATATATATATATATATATATATATATATATATATAGGATTTCGGATTCTTCGGGTAACCCGACGTATTAACCGAGCCCAATCCGATTTTTGATCGGGTTCAAATATTTTAATCCGAGCTCGAACCCGAATCCTAGTATCTTCAGTCCTAACCCAACCTATTAACAGGTTTATCCAATCGGACTTGGGTTAGTCCGTCCGAGTTCCACCCCTACTTTTCCTTCCAGAGATGGTAAGTTGGGACACATTCCATACTTCAAGCTCACATGCCAACTAACAATTGTAATATTTAACCGGCCGCTTCCCTAAGAATTTCTCTAATCAAGATGCAAGAATGGGGCTTAGAGCATATCTCCAACCCTATTGTCTTATTTTGTGTTGTAATTCCTACATGACATGAAGCACAAGACAATATCTTTTCTATGTGGCAAGATGATATTCACACAAGACAATGAGATAAAAAAAAATGTTCTCCAATGTAAAAGTATTGAAAAGACAATAAAAAAAAATATTTTTTTCAACTTTTAAGACAACTCTTCCACTTTTTTATTTTTTTATAAATATTTATATTCATAATTGATGACGTGAAGACAAAGTCATTGTGAAGTGTATTGTCTAGATCTAGACAACCAACTTCACATTGTCCTTGTCATGTCATTGCCGTGTCAACTTCGTGATTTATTCTACATTTGCATTGGAGAATAATTTCTGAAATGAAAGCTTGTCGTTTTTATGTGACAATCATTTTTTTTCTAAACTCACAATAGAGTTGGAGATGCTCTTAGTTTGGAATTCACAGCACCAAATTCTTTATTACGTGTGGATAATTATAAGGAGTTTGGGGAACTGGAGTGGATCTCACTCCTTGTTTCCATGAAACACAAATCCCATTTCCTCCCTACTTTATCTGCATTTATAGAAAATCAAAGAAACAAAAGCAGCAGGGGACGATGATGCTCGCTCGCTATATCGATGAGGTGCTGGACGACTATTTTCTGCCTTTAATTAAAAGGCATCGCTGCCGTCCAGTAGGTAACAAGTGCCTTCGCCCCCAGTGTTCCACAAGAAATGGGCGTAGTTTGCTGCGTAGTACGAGTTCCTCGGCTCTGCAGCAATGGCTTCCAAGTAGTTCTCTTCGGCCGAAACCATATCCTTCCGCACCAGCCATAGGAAGCTCGCATATCTGCTCAACGACTCTGCGTCGGCTGGCTTGATCGCTACTGCCCTCTTGAAGTAGTACTCCGCCCTGTAAAGATTAAACCAACAACGATTAATTCATGACAAAAAATGATTAAGAGGATTTGCATTTGATAACAGCTTGATTCCATATCTATAATATCAATCAACAAATCCTCATATTCGATCTCAAAGGAGTTTTCTCCTATTTGTACTTAGGGGTGTGCATATTTGGACCAAACCGATCAAATCGAACCAAAGCAAACCGAATCAGTCGGTTTTTAACTGAACCGATGGTCCGGTCAGATTGGTTCGACTTGAGCATTTAAAAAATCGTCTGATTTGGTTCGGTTCACAATTTGCTCATTCCAAAAATCGCTTAAACCGAACCAAACCAAACCAAACCTAGTTAGTAACAACCTAAACTTAGGTTTATATTCGGTCCAACTTATCCATCTCATGGTTTGTTTATTTTTCCATCTTCAATTCATAGCTCTACTAGGATTAGGGTTTTCGAGAATCATTTTGGATTTGTGGAAGAAATTTGTTATGCAAGTGATTTACTTAGAAGATTATTGTCCACTTTGGTATCTTATACAAACATCTTCCAAACAGGAGATGATTAGAATTTATTTTTGTGTGAATTTACTTTTTAAAACACTTTTATATACTTGAAATTTTTTTGTCTGATCAAAACCGATCAGCCGAACAGATCCAAACCGAACCAAGTCGGTCAGTTTCAAAACTGAACCGACCAATTGGTTGGTTTGGTTCAGCTGTGATTATTTTCAAACCAATTAACTTCGGTTTGACTTCGGTTGTAACCAAATAGGTCGGCCCCCGACCGATGCATACTCCTATTTCTACTACAACACTGCTACATGGCACGCGCGTGTGTGCATAGTCGCCACACGCGTGCCGCCAAGAACGGCGGAGTAGTAGGAAAGGGAAAGGGAGGGGGGGGGGGGGGGGGGGGGGGGGGGGAGTAGGAGGCAGCACCGATCGAACACACGATGGAGGACGACGAAGTAGTAGAGGGGAAGGCTGGGGCATCTGTATAGACTGAGGAGGAGGCGACGGCAGAGCAGGAGGGAGGAGAAACGCAATAGCGTTCTCGAAGGCGGCTTGATGGTGGCGGCGACCTTGGCGTCCTCGGCCACGTGCACAGTTGTATATGCGCGTGTCATTAAACAACTTATTGGTACTTAAGGACTTAGATGGTAGTATACATATCCTTCTTCGGTAAGCATTTGCTGATTTTATTAACCAAAATACTTTCACATCTTATGAAAGTCATAGATTCTTTGCTAAAGTTCCAACCCAAATACAAGAAGGAAATTGCTATTGTTGCAGCTACATGAGTACTATACGATTGGATACAACATCATGGACATGTCATCGGTTTTGGTGTCTCCGGATATATTTTGCATATTTTGCAGTGTATATATTTTCTTTGATACTTGTCCAACACGATCAACAGGGACACGCTGATTTTGGAGTGTCCGTCCTTAATTCCTAATTTGTAGTGAACAGTAAAGAAGTTTTTCCTCTGGCAATTGCTTACTACTAACTGAAAAACTAATGGTAGTTGGCTTAGGCTACCAAGAACAGTGTCTGTATATAATGTATTGGACCCGCCATCAACCGAACTAACGGAACATTTCATAATCAAATCTAAACATAACTACTAAAATAATCATGAACATCTGACAAATCACTGAATTAATTAATACCTGTCGTGATCATGAAGAACTAGGTAGAGGAACTGAGCGAAATTGGACAGCAGAAGGGTGTTCTCAGGATCCAGAGCCAGAGCCTGGTGATACATCATCTCCGTCCTCGCATACTCCTCGTAGTCATGATCTGCCTCCACCTCGACCCTCACCGGCGACACGAGACTCTGCAGCGTGTCGTGGTCCATCAGCGACTCGTCCCTAGCGCTGGCCTGCATCCTAGTCGCCTCCTCCAGCATCCTGTTCCACGCAACCGCCTCCTCTTCCGGAATCACCACACCGCTGCTAGCGCTGCCGTAGTAGGACCCGTCGTCGGTGGCCCCCGCAACGGGCTTCGTTGTGCCACCGCCGCCGCCACCGCTACCGTCGACGGAAGCGGTTCTGCTGCCGATTGAGAATGTTTTGATCGATGATGATGGGTAGATTCTCGTATTTGTCTTCTGTTGATATTCGACAACATCTGATTGGTGGGTTGGATTCGGAGACACCGCGGCGAGAGCGTAGTGGTTGCTGATGGAGTGGACGGTGAAGTTGGCGAGGAGCAGCATGACGTAGACCATGAGAGTGGGAGTACAGGAGAATATCTGCTGGAAGAGCCAGACGAAGGAGGCGTTCATCTCGCCATGGACGCGGCTCATGATCCCTTGCAGGTTCTCGACGAAGAGGAACTCTCTCATCTGAAGAGTGTAGCTCTGGAGTTCCCGAAGGATGAAGACCATGGAGGAGAAGGCCTTCTTGACCGAGCAGAAAGCAGACTCGCTTGCTTCGCGGAAGAGATTATGCATCTTCTTTTTCTTGATGATTCGGAGGGAGAGGGGGAGGTCTACGCTGTTCGCCTTCCGCTCCACGCTCGCAGGAATAATCTCATCCCGGTCCCGGTCCAGCCAGCGCGGAGGAGGCTCCAATCGAACCGCAGGCCACGCCGGCTCGGCCGAAACATAAGCTTCATCCTTGTGAAAAATATCAGATGCATCATTGTCGGTGAAGTTGTGGACGAGATGTTGGACGCGCTTGACGAATTCGTCGTCCGACTCGTCGTCGTCATCGTTGGTGAACCCGATTAGTGTGGTGCTGAAAGATCTTGTTATTGTTCCTTCATCGTCTCTCCTCAACTTGTTAATACGGAGAGGCCGTCTCGTCGTCGATAGGAAGTTATGGCTCAAGTTGATCAATCCTCCTCCCGAAGGAGAAAAAGAAGGGAGGGAGCGGGAGTGACGGATCGCCGGAGAGCACTGCCGCTGCCACCGCGGGCAGTTGCTGCCGGCGATCCTCAACCCCACCATTTCCTTCCCGAACGAGATAGAGAGCATGCAATGATTTGTTCAAACGAATGTGAGCAATTTGGGAGTCAATGGTGTAGAAACAAACTGGGGCAGAGAAGAGTTCACGGGGTTCAGCGGGTTTTCCTCTGTGCTTTCTTTTTATAGGAGAGAGAGCCGAAGTAGTCGTACTGGTCTACCACATGCTCCATTTTGCTACTGTTTTGGCACGTTAGTGTTAAAAAAAAAAAAAAAAATTGGTTCACGTGGCAGGGTTTGGAATCCTCCACTGAGGCGGCGAGAGGAGGTGATCGCAGCTGCAGGAGAGACACACGCGTCCTCTTCTGACTGAGACGACAGCAGCAACCCCTATAGGCAGTTGGGAATGTAACGGAAGCACAGTGGAAGGTGACCTTGCTTGCCTATTCCCCCCACCCCCTGTTGTGTGTTACCTAAAAAATGGTCATGACTAAAAATTATGTTCCTAAATTACACTCCTAACATATTAGTAAATAAATAGAATAATAATTAAAATGTATTATTTATTGTATTTAGTTGTAACTAACTATTGGGTAATCAATTCAACTAATAATAGATATATAATTCTCTCTTTCTGATCTTATAAAGATACTATTAGGTCCCCTTTGGTTCGTGTAAAGGAAAAATAATAATAATTCTTTGCTAAATTATAGTTATTATTATTTTTTTATTCCGGTGTTTGGAAAGGTCTAAAAAATTGAGAGAAATGGTGAATAATTAGGGGTGAAAAAGTGACCATTTTCTCTCCTTTTTTTTCCTTGGAAAATAATTTTCATTTTTGCCCATTTTCTTTGGCATCCAAACACAGAAAATAAATGGTTTTTCTTTCTCAAAGTCCTCATTCCGCGAACAAAAAGTGGCCTTATATCTAGTTGTTAAACCATCGTACTGCAATAACTAGAATTATATGGAGAGCCCTTGAAGGATTCAACCACTTGAATTTTATCTGTTCGCACTACAAAAAAAAATGACTATTCCTTACGGTTTTTCACGCCAAGAAAGGATTTTCATGACGGTTTTACATCCGTCATCTAAGTCACAGTCAATATCACACAATAATTTTAATGACTTTTTGTATGTTTTATTGACGATTTAACACCATCAAAAAAATTAATCTTGACGGTTTTAATCCGTCAAAAAAAAAACAATCAAGAAAACTATAGACTTTTCTTGACTCTGACCTAGATGACGGATGTAAAACCATCAAAAAAATCCTTAATATTTTTTGGTATCAAAATTCTATTTATAATTTTATTTTATATGCTTTTCTTTGTGTCACGACTCGTGCCCGCATGATCAAGTTCGAGTGCATGAGTACGTCCAGTCTACTCGCAGAATCGGCGATAGTGAGCTATCTAAACCTCAATAGTTGCCAAAAGCCCATGATCATTGATTTTGCTCAATCACATAAATAATAAAACAACTCAGCACATACACACACACATACACGACTAACAGCCCACTACCATCATTAGTACATAATATATGTCCAATCCCCGGAGACAAATCTGGTAACTATCATCCCAATATACATCTCATCAAGTACATCAATTATATACAACTTCCTAACCACATCTTCTAGAGTCTTCTAGCCATCTCCTGTGCTGATCTCTATGGCCTAATATGTCAACTATCCTGTCAGGATGGGAGCAAAGTATATCCAAATAAATTGTTACACGAACAAAATAAAAGCAGTAAAATAAATACAGAACAATAAACCAGACAACCCGACACTGAATGCGGTAATGAACATGAAACATGCAACACAAAAAACTATGAGAGCAACAACGAACAACGATAAACATGACTAGCCATAAGAGTAGGCAATGAACAAGAATACACGACTAGCAATCTATATATTTTGAAATAATATTTCGATATGTGGTCGGGTAAGGTTTAGATTTGGACTGGTCAGGCTCGAGCATACATGCAGTGTATATCAAGTTATGATTCGGCTATAATGGGTTGGCACATGTCTACTTGGTATTTCTCCTTTCCATGATTTAGAAGTCAATATCAAGCAAGTTTTAGAACATGAAGTCATTTGATACAAAATTAAAATCACTAGCAATGATATAGAGTCACGTGTCAGAATTGTGTCGCAATATGAACTTGTAGGACCGATATATTAAGCAATATATACTCTAGAGGGGGATGAATAGAGTGTATAGTAGAATATTAGCAATTCAAATAAAATTACTACTATATCACTATCATGTCACAGTGACTATGTCACAGTTATGTAAAAGTAGTAAATAAGAGAGACAGAGAGCAAACGCAAATACAACAATATATCCTGGCCTCCCTCTTCTAAGGACTAATCCAGGCCGGAGGACTCTTGTTCCGAGTTGAAATCCACTATTGGAAACACAAACTTTTATACGAAGTGCATGTCGACTTCTTACAATACTGAGCTTTAATACGAAGTGGTAGACCAACTTCAATTGTGAAGTGTCAACTTCTTAATTAAATCTCTGATTATAACTCTCTGAAACTTTTAGACCATACCCTACTGGCAAATAGACTAGAGGTTGTAAAACAGGATTGTGATTTGAAAATGAAAGCTTTGAATAGCTAAGGAAGCTTATAGAAGAGAAGATAAAAAGTGGATGAGTGAAATAAAATGAAAAACTTTTTCTCTATTTATAGGTTTTCTGAAAATCGAGTTCTGGCCGAATTCAGATGCCTAACTTTCGAAAATTCGACCATTGTAGCCGAGTCTGCAGGAATAACATATTTATAGGGTTTACTTCCTCGAGTTTGGGCTGAACTCTGGTATTTCTATTTAGGTCAGAATCTAGATTAGAATGTGTTTTGGGCTTTTTGGGCTTTTTTTAAAATATTGGTTTTGGGTTGTCTTAAAACCAAGTTTATTTGTAAATAAGACTAGTAGTTTGAAAAACATTCTGGGTTAAGCCTATTTTCCAGTACGATATGGTTTACATTTCTCCTAGACTCAATAAAATTGTGTATAATACATTTGAGAATGGAAAATAAATACAGACGTGACGACTGAGCAAATCTTGAACATTAGCAGCACTGGTTGTCGTAATCCGTTGTGAGTAGCCCGTATATCGAGTCCGGGTTTAGATAATTATCAAAATTGGTTCTGACCAATGGGCCAAAAATCTCTCTTATTTTGATAATTGATAAACCTTGACCGATATAACACCTTGATCAAAACAAGTATGAAAAAAATCCTTCAAAAGTTGTTGTACCCTTTCCTCTTGATAAGTATTGTATTTTCTCCTCTGTTGTCATTTACCAAAATGCTCCCCGCAATTAGTGCGTACAAAAAGACAAACGTGAATAAATAGATAAAACAGATATTTCACAGAGCAGTTATCTTGAAAAGCTATATCTAAGCTAAACTACAAAACATAAAATATGTGCACGTTGCCAAAAGAAAGAGAATACGAATAAAAACTACTAGCTTCCATAAAGAAAAATATCCACTAAGTACATATAAAACTGAAAGAGTTTTAATCCATACAAGCAACTAGTGAAAATAAACTGCATAAACTACTACTACATGTTCTCAGAATGTAAGACATTTCTAAAGCATGATGAGAATAGATATAAAATCTATTAAACATGATATCTAAGCTAAAGACATCTAGATATCATCAATCCTCGCCTATGTCCTGATCAACAGCATCGTCATCACCACCAAAAGTGTGTGAAGGTTCACCAGAAGATCTGAACCAATCAAACGTGCCAGCATAATTGAAGTATTGGCACACTTTCTGATCCTCAACATGGTAGCCAAAAAATATAGTCAGGGAAAGAAGCCATGGCTGCTAAGCTGATGAGACTGAGCAAAGCGGAGGTCAGCTAGTGTGTTAGAGATTGCCTGAGTACGAATGACATCACGGTATTAATAATCTCTTAACAGTTCAGTCCAACGAGTCTCTAAGGCACTAACTCGATCAAGAGTAGTCTGATGCTGAGCCTGGGTCAGCTGCATGTGATCTCTCATCATATGGTGGAGACCTTTAATAGTCTGTGGATAATTAGTGGATATGACGGTAGTGGCTGGGTGGTAGGTGCTAAAGCAGGAGCAGGAGGTGGAGCAACTGGAGGAGGAATAGCAAAAATCTCAGAATGCCTAGCCGTACTAAGATGTGCGGGTTCAGCAAGGACGTTGCACTCATTTAAATCAATATCAAAGTGCTGAAAGATAAGGAACAAGTACATCACGTAAACAAGATTTATCTTGTTTATGTGAGCACGCACCATCATCTCGATCATAGTCTTTGGAAATAAAAAAGAAGATCCCAGTAGATATGGTAGATGGCAAACAACTCAAGAGCGGTGATATCATTTGTGGAAGTTTGCTTTGAAATGATAGCAGAGAAGATAATTCTGTGGAGGTTATAGAAATATAAACTCAAGTGTTTAGCCTTAAGTTTGCCAACAAAAAAGGTTCGGGATGGCAGAAGAGGCTTTGAAAGTGTTCAAAGACATGTCAAGAGGAAAATTAAATTTGGAGAGGTCGGTTAGCGCTTCTCCTTCGTTGGGTTCTCGAAGGATCGCTGCTAAGTCTTCTGCATCAAATTTAATATCTATTCCCTCGACACTGGAAGAGTTAACTCTAGAGTCATAAGTCATGTTGCAGTAAAATAACCTAATAACATTAAGAGTGATAGGAAACGATATTGCTACTAGGTGAAGCTGAAAAGCTCCGAGACGGTCCGAAAAGACATTAAAATTAATCAGAGCTTCGGCATAGACGGTGCAGTCATAAAAATTACTAAACCACTCTTTGGATTGGTCTAGCGTCGCAAAAAAGAATCTGTAAAATGAACCGTCGTCCGATTGGACCGAAGAGAAAAAGAAAGGCTATTAAAAGGATGAGGATCCTTCGTCATTCTTCCTTTCCTTCTTAAATAGCTTGGGTGCCATTGGAAAGTAAAGTATCTAGAAATTGAAATTGAGGATGGAAGAAAAATAGGAATTATACCTTCCAAAAATTGAGTATGTTGTGGAGAACGAACCCGAGATCCCAAATCTGAAGTTTGGAGTTGAAATACCAAGTAGATTGGGAGAAAAAATTGAATTAGGATTTTGGTTTTGGTGGATTTTTTTACTGTCGTGAAAGAGGGAAGAAGATGGAATAAGATGATAAATAGGAGAAGTGGGGCCCACTGGGTCTGCTGCAACTTAACCAACAGAGTTCGGGCCGAGTTCAGCCTAAAGTCTGCTGAACTCTGTTTTGGCTAGTTTGCAAGTGAAACATTGTTCACTTTTGCAAATTTATCAATTTCTTTCAACCTTTTAATTAAAAAATTATTAATTTTAAATTTCAATGAGTATAATTAAAGTTATTTAAAAAATTAATTTCTGTTACACATTTGATCATCTCAGATTAGCTGTAGGAATACTATCCTAGCTAGTAGAGGTCCATGACGGATGCTTAAGTCCATTTTGCTTAAGCTCTTATTGCCTTGGTGACAGAAAGATCCTTTCTAGGCTTGTCTCTAAAACAATTGATATATATTGGGATTAATTCAATAAATAAAGTTAATTAATATCTAAATAATTATCGATGTAAATTGTTGAACCTATCTTCTGCCAAACGTTTAGTAAAGAAGTCAGCTAGTTGATGTTCTATGCCAACATATTCTAAATTAATGTCTCCATTTAATTGATGATCTCTAAGAAAGTGATGTCATATCTCAATATGCTTGGTGCGTGAGTGGCATACATGATTCTTAGTCAAATTGATCGTGCTAGTGTTGTCATAGAATATGCACTACAAAAAATTGTATTTTTAGCAACATCTTTTAGTGTCATCTGTTTATGTCTCTAAAAGCTATTTTTAACATGTATTGGCGACATGAGTTCTAGTATGTCACAGAATCCACATAAATTTTACTGGAGGGAATCGAAATACTAGTCCAGCCAAAAATACTATACATACCGCGACATCTGCATGTCACAAAAAGATACTATATGTTCAGCGACATGAATGGTACATATCGCAGAAAGATACTATATGTTCTGCGATATATGGTACATGTCGCAGAAAGATACTATATGTTCTACGACATGTGGTACATTTCGTAGAAAGATACTATATGTTTAGCGACATAAATGATATATGTCGCAAAAAGACACTATATGTTCGACAAAATGAACCTATGTAAGGAAATACATTTTTATAGTTTGTTAATTGAATAATAATCTAAAAATATCACTACACTACAATATTTTTCAATTACTAATAATTTTTTGTTGTTATTAATTACTAACGTTAAAAAACCGTTAGCAACTAAAACGTATCACGACCCGCACCCGCTATAAGGGCACGTGTACGTAACAATGCCCAGCCCCCACCGTAAAAACGGCATGGAACGCTGTAGATTTTCTACTCTAACAACAGTTATATATATATATCAAAAACCTGTCAAGAATATGGTCAACTCTGAACGGAGGACAAGCAATGAATATATATGAGTGCTCAATCACAACTCTAAGATGATAAAGTAAAGACTGAAAGATAAAGACAACAAGACGATAAAAATAACCTGTCAAGTCCAAACACAAATAATATACAAGTCCAAGTCTCTAATACAATCCAAAATGTAATACAGTCTCAAAAGTAACTGGAAACAAGATCCAGTACAAAAGACCTACTCTAAATAAGCAATAGGTAAAGTCTCGTCAGGCGGAGCTAAGCCCTGCTGGACCAAGTCTAAGCCCTTGTCCTCCAGCTCGTCGACCTGTCTCTTCAGCTCCGCTAACTGACTGTTGTTGATTCTATAGACGTGCTGGAAGATAGGCTCAGCGCCTGGCACTAGGTCTATAGAAAATTCAACATCACGATCTGGCGGTATCTCGGGCAGCTCCTCGGGAAAGATATCCAAGAACTCAGCAATGAGTGGATGTGGCAACACCGGCCCCGCCAATAACGCTCCGTAGAATCCATCTCCTGGCTCCGCTGCACCCCTGGTGAACTCATACTCCGGCTCTCCCGGCGGCCTAAACAGAATCATGCCCCCTCTGCAGTCGATGCTAGCGTGGTACATGCTCAACCAGTCCATACCGAGTACCATATCGTAACTCGGAAGTGGCATTACGAGTAAACACGCACTCAGCTTCCGGCCTCTCAAAGAAACTCTTCGTCCCTTGTAAACATTATTAACTAGGATGTTGCCATTCCCAGTCATAATCTTGCAAGTCCTACCAAGATACTCAGCAATAATATTGTGCCTAAGAGCAAAAGAAACAGACACAAAACTGTACGTAGCACCAGAATCAAATAAGGCCAAAGCTGGAAAAGAATCGAGCAGAATAGAACCTGCGACAACATCCGCAATAGGCTCCATCTCCTCTGCTACAAGAGCAAAGGCTCTAACCTGACCACCCCTCTGCTAGCGGTGCTGAACAAACTGCTGCTGTTGGGTCGGAAGGGGACCCCGCTGCTGAACTACTGGCACACTAGCTGGTGCCCTCTGAACAGGTGCCCTCTGAGCTGCTCCAGTAACATGGGGGTTCTTGGGACACTCCCGCATCTGATGGCCAGCGGCACCGCAAAAGAGACACAGCCCCAGCCTCCTCCTGCAGAACTCAAAGAGGTGACCGGGCTTCTTGCAGAAGTGGCACGGTGGATAGTCCTGCCCCGGACGCTGCTGAACCCTCTGGACAGATGCTCTGGCCTGCACCTGCTGCTGATGATGCTGGAATGACTGATGTTGAAGCTGAGGGCGCTTAGCAGCCCCTGCGCTACTACTGGCCCCCGAAAATAACTCACGATCCCTCTTCGGCTTTAAGCCCCACTCCCTCTCCACCTTCCGAGCCTCCGCATAAACCTCTGCATATGTGGCATAGAAGGAAGGGATCAGGATCCTGATATCCCTTGTCAATCCCTCCCGGAAGCGCTCTGCTCGGATCACCGGGTCACTCACCATGTACTCGGCGTATCGGCTCAACAGGCCGAACTCCGTCGCATACTCCTCCACAGTCATACCGCCCTACTGCAGGTTCCGAAACTGCCGTACTAGGCCGATCTTGTCTGTGGGGGAAAAGAACTTCTCTCTGAATAGGGCCCGAAACTCAGCCCAAGTATGGCCCTCTCCTGCAAGAGCCGGCTCGTTCCGGAACCATGTCCGGGCAATATCTAACAACTACAAGCCAACCGCCTCGACCTTCAGGTCGTCTGCCAGGCGGAAGGCCCTCATCTGACGCTCGATATTCTCGAGCCAGCCATCAGCATATATAATGCCCTCGGTCCCCTTGAAATCCCTCGGACCCAGCTTCTTGAAAGCCTGGATGTCCCCGATCTTCTGCTGCTGCTGCACCTCCCTCTGTGGAGCCCCACGCTCCACTGCCACCAAAGCCAACCTGTGTGCATCCTCCATGCCCTGACGCACGGCCTCTGTCTGTCTCATCTGAGCCTCGTGCTGGGCCTGCTGGGACTCCAGCACCTGCTAAAAGAACGCGACCATCTGCCCCATGTCTGTAGGCAGAGAAGGCAACGGAGGAATAGCTCCCATCACCGACGGAGTCCCGTGCTGAGGAGGAGGAGAAAGAACACCCCCGACAGCTCCTGGAACTACAGGAAGAGCACCCGCAATGATCCCAGGGACAGTCATCGAGAGCGCTGGAGGAGTGCCCCCGAGGGCCCCTACAGAAGTCCCATCTGCAGGGGAAGTGACCGGAGCCTGTCCGCCAGAGGTAGCATACCTCTCCGTCTTTCCGTGCTCCTTGCCAGGAGAATGAGTCATAACCATCCTGGAGACAGATTGAAAAGAAGATATCAATATAGCACATGAAGGACAATATCAAAGGAGGACAACTAGAATGCAGTAAAATAATATCAAAGACGGTAAGCAAGATAAGCAAGAAAAGATCCTACTATGATTGAGTACTCTTAGCCTACTACCTCCTATGTGTAACACAGGCTCGTAGTCAACACTCTAAGACGAGTACCGCTACGACATCGCACTAATTGCGACTTCAGGACTTGCATGGGCCACCATGTCACGACCCGCACTCGGATATACGGGTACGAATACGTGGGCCACGCCCAGCCTACGCCGCGGTATCGGCGGTAGAACGCTGTCAAGTATACTATACTAACTATAATATCTAAGATCCATAACTATGAAATGTACTCATGTCACATCACGAAAACTAAGGAAGATGAGACAAGAAATAATTATAATTTCACTAGAACAACTAGAATCTACAAGGATCATAAGACAAAAAATAAAGAAGGAACAACAAGACTAACTAAGGATAACTATCAGGCAACTCACATAGAAGAATAGTGAGATCTACCTCAGCTAGCAATATCATGAAGTCCAATACTGAGGGCACAACTATTCCTAAAATTTTGTCAATATATCCAGTCAGGATGGAACGAGCACAAATCTCAAATAACAGTTCTAATTAGACGATATTGAAAATATAGCAGTAAATAGAGAGAATATACAAGAAATCATGAAATGTATATGTGAGTATCATGGCAAGGTAAGCTGTAAATCTAGAGCTAGAACAAGACAAGTAAAACTGATCATGGCATGTACAAGAATCAAGAATCATCTATCTAAGTGTGTGAGTACTAGTTTCAACATGTGGCCGGCTTGGGTCTGTACAAGGTCTACTGGCCTGGTTAATCATACGTGGGGTGTATGATTAACACTCACAAGATCTACAAGAATAACGAGGTGGATAATGACCACACATCTACACTAATACTCCCCGTCCCCGACAAGTATAATGGACCCAACCATGACACATCATGACATACGATTCTCCGAGACGGTAGCTAGCCTTCGCAGGAATCGTGTCTATATAATGCACAAGGAACAAGAAAGACTTGCACAAGATATACCAAGAAAAGCGAGGAATAACATCTCATGACGGGATCCAGAGAAATACCAATCCATGTGAACAATGTGTCAAGAGAACAAGGATATCTACACTAAATACAAGAAACATAAACGATATCATAAAACAGAATTTGTCGATTTAGCGACGGCCAGATCCGTCGCCAATCCGACGAGAATTTCTATTAGCGACCGATCACTGACGGGTTTTGGCCAAAAAAAATTCGTCGGCAATCAGCTCGTCGCTAATAATGGTCCGTCGCTACGTAGTCGTAAAGCGACGGACTAGCGACGGTATTTCGACTTCACAATACGAAGAATAAGCGACTACTTTCCGACGGACTGTCGTCCCTTTCAAGTATTAAATATTGAACTGTTTAGACAATAGCGACGTTAAGTTCCGTTGGTAAACCGTCGTAACAGCGTATCAGAGTGTATCAGTCCGTCGCTAACTCGTCGACCACCGTCGATAACAAAGGACGGATTAGTGATGGTTACTGACGGATAATCCGTCGACCAGGTTCTGGAAGAGGCAGGCATTTCCAGCAGCATGGCGACGGATAAGTCGTCGCTATTCCGTCGATAGGCCGTCGACAGAGCGACTGATTAGTGGCGGATTATCCGTCGCCACTGTTCTGGAAATGTCAAGCATTTCCAGAAACTTGTCGACGGATTATCCGTCGCTACGCCATCGTAGGAGCGGCTGATTAGTGGTTTATTATCGGTCGCCTTGGCGACGGCTAATCCGTCGCTATTCCATCGAACTATATACTACCAGAACCTTGCCAACGGATATCCCGTCGATTATCCGTCGCTACCTGGAAACAGTTTCAGATCTCCAGTTAGCGACGGCTGATCCGTCGAAAAGCCGTCGAAAACTGGGAAGATCCGTCGCTAACCAGTCACTAGTCCGTCGCTAACCAGTCACTAGTCCGTCGCTAAATGAGATTTTTTAGAAAAAAAATTACAGCACTTTCCCTGTTCACAAAAATATGCATAAACCAAACCAATATATAATGCACACCAATTATCCAACAATCACATAGACCAAATATATAATGCACACCAATTATCCAAGAATCACATAGACCAAATATGCACATACGAATTTAATGCACACCAATTATCCAAGAATCACAGACCAAACCAAATTAGTAGAAAATAAACATCATGAGTGCTGAAGAGTAACATAATATCCGATGCTATAATCCGATTATAGCACAATTAATCCAAAGATCTCATAAATATTCAAAATTTTCTTAATACAATATTTTAAGAAGAAGGAGGAGGTTGACTGTCCGGTGGTGGTAATCCCAGCTGCGACCGACGAATATACTCCTCCACTAGGTACGGCGGTAAGCCGTTGAAGACACTGCTCGGAAGTCGACGTAGCTGCTCTGGCGACATCAAATCCAGGAGTGACGTCACAGTCGTAGGCGGTACCACAGGGGCATCAGGGTTGAAAAAAAGATGACCCACGGAAGAAGGACCGACACCAGCAGTCGACGGACCAGTAGAAGACGGACCAACACCATCAGCAGACAGACCGAAAGTAGCAGACGGAGGCGGAAAGTACGTGGCAAATTGCTTTCGCAAGGACGACACCGCCTCGTGCAGCTGGGCAAGCTGCGACCTAACATCATCGTCTGCCGGGGCCACGGGAGGAGGCGGTGTCGGTGGAAATCTCTGCGTCGCCATGTGCAATGGCCCTAGGGAGCCGACTCCGTACAGGAGCCCTTTCTTAAAGCCGCCGACGGTATCTACGAACAAGTCGTTGCGAGCGGCCAAAGAAGAGGGCGTCCGGGCGGGCATCGTTTCACCGACATCTTCGGTGTCAGTTAACTGAGCCCGACTAAGGGCCTCACGATACACAGCCTATCAAATGAATGTGTTTATATTATAAGATTTATCTAAGTTGTAATCTAAATCCTATGTTTCACTAAGTTAAGTGTGAATCCTAAGTTTACCTAAGTTATAGTCCGAATACTTTTAATTCTAACATAAATCTCATAAACATAAGTACTTACATCAGTCTCCTTGGCCCTATCGTCGACGAAGCTCCCGTCCTTGCGTCTGTTGTGCGTATGCTGGAATACGTCGTGCATGGTGACTGATTCTGGCGCCCTTCCCTCCTTCACCGCCCGTTAGGCCTGCATACAAAATTTTCGTAGAACGTCGATAACTCCTTTAATTAATAATACCTAATTCGATAGTGAAATAAATTTACGGTAGCTCACCAGATCTGCAAGCGTCGCTGCGTGGGGCCTTGATCCCCCCGTATGAAGGCCTGCGGCCTGTCGGTTCGCCTTCGCCTTCTCTGATTTCTCCTTGTACGCAGGGGTATCCATCATACCTAAGAGGTCCTCATAATACTCCTGCCGGATCCAATTCGGCCTCGTATGCCCTATTTTCAGGTCATGAATCATATTTCGTATCTTCTTCGAGGCATCGCTTCTGTAGGTCCTGCGGATCGTGTCCTCGCGATGGAGGGGCCACCAGTACGTCGTCTAACATAGAAATTCAATTATCACGTAATTTAAAAAATGGTTGATTAAAGAGTAACTAATAATTAACCAGAAAATATAGATATATACCCTCAACTCGTCGAGCCAGACGTACTTCACGTTTAGGGGCACCGACGAAAAGTTGAGGTAGGGACCGTGGAAGTTAGCCCTGATAATTTCTCCAAGAGCCCTGCCAATATTAAACGAAAAAAACCTACAAAGAAGAAACGACTGAATTATTAACTTGAATAAATAAAAGAAATTTAATAAATTATCTTAAATTTACTTACGAGGTCCCCGCAGGCCATAGCTCTCGTCGGAACTCGCCTCTCGGCCTCTCTGGTGCCGTCGGAGGATCCGCGGGTCCGCGCATATACTCCCCAGTAACCGGATGGAACCGAGTATGGGGGTACTCCGGGGCCCACTGTACAGTAACTGGGGCATCCCGCGGTGGATCCGCTGCTGGTGGTTCCGATAGCAGAACGGATCCGCTAACAGATCCGGACTCATGCCTCGATGAAGTGGTTGATCAAGGGTGGGATGCGTCTGTGCCCGGGGTACTCTCCTGGTCGGGTTCGCTCGATGGGGTCACATCCCGGGAACTTTGAATGCGACCACGACCACCAGCACCACTATGACCACGACCACGATCCGCACCACCACCACCACCACGACCACCACCAGCACCACGACCACGGCCAGCCATCATGACCTGTAAATAGAACACATAAACATAATTAACAATATAAAAGTGTAAATGGATATAAAAAACTAAACTAAAATATACATACCACCAGTTAGGAGACGAGTGCCGCCGCGACGAAAAAGACTAGGAGTGCCATCTGCAATAAGTAAATAATCGAATGAAAAAAATATGAATTCACTTAATTGCTTTTATGAGGTCAAACTTAATTCACGTAATTGGAAGTATTTTTAATATACAACAATATTTAACCTAATCATCGTCTTCGTTCTCATCCTCGGCCTCGTCTTCATCATCATCCTCCTCATCCTCATCCTCATCCTTATCTTCATCATCGATTTCATCTGTATCCTCATCCCCATCAAATTCTTTTTCTTCTTTTTCTTCTTCTTCTTCTTCTTCTTCGTCTTCTTCTTCTTCTTCTTCTTCTGCCTCAATATTTGGACAAGACGCCTCTTTCTCTCCTGGTTGACAGCTAAGTCTTGTGTATCAACCTCTTCCTCCCCTCTATTTTCCTCAATAATATCTTCAACATCCAATGTATCTGAGTGTTGTCCCAAGTATTGGAACTTTTCGATCTGGTCCTCTTGGTATGCTGGGTCTCCAACGTTGAATGTATTTCTAGATTTAATCTTGCATACTGCCCACCAGTCAAATCGATCTCTACGATGCCTTGGGTAGCTTGTATAGTAGACTTGAACAGCCTGATTTGCTATCGCAAATGTATCAGACCCTCTATACCTCCTGTGATGATTTATATCGACGAATCCAAATTGTTTATCGATTCTCCAACCGATATTTGGTATCGTATCGAACCATTCACATTTGAACATCACAATATATATATCATATGGGCCAGTATATTGTAAATCTACAATATCCCGAAGCACTCCATAATAGTCAAAGTTCGGCTCGTCGTCATAGATGGTGCCTCTTATGCAAACATCAGAATCCTTGGTACTGATGCCGTCATTGATAAATTCAACATTTATAGCATTCTGAGTTGACTTAAACTTGAAGCCATTAACGACATAGCCTGGCCAAGTCTTTATTTGCTTCTTCGGTCCCAATGCCAGATAACGAACACTCTCATGAGTGAGTGTTGTTTCAGGCAATAAAACCTGTAAACAAATATTTATAATTTAAATGTTTCAGATTATATATTTATAATCTCAATTATAATCACAGTTACTTACGTATTTGCAAAACCATGACGGAAATGTACAATCAACCTCTCTTTGAAGTCCCTCATCGGTAATATCGGGTGTCCTCATTTTGACTTCATCTCTAAATACACTATTAGAGAAAATAAGAATATATAAGTGTAGTCACTTACTTCATCAAATTCGAGATTATAACGAGTACAAGTGTATTGACTTACTTCTCCAAATCTCTCACTTCTTGTATGTCACAGATTAACAAGACATATCGGTGAGCGGCATCATACTCGTCGTCTGTCAACCACCGTCTTTTACTAGCCCCAACAGGCTTGCCCCTTACATTGAATATTCCTTCATTCTCAACGTCCTCGTCATTCCTTTGAGATCTATTTCGATTTGTCTTAACATGAGTATCGAAATAAATGGAGCAGAAGTTTGACACCTCTTCGATAAGATATGCTTCGCATATCGAAGCCTCTATATGAGCTTTGTTGCCAACTTTCTTCTTTAGATGGTGTAGGTATCTAGAGAGACAAATTATCTTGAGAATTAAGAAAGAATTTTAAAACACACTGAAATTCAACTTAAATTATATCGATTTTTATGTATCTTTCAAATGGGTACATCCATCGATAATGAACAGATGCACCGACACGGGCTTCGTATGCTAGATGAATCGGTAGATGCTCCATGCTGTCGAAGAATCCAGGAGGAAATATTTTCTCCAACTTGCAAATTGTTAAGATAATCTTCTCCTCAAGTTCAACCATGTATTGCACAGTCAACTTAGTTGAACAAATATCCCTAAAAAATATTGATAGTTCGGCCAACGGAACCCATACAGCAGAAGGCAACAACTCTTTCAAAGCAATGGGCAGTAATCTTTCCATAAACACGTGGCAGTCATGACTCTTCATTCCCGCTAGCTTGCGTTCATTGAGATCAACGCATCTAGACAAATTCGACACATAGCCATCGGGAAATCTTAAAGTAGATACCCACTTGCAGATTATTAATCTATCTTCCTTGCTCAATGTGTATTGTGCTATCGGCTTACTTAATTGTCCAGTAGCTCCCCTTTGTATCAAGTTCAGATAAGGACGCTTGTATATCTCGGCAATGTCTTGTCTTGCTTTTGGATTGTCCTTCGTCTTTCCTTTAATGTCCATGACGGTATTGAAGACATTATCGAACACATTCTTTTCGATATGCATAACATCAAGATTATGCCTTATAAGATTATCCTTCCAATAAAGCAAGTCCCAGAAGATACTCCGTTTGGTCCAGTTATGGGTTTATCCGAACCCATCGACACGATTGTTCGATGGATCTTCCATTACAGTGGACAAGTCCTTTACATCTTCCCAAATATCGTATCCCGACAATCTGGCAGGCGGATGAGAAAATTCTTGTTTTCCAGCTCTGAATGCGTCCTTCTTCTTTCTCCAAGGATGACTCGCGGGCAGAAATTGACGATGACAATCAAAGAAAGAAGTTTTTCCTCCATGCTTAAGACGGAACGCCTTACTATTTTGCATGCATATCGGACAAGACAAGGTGCCGTGAGTACCCCATCCTGACAGCATACCGTATGCGGGAAAATCATTGATTGTCCATATCAGTGAAGCTCTCATCTGAAAGTTCTGTTTCCTGGAAATATCATAGGTCGTGACGCCGATCTCCCTAAGCTGTTTCAGCTCATCCACCAACGGCTGTAAATATATATCGATATTCTTCGTCGGATTTTTGGGACCCGGTATGATAGCTGTCAAGAACATATAAGGAGTCTTCATACACATCCATGGTGGCAGATTATAAGGGGTCAGAATGACCAGCCAGCAGGAGTATTGAGATCCCGACTGCCCGAAAGGGGCGAATCCATCAGAACATAGCCCTATACGTACATTTTTAGGCTCTGCAGCAAAATATGGATGGCGAAAATCGAAATATTTCCACGCCTCTCCATCCAAAGGATGTGACAATTCTCCATCGTCCTTTGTGCGTGCTTCGTTGGGCCACATCATGTGTTCTACTGTATTCTGAGACATATACATCCTCTGCAAGCGCTTCGTGATCGACAAGTAATGCATATACTTGTAAGGACATCGTTTTCTAGTTGACTTTCCTTTTCCCCTGACTTCCTTGTAACGATCCGCATTACAGAAGCTGCAACTTTCTACATTCTCGTTCTCCTTGTAGTACAACATGCATCCGTTGCGACAACAATCTATCTTGTCGTACCCCAGTCCCAGTTGTCGGACCATCATCTTCGACTTGCAGAAGTTTTTTGGAAGCTCTTTTGATTCCTTCGGTAACACCTCCTTCATTAGTTGTGTAATCCGATCATAGCAAGTTTGTAGCAAGTTAAAATTGGACTTTATGTTCAACAACCGCATCATCACTGACAGTATGGAATGTGGCTCACAACCAGGATATAAAGAAGTTTCAGCATCCTGAAACATATCATAGAACTCCTTCGCCTCGGGATTAGGATCCTCCGGATCAAAATTAGGCCCTGCCGTGTCGTACACCATATCTCGTGCAAGGTTCTGCACGTCTCCATAACAACGGAGCATTTGTCGTCATCGACGACAAAATCCACTGCAGCATTATCATCAAAAGCATAAGTAGCAGCATTCGCAACCTGTCTTTCCACATATAGTTCACCTTGCGATGACCACATGCCGTAATCACGTACGAAACCCTTACGGGTCAAATGATCTCTTACACTCACCACTTCTTCGTAACGTCTATTGCAACAATTACGACATGGACACTTGATTTTGTTACCGTCCATAAACTGAGCTTTGCTCATGGCATACTTAAGAAACACTTCCACGTCTGCCTGAAAATCGTCACTCACACCTATTCTGCTCTCGTGTTGTCGTTTGTACATCCATGTACGATCAACAAAATAATGATCCATCACAGATTGGATGTAAAAATCTGTATAGTAAGACAAACTAAACAGAATTAGTATATAATCATGTAACTGGTGGATCCGCTGGTATTCTAGCTCGAGAAGAGAAAAATCTAAGTACAGTTGTTACTAATAGTTCGATACCGATAGCTTGATACCGAGTTCGATACCGATAGTTCGATACCGATACCGATAGTACGATACCGATACTGATAGTCCGATACCGATAGTGCGATACCGATACCGATACCGATAGTACGATAGTATGATAGTCCGCTAGCGATACCGATAGTTCGATACCGATAGTCCGATAGTTCGATACCGATATCGATACCGAAGTCCGATACCGATTCTTTGATAGTCCACTAAGTCGAAATGATTCCTCTTAAGCGTCGAGCATGTTATACACGGTTCAACTTGACGAGTTCTTAAATATTTTTGTAGTGTTGTATGCTTGCAGTAGCAAATCAAGTTTTAGAGTCATTATAGGTCAATTAATCAAACTGAGTTAATCTATCTATTTCTAAATTGCAAGAGTCCACTTCTAGGATATGGAAGCTATATCCTAAATATCTAGTCTAAAATTAACTTAGTTAGGATACTAGCGTGTCCTTACTATCTAGCAAGCACTACCTTAGTCTAGTCACACTAGCATTAATTACCTATAATTCCTACTATGTCTACACTCACACATTACACCCCAAGCCGTCCTGCATGCTAATAGGCATGGTAGGCCTGCCTTCATTCCCCACTCTCTAAAGCACACATAAACATATATGTATATCACAGTTAGATGTATAGATATATCACAGTTAGATGTATAGATATATATACATCTATATTCAGTAACTTATGCAGATGAAGAACTCGCACTGTCCTTGACACAGTGAACATATACACCATGAACCCAAACTCCATATTCATATTTACTAATCCAAACACCACCAAACTAATGGATAACACCCAATATGGATAACACATTTACTAATCCAAACACCCCCGACCAAAGCCCGCCGTCCCAAGCCCGCCGTCCAGCCCCCGACGCCCTCACCCCAAGCCTGCCGCCCCAAGCCCGCTGTCCAGCCCCCGACTCCCCCACACCAAGCCCGTCGCCCAGCCCCCGACGCCCCCGCCCCAAGCCCGCCGCCCAGCCCCCGACGCCCCCGCCCCAAGCCCGCCGCCCAGCCCCCGACGCCCCCGCCCTAAGCCCGCCGTCCAGCCCCCGACACCCCCGTCCCAAGCCCGCCGCCCAGCCCCCCGACGCCCCCGCCCCAAGCCCGCCGCCCAGCCCCCGACGCCCCCGCCCCAAGCCCGCCGCCCAGCCTCCGACGCCCCCGCCCCAAGCCAGCCGCCCAGCCCCCGACGCCCCCGCCCCAAGCCCGCCGCCAAGCCCCCGATGCCACCGCCCCATGCCAGCCGTCCAGCCCCCGAATGTCCCCAAGCCCGCCGCCCCTGCTGCCCCGTAGTCGACACCGCGACAGAGAGAGAGAAAGAGATCGAGAGAGAGAGAGAGAGAGGGGATTACCTTCGGGAGAGAGAGAGGAGAGGACGTCGATGCCGATCACCGAAGCCGTGGAAGAGAGAGAGAGAGAGAGGAGAGAGAGTGAATTTGGGGGGAAGGCAAAAAGTTCTTCCCGTCGTTTCAATTTAAGTCTGGAACGTAAATTTAGCGACGAAATAGCGACGTCATATCATCCGTCGCCAAGTAGTCGCTATATTTGATACTTGTCGACTGAATATCCGTCGCTACGTAGTCGAAGAAAAGTCCCACCAATTCTCGACATAATTCCCTCCAAATAATCGACTACGTAGCGACGACTATCGATCCATCGCTATATCTCCGACATCCTAGCGACGGATGTGCGACCTTTCCCCCCTAAAATTAAAATAAAAAATATAAATACGTGTGGTCGTTAATCCGTCGGTAAGCGGCCACGAAGCCGTCGCTAACGTCGACTGACAATTTCCGTCGCTAATAGTCCGTCGCTAATTTACTGTATTTTGGTAGTGCAATGAGTGGATGTGGCAACACCGGCCCCGCCAACAACGCTCCACAGAATCCATCTCCTGGCTCCGCTGCACCCCTGGTGAACTCATACTCCGGCTCTTCCGGCGGCCTAAACAGAATCCTGCCCCCTCTACAGTCGATGCTAGCGTGGTGCATGCTCAACCAGTCCATACCGAGTACCACATCGTAACTCGGAAGTGGCATTACGAGCAAACACGCACTCAGCTCCCGGCCTCTCAAAGAAACTCTCCGCCCCTTGCAAACATTATTAACTAGGATGATGCCATTTCCAGTCATAATCTTGCAAGTCCTACCAAGATACTCAGCAATAATATTGTGCTTAAGAGCAAAAGAAACAGACACAAAACTGTGCGTAGCACCAGAATCAAATAAGGCCAAAGCTGGAAAAGAATCGAGCAGAATAGAACCTGCGACAACATCCGCAATAGGCTCCATCTCCTCGACTGCAAAAGCAAATGCTCTACCCTGACCACCCCTCTGCTGGCGGTGCCGAACAAACTGCTGCTGCTGGGTCGGAAGGGGACCCCGCTGCTGAACTACCGGCACACTAGCTGCTGCCCTCTGAACAGGTGCCCTCTGAGCTGCTCCAGTAACACAGGGGTTCTTAGGACACTCCCGCATCTGATGGCCAGCGGCACCGCAAAAGAGACACAGCCCCAGCCTCCTTCTGCAAAACTCAAAGAGGTGACCGGGCTTCTTGCAGAAGTGGCACGGTGGATCGTCCTGCCCCGGACGCTGCTGAACCCTCTGGACAGATGCTCTGGCCTGCACCTGCCGCTGATGATGCTGGAATGACTGATGCTGAAGCTGAGGGCGCTTAGCAGCCCCCGTGCTGCTACTGGCCCCCGAAAACAACTTACGATCCCTCTTCGGCTTTAAGCCCCACTCCCTCTCCACCTTCCGAGCCTCCGTATAAACCTCTGCATATGTGGCATAGAAGGAAGGGATCAGGGTCTTGATATCCCATGTCAATCCCTCCCGGAAGCGCTCTGCTCGGATCACCGGGTCGCTCACCATGTACTCGGCGTATCGGCTCAGCCGGCCGAACTCCGCCGCATACTCCTCCACAGTCATACCGCCCTGCTGCAGGTTCTAAAACTGCCGCACTAGGCCGATCTTATCTGTGGGGAAAAGAACTTCTCTCTGAACAGGGCCCGAAACTCAGCCCAAGTGTGGCCCTCTCATGCAAGAGCCCGCTCGTTCCGGAACCATGTCCGGGCAACATCTAACAACTACAAGCCAACCGCCTCGACCTTCAGGTCGTCTGCCAGGCGGGAGGCCCTCATCTGACGCTCGATATCCTCGAGCCAGTCATCAGCATATATAATGCCCTCGGTCCCCTTGAAATTCCTCGGACCCAGCTTCTTGAAAGCCTGGATGTCCCCGATCTTCTGCTGCTGCTGTACCTCCCTCTGTGGAGCCCCACGCTCCACTGCCGCCAAAGCCAACCTGTGTGCATCCTCCATGCCCTGGTGCACGGCCTCTGTCTGCCTCATCTGAGCCTCATACTGGGCCCGCTGGGACTCCAGCACCTGCTGAAAGAACGCGACCATCTACCCCATGTCTGTAGGCAGAGAAGGCAACGGAGGAATAGCTCCCATCACCGACGGAGTCCCCTACTGAGGAGGAGGAGGAAGAACACCACCGATAGCTCCCGGAACTGCAGGAAGAGCACCCACAATGAGCCCAGGGACAGTCATCGAGAGCGCTAGAGGAGTACCCCCGAGGGCCCCTACAGAAGTCCCATCTGCAGGGGAAGTGACCGGAGCCTGTTCGCCAGAGGTAGCAGACCTCTCCGTCTTCCCGTGCTCCTCGCCAGGAGAATGAGTCATAACCATCCTGGAGACAGATTGAAAATAAGATATCAATATGGCACATGAAGGGCAATATCAAAGGAGGACAGCTAGAATGCAGTAAAACAATATCAAAGACGGTAAGCAAGATAAGCAA
>JANAVB010027596.1:12041107-12241696 GCA_029216955.1 Iris pallida
AAGTTTACCTTTTTAAAGGATAAAATAGGGTATTGGCCTACGGCCAAGATTTGATTTCCGAAGTCCAAGATGGACTTGGATATGGGTTGTAAGGGTTAGTAATGATTAGAAATAGTCGTCTAGACCTAGTCTTGACTTCGGTTGACCACGGTTGACTTTTTAGACCAAAAGTCAACTATGGGTCAACACTTTACCCAATTTAGTCCCAAATTCTATTAAACTTAGACAGTTGACCAAAAATCAACTGTTAGTCACCAGTGACCTAGGGTTGACCAAGAGTTGACCAGAGTTGACCCATTGACCAAAAGTCAACTGTAAGTCAACTTTCGACATAGTTTGATTCGGATTGACTTCCAATGTTCTCCCATAACCAAGATTGACCTAACTAGGCTTGTCTTGACCTAGAATGACTTAATAGGATTTATTTTGATTTAACTTTACTTCCTAAACATAGTATTGATACATCTTGTTCTCTATAGGTCCTCGTGACACTGCAGTGGATCCGGTTGACATATTTTATCATCTTACAGGCGAGTACATTCTCTGATAACTTATTCCCAATTTATGATAAATGTTATGATTCATGTACTTAGTGTTGATATGCTTATTCCTGGCACATGGTTCTCACGGATTGGTATTCCTGGATCCCGACGAGAGATGTTTCTCCTTCTTAGGTTGGGATGTATTATACAAGCTCCCTTGTAGCTCTTGCTCAATATATGGTCACTGATTCTAGAGAAGGTTCGCTACCTTCTTATTAGAATCCCGTGCAGTGACGTGTCCTGTTTGGATCCATTCTACCAGTTGGGGTAGGAGGAGTAGTAGCGTATGCCTGTGATCAGATCCATCCCACATTCCCAAACAGTGTGAGTCATATACCGCACATATGACTTGCCAGGCCAGTTCTTGACAGGTACCCAAGCTGATCACAAGTTGAAACTACTACTCACACACATTGGACATATGGCTTACCTTGACTTGTGTACATATCATGATTCCGTTCTACTTTCTTGTTCTTGTTCTAGCTCTAGCTCTACAGCTTACCATGCCATGATACATTTATGTACACTCCATGATTTTATTGTATATGCTCTATTTACGGTCTTATAGCTTTTATTCTATCTTGAGATCTGTTATGAGATATATGTACTCGTTCTATCCTGACCGGATATGTTGACAAAATATTACAGATGCTGATGAGGGTGATTGCAGTACCTACTATGGTCCGGATGACGTAGTCGGCTTAGATTTGGTCCCGCAGGGCTTAGCTCCGCCTGACGAGACTTTACCTATTGCTTAGTTAGAGTAGGTCTTTGGTATTGGACCTTGTCTCCAGTTACTTTTGAGACTGTATTACATTTTGGATTGTATAGAGACTTGGACTTGTATATTATTTGTGGTTGGACTTGACAGGTTATATTTTATCGTCTTGTTGTCTTTATCTATCAGTCTTTACTTTATCATCTTAGAGTTGTGATTGAGCACTCATATATATTCATTGCTTGTCCTCCGTTCGAAGTTGACCATATTCTCGACAGGTTTTTGATATATATATAAACTGTTGTTAGAGTAGAAAATCTACAGCGTTCTACGCCGTTTTTACGGTGAGGGCTGGGCGTTGTCACGTACACGTGCCATTATAGCGGGTGCGGGTCGTGACACAAAAAAATGTTCGTATAAATAAATAAAAACTAAAACTTAATATAAAAGAACATAATATTTATTTTATAAGGCTTCAAAACCGTTAGCAAATTTTAATAAAATTGAAAAAAATCTATAATGTGTGCCTTTCACGTGACAGTGATGTGTTATGGGGGGAAACAGTTTTTCATTTCCCTCAATTTTCATCTGAGCCCTCTTCCTCCTCTCCCCGAGCCCTATAAGACGACTGGCGAGGACCTCCTTGCATCTTGTAAACTATCAAGGATCGACAGCTCTCCCATTCGTTATTTTCTTCTCGACGGCGAAGGCAACTTGCTCTGTAATATATATATTTCTCTTTTCCCTCTCTACCAATCCAGGCTTCTATAATGTCAGGAGTGATGGAGATCGAAAGCGGCCTCTCGATTTGGATCTCAATCCAGGCCGGGCTCCTCTTCTCCTCGAAGAGCAGAATTCTCTCTTCCTATGCATGTGTGTGTGTGTGCGCGCGCGCACGTGTGTGTTTGATTTTACAGAGATTAGAGGAAGAAGAAGATGCATATCTAAGAGTAATTCAGAATTTTTGTTGGTTTTTTTCATCTTCTAAATTTCTTATGGATTTATTTCCAAATATGTTTCTAGATGTTGTTGCATTTTCTTCTTTTGAACTTACTTTTTGATTTTACTATCTTTGGGAAAAAGAAAGAAGGATAAACATAAGCACCGAAAGAAAAAGTCAACTAAGATATAAGAAGAAGAAGCATAATCAGCTACAGATAAGCTCTGCTCCTCTTTGGATTTTTATAATTGGGAAAATTAGATTACATATGGGGATTCATGCCATTTAACCTCATGTTGTTAACAACATCTGTCTTCGATAAATAGTTTTGTATTCATTTAAAAACTTGTTCTTGAAGGAAATAATAAATTGTATTGCCATTCTAATTAAGTTCAAGTCACAAGGTTTTTATGCTAGCCAATTTTTGGATCGGATATTCATTACAATGATGTTCACAACAATATGAACTAGGAAAAAAGGATGTTCACAAAATGCAATCTTAAATGGCAAACTCCTAATAATTTTTTTAGGAACCTCAATGTGTAGATCTAATGTGTTCCTCTTGCCATAAATTTTTTCTCCCTGATTCCATGAACTAATTTTCTAAGTTTTGCGGAAAGGCCCTATTTTGCGTATAGTTACATTGTGAGGGATCTGGCACATATTGATGATGCTCTGTTTGTTTTCTCTGACTTCTTTCTAGTTACTTATGGTAGATGTATTTAAGATTGACAATAAGTATAAGTTGGAAATGCCAGGATTTTGTTTGAATTTGTTGTAATGTGGTTCAGCTTAAAGCAAATAAGGTTGTACAAGTGCAGAACCTATGGTTTTAAGTTCTAAAATTTTAGATAGAAACTGAAATATCATATATATCATCCTATTTCCTTCCAATATAAAAGTAATTATTTTTAATGATATTATATTGCTCTTGATAGATCTTCTTATAACTAACTTTTTAACACACTAGAGATTAAGCAGGATAGACAATTGTGTTATCAGGGAGACATGTGTTAGCCCAATGATCTAACTATGTTTTTGATTGTGGTTATTCGATTAAATTTAACATTATGATATCACTAATATTTATGCTATCTCTATAGCATTGATACTTAAACTTTGCATAGTCCAAATGTGCTTTATCTTATCATACTTGCTACATGTATATTGCTTTGTTCGTCTAACATGTATCTACAAAAAAGTAATTAGGAAGATCAAATATAGGATTATACAATGAAGAAATCATGGTAGGCCAAAGACGATGGTATTCTACAAAGATTTCTCTGAACCGCCCGACGACATCTTCGGAGCCACGCACCCGGGGGTTCCGCTGCCCGGTCAGCGGACGGGGGTCGAGGGGGCAGCGCCCACTGTCGTAGGTTCGAGGGCGAAGCCTCTGAAAGGTATTCAATTTTCACAAACTGAGTATCTTTGGACTGTTGCCTCCAAGAGAAAAAGCCAGCACCTATCAAAGGAAGAAGCCAAGCTATGCTATCATCATTTCAAGACTCTGAAAAAGCCTGCACCTACCTAAGTATATCTGGAGCCTGTAATGAGTCTTAGGAATATTTGTAAACATAAGAAATGAATGGAAAAATCAAAAGCTATGGTAGAAAATAACCCAGGACAATCTTCGGAATCCTGACGGATGATCCGGCGGATCTCCGCAAAAATCCGACGGAAGATTCGAATGGAGTCATAGAATACCTTCTGTGATTGTTCGAATTATCCGACGAAAAACCACAAACTTTTGACGGATTTTTCGTCCTGTTACCGTTAGCATTCCAACAGTCGAATTTTGTTGAAGATTATTTATAGCCGTTGGACTATGCAGGCGGATGATCCGGCGGAGTTCCGCAAAAATTCGGCAGATCTTCCGCTCGCATGCTGAAAGTTGCATTACATACTCTTTCTAATGCTTTAGTTATAAATAGCCTTGAACTCCTTCATTCAAAGTTGATGCTTTGAGCTTAAAAATTTCTAAACCACCAAAGCTTATCCAAAAACAACTTTACAAAGTTTTCATTTGCCATCCACAAATTGTGTTAGAGTTATTGAGTTAAAAAGTGAGATCTTCATCTTATTGTATAAGGAGATCAAAACCTATTGTGAAAGGTTGAAGTTGGAGGGTCTTCGGATCCAAATTCTCGGTTGAAGTTGGAGGGTCTTCGGATCCAAACTCTCGGTTGAATTTGGAGAGTCTTTGGATCCAAACTCTCGGTTGAAGTCGGAGAGGCCTTCAGACTAAAGCTCTCGTGTAAGAAGTTGGCAAGCCTTCGTATGAAAACTCACGTTGTACTATTTGCGATAATAGTGGATTAAAGCCGGAGAGAGTTCCGGGACTAGAGTGCCCCTTAGGAGGATACCAGGATACATCGGGTGTCGGTAATGTTTTGCTTCTTCTCTTGCACTCTTATTTTTAAATTAATCATTAGCTTGTGCTAAGTGCTTGATTAGTTAGCTTGACCCTCTTCACCCCCTCTCTAGGGTTCCTACAACCTGGGCATCCCTATTGTTGAAGGGTAAATCTAGAAGATGAAAGTGCAAGTTAGACCTCAAGAGACACGCTTATATAGCGGTGAGGCATGCGGCCCAAGTGGTCAAGAGATTGACTCCCAGTAGGGGAGTTCGACATAATTACCATTTCTAAAATTTTATATATATATATATATATATATATATATATATATATATATATAGCACTGCAGGTGTTAACATTATTTCAACCAGCCACACTTGGTCAGTTGGGCTAACATCTCCTTGTATTGTACATCTATGGATTTTTTGTTCCTCGTTAGACTTTCAAATGTTGCTCGACATTATCAAGTGGTCTTTGTATTGGGGTAGCATGTATAGTTCAGTGGACTTATGGTTGCTATTGTAATATCACTAACAACACTAGCAACAAACTTCCATCGGGCTTAAGATTGATTTAGATGAAAATGAGCTGTGGAGAGACCTAATGTTGTAATTCACCAATTCAATGGTATGGAACCAATAGAGTAAATGGTATAGTATTAGGATTTTGTGTGAAGAATAGTACTCTTTTCCCTCAATCTTATATTATAATGATATATGTAACATTTATATTGTTAGTCCCGAAACAGATCTTAGATGGAAGAACGTGAGTCGACAGAATAATTTGGCAACACTTCGAGGAAGGTGTACAACTGAGATCCTCAGAGGCACGAAATCAAATGTAACACTTCAAAGAAAGCACAAATGAATTTTCTAGCAGCAGCGATGAAAGTCCACAAGTGGTTTCTGATTAGATCAGAGAAGCACAAGAGGTTTCTGATCAGATCACCGTTGCTCAAAGCTTTCCCCTTTATGCGATCCACTTCCAGGAACCAACAAGTTCTCAAAGAACTTCTGGAACGCTCGTTGACTTGAACGGGCTTCTTGGACTTCACGGACTCTCTTAACTCTCTTCCTTGGTGCATCTTAGAAAGGAGGCAAGGGGGCTCTATTTATAGAGTGGGGTGAGACTTTACTATTTTTTCTATTCGATGTGGGACTAAAATACCAATACTCTAAAATGGAGTTTGATATTTTACATCATCCCACAATCAGCATAGCCGAGTGCCAGTCCACGCCTACCCCCCGAACACACGCCCATGCATGCACGAGGAATCCTGGAGTCCGTGTCCGAGTCTGAGTCCAAACGACAAAAATCAACTTTCATCTTTGTTGGAATTAATCATTTTTCCTTCTAAGAAAATACTCCCACAAGGCACACACTTGTGTCCCACCACACCTCATGTGCACACCTCAACACAAGCAATGCATTATATTGAGATACTCATCATTTGGTGTAGCTGATGTGGGACTATTTTCCTAGTATAAAGGCAAAAATGCCCAAATCTCCCATATATCTCAATATATGGTTTGAGCGTTCTTTATAGTGACTTCCCATCATGCATTAGGAGAGATGTTGTTACGACTTGAATCTTTCTGCATTGGTTAAATAATAAATGATACAAGAATGGACTAAGCCTTGAATTATGTACCATAACTGTAATTCTTCCCATTCACATATGACATCAACTGTGCTTCTAGCTACATATGAAAGGCCCTGTGCCAGCCTGGTTTCGGTGTATGTACATTGAGTGTCTACAAGATTTTTCTCAAGAGACAACCTATATCTCTATCCATACACTCTAGGTGAGTTCTTTTAAAGAGCCTTGGCATAAAGCCTTTCGCTTCCTTGTGATGCTATGCCGCTATAACATAGCCCGAAGCTGAGGCAATGCTTCATGTGGTGTCATGCCACTGTAGCACGAGGTCCAGCCTTTTTGTACTGCCAAACTACCCAGCATGAAGCCTTTTGTTTCCTTGTGGTGTTATGTTGCCGTGATATGGCTTGCAAAGCCGAGGTAATGTCTTATTTAATGTCACACCACTGTAACATGAGGCCCAGCCTCTTTGTAGTGCTATCTACCATTCTTTATTCTATATTATTAGGCCCACTTGGCTATGTGTGGTGCTATACTACTGTGACTTGGCCCGAAGCCGAGGTTTTATCCTCACTAGGTACCTTACGTGGTATCTGTCACACCCCGAGTCGACAAACCATTCGTCCCCGGTGTAACTTTGCCGATTCGATCGTCCTCGCTAAGGCGTGATGCCGTATGAGTCTAGAATTTCACTCGTATAAGACAAGAACATTACGTTGCTTTTCATATTAATACGCCAAGTTGAAACTTCACAAATCACATCAGAATATAAGACGCAGTATAGGAAGATAGAAATACTTTTCGTTCATAGCTTGTAACAAAGTACAAGTCGTATTTACATTGGATGCCATTACGGCTACATTGATTGAAAACAAAAAGAAATACACTCGACAAGTTGCCTGAACTAACGCTTGACGTCCCATACATTCGCCCCTTTATACATAAACCATCGATTGAATTGGCTTCAAAATACTTCAGCATAGAAAGAGCTTCAAAACGCCTCTCCGCACTTCAGCTTCAGTTTAGTTGGGAGCGTCCGCCACACCTGGGAAAATTGGGGGAATAGGATTAGCACACTTGCTAAGTGGACGAGACGAACCCACTCGTCTAAACCGACTCTGATTGTTAGGGTAGGCATGCTTTAGAGTTGTCTTTCTATTAGAACTAAATGAATTCAATTCATATTCGATAGCCATCTTTGAGTAATAAAGCATACAATGAAACATAGCAGTTTATCATATTTCTTACCACGACCGTGCTCGTCCCTGCATGAAAACAGAGATAATATTTACACCTGCATAAGACAATAGGTGAGCATGCTACTATCTTATATGCGGTCATTGATGTTACACATCACGTGGGACTATCTCAACGGCATTTCGGTCCGCTCAGTCTAGGTTGTAAGCCTGATTGACGGTCCCGCAATGCATCAGTGCCGAAGCACGATTATTCATTCTCCCTAGGTCGATTCGATTCTGATGCCCCGGATACCGATTCGAGAAAAAATATCAACTTATGCATAAGTTGTCCATGACAATGCCAATGCGTGAACAGTTTCATATACGCAAACAGTTTTGTATAGCGCGGACAGTATTGAACGACATTATCATTTCTTCCAAATTATGCAACGATTGATTTTTCTCCAAGTCGTACTCCCGATTTAGCATCCTGTGGGCACCAAATTGTCCGATGCATCATAATCCGTAATCGATATTTCGTATTATTTTGCAGCACGTGAAATAGTCTATCTTTTTACTAGAACCTTAAACTTTCTGGTTTATGTGATAGACTTGTATTTTCAGAGTGAATTACTCTAAATCGATCTATTTTTTCCGGGTTCTTGAACTTAGTGGATTGGCATGCAATTAACTTAGCATCGTTCGATTTGAATGAATTCGAGGCAAGGAATTAGTTTGCGGGACAGAGTAGAAAAGAAGCGGCCAAATCACCTACCGTTTACTTTGCTCGTGCCGATCGTCGAAGCGCTTTGCAACGTCAATCTTTAGTTACGCGAGCTCCTGCAATGGCACCAACACTTTGTTAGAATTTCTTTTTTTTCCTTGCTTCGAAACTTGTAATTGCATCCATAAAAACAACGTGAAAGCACTTCATCAAGCCCAGCGGCAAAGCTTCAAAAAAATCATACAGCGGTCCGATCCCGTCGAAGGGACTCTTATAGAGAGCTCACTCGCCGAGACGCAGCCCGCTACATCTAGGACTTATTCCAACAAAAGTTGTTCCATTAGTTGGATCGATTCTTGTAACTTCCGTCCAAATCAATCGATTTGAATCGATGCCGCATGGCGTTATCGTTTACCAAGCTTAGCGATCGAGTCAGATGGCCATCTAAGTTCCCGGCCGATCTGACTCGGCACAAGCATATTATGAAGTTCCGTCGCTTATCGAAAGCGGGGCGCTACATAATATACCCTAAGAAAAAGTTTCGTCCCGAAACTTAAGAACAAGGGTCTGACCTTAATTTAGACAAACAACGCAGGGTATTTTTCTTTCATCTCCGCCTCCATCTTCCACGTCGACTCCTCGACTGAATGGTTCCGCCAAAGCATACGGACCAAGGACATCGACCGATTTCGTAGCAACTTCTCCTTGCAGTCCAAAATTTGAATAGGCTCCTCCGAGTAAGACAAGTCAGTATGTAGCTCCAACTGATCGAAGCTAACCACGCGACTTGGATTGTGCACGTATTTTCGAAGTTGTGAAACGTGGAAGACATCGTGCACATCAGCCAAGGCAGGAGGTAGTACGATCCGATAAGCAACCGTTTCAACTCGCTCGATGATCTCGAAGGGGCCTACAAATCTTTGGCTCAACTTGCCTTTAACGCCGAACTACATCACACCGTATGTCACTACCACTTTTCTAGCTTGAGGGTATTTTAGTCATTTTTCAAAATTTTAGAATTTAATTTGAATTATTATTATTATTTATAATTAATGTGATTTTTAAGTAATTTTAGAATAATTGATTTTGGTGTTTTAGTGACTTTGACTTATGTTGACCTTGGAGACTAATCTGGTGGCTAACCTAGGTCATGACTAAGTGATTAGGATATGAAAACCTAGGTTGACTTAAGTTAGTGAAGTTTAGCTCATTGGAATTAGTTTGGTGAAATTAGGAGCTAGATTGTTTAAGGAATGGCTTGTGAAATCACAAGTCATTTTATGACTAATAGGCTTAATGGCCCATAGGCCCACACCCATTGAACCAAGCCCTAACCCTAGAAATTCTGGCCAGCCCACTATGGTCATCTCCCCTATTTATATCACCTTAAATTAGGGTTGCCTCTTTAGAAAATATTGCCATTTGGAAGAGGTGAGTCCCCATCTTTGTAAATTCTTAGAAAATCCATTTCTACTCCAAATTCCTCCAAACAAATTGCAATAGGACCTAATATTAGTATTCTTGCTGTTGTTGATGAGTATTTTTAGGAAGAACACAATTTGAGGGAGTTGGTGGCTTGTGGAACTCTTTCCATTTGGGGATTTTAACCCATTGTTCACCTACAGGTATAATCCTTTCTATTGTATTTAAATTCTGTTAAAATTCATTTCTAGGATGTCCTAATCCTAACCTAATAGTAGGATAGGCTAACCCTAGATTTTGGACCCATTTCGTGTCCGTATCGGACACGTACCAGTGTGGTTAGGATGGTGTTCGACGAAATGCCTCAAAGGGCATTTCGATCGATTTTACGAATTATATTTGAATAGGAAAATCCATTTTAGTCTCGCTTATGCATTTCTTGGACACTAAGCACGTTTTCGTGTCAGGTTGAGCCGACACGAGCGCGTAGACACGCGGTCGTGCGCGCGTGCACACTGGCTGATTTCTTCCCTGCTACTCGAGCACATTTTCTTTGTGCACACAGGGTTTCAACCCTCGAAACTTGACATAGGAGTCGTGTCCATGACTGACACGAGATCCCTAGAGTTTCAGGAACTCTCGTGTCGTGTCGGACACGGATTCGTGCTTGCACGTATGATACACTGTGTAGTTCAGTGTTCGATTTTGGTGTTCTGTGTTTCAATTGATTTTAATGCTTGTAAATAATGTTTTCAATTGCTAAATAGATCCTAGGTATGTTATCTAACCTCTGTTATAATAGTTACATGTTTAAATTGGGTTTTAATGAGGAATATGCATTCGAACTTAGGTTTCTTGGTTATTTCTGATACATCACTGATACTGTTTATTTCAGTTTCCCAAAACCATTTTAATTCCCTATTAGTTATGGTTCTCAACTGTTTTTGATCTCCACATGTTACATTTCATATTAGCTAAGCTTTTACATTCAATTATAGGATTTTGGTTGTGTGAATGAGTTTTGAATGATTCAATTGCTAACTGGAACTGAGATGCATGGTTTTCCAGTTATGTGTATAAACCTGAGAATAGTTTAAACCATCTAGAATGTTTTGTACTGATTATGATTCATGATTTATTTTTAAACTGAGATTCATTGTGTTAACTGAAAACCAATACCTGAATTGATTCCCTTTCTTTTGTTCGAAATGTGTAGAAACCTGAGATATACATTGTTATATTGGTTCCCCTTCATTTAGAGAAATCTGAGTTTTTTTTATAATTGTTTCATGTTGTCCTTCTATTAATCTGAGAATGGGAGGAGGTAACTGTTCTGGAAACAGGAAAATTGGAACTCCTATTACTGAGATTTGATTTCCAGTTTTCCTTTCTCTTTAACTATTATATTCCTGAGGTAATCTTTTGACTGAGATTTGAGAAATCTGAGATTCTCATTAGTTCAATAACCTAACTAGTTTCCTGTAACACCCAATTTTCCAGATGAGGGTAATTTTAAAATTTTGTAATTATAATTATTATTTATGATAATTATTTCATATTATGATTTTTGGTGATTTTTAATCATTTTTAAACTATTTAAAATTATGACTTGTGATTTTGACATTTTACTATTGTTTGGTTTTAATTTCGAGGAATTTGTCACCCCCCAGTTTTCAGGAATAGGAGTACTTTTTTTATTTTGTATTTTTGAAATATTTTTGAAATTTATTTCATTATTTATGATATTGTTTTGGGGTTATTTGAGTCGGGTTCGAATTTCAGCTCAATCCGACTTGAAACGGGGACCCGGGGGTAGTGTTGACTTTAGTGGACCCACACATTAGTTAGCCATGGCCCACATGATAGAAATATTTTAGTTAGAGGTTAGACTAATTATTATGGATAAGGTTAGTGTGATTAGAGACTTTAGAATGACTAATTTAGCCCCAACCAATTAGCCCTTTCCTAATACTAATAGAATAGGTTAGTGGGGGCATTTTGGACCTTACCATAATAGGACAAATAGCCCCATATGGCCAGCCACTTTGGGAGAGGATAGGCTCAAGTTCATTTCATTATTCTCATCCACACTCTCTCTCTTGTTCTTCCCCAAATTTCTAGAGAGCAATCCCTAGCAATTTCTCCACCAAATCCTTCCATTTCGCTTCCAAATCTTCTTCTTTCCTTCTCCATTCTAGCCAAGGAGGAAGCTACCCAAGTTTGGGAGGATTCGGAGCTCGTTCGTGTCCTTTTGGAATCTCTACGTGTCGGTGTCGCTCCGGAAAGACTTTTCTTCGATTCGATCTACCGGAAGGCATAAATCCCTTCTCCTTTTCATTTCCTCATGCATATAGGTCTATTTTGAACCCATAGGAATGACCCCCATTTGGAGGTCATAGGAGTGTCCTTTGTGTTGTGGTTGTGTCCATGTGGGAAACCCCAAATTTGGACACACTATGTGTTGTTGTTATGTATGAATGAATTATTACATGTTTAATCTCATATTTTTGTATTGGAGATGTGTTCTATAGTGTCTCATATATATATATTAGTGTAGAGAGTGAGTTCTTGATATATTATGTTATATACTTGTGTTCTTTTGTCTCAAACTACCCAAATTCGTCATAATTTTTATCCACGTTTTTAGTAGCAATAGCAACTTAGAAATGTCATAACTTTTAGCTTAAAACTCCAATTTATCTTTCGTTTTTTTAAAAGAACTGTATCGAAGTTACCTTTCCAAATATATATTTTAATAAGCAAAATTCTTTCTGTAACTTTATGTAGAATTATTTGAGTGTCAGCTGTACGAAAGACGAACGCGTTTCGGTATTTTCGCGATTCCGGGAGCTTCCGGACACGAAAATGCGATCCGTTTGAAGTTTTGGAAAGCTAACATGAAGTACTACAACATACTTTAATCCTAGAATTTAGTGAATGCCCAATTGGTACAATATTGGTTTTAAGTAAAAGAGTGACTATACGATATATGCATTTTGTGTAACCTATGAGCCTATGTAGTATGGATATTAAATGAATATAGAGTATGTAATGCATGATATGTTAGATGAATGAAATGATATATATATGATATATATCCTCTTTATATTAATGTATATATATGGTTGAATGCAAGCATGTAGGAATGTAATTAATGTAATATATGTAAGCAATGCATGAATGAAAGAATGATATACAATGCATGCATGAAAGTATATAATGAATGCTAGATATAAATGCAAGGTATATATGTAATGATAGATATGAATGCATAATGTATAAATATTGTAAATGCAATATCAGATTTTATATGTAGACATAGAACCAATGCATAGCTGATATTTAGATTGAATGTTAGTTCATTTTAGGTTGTTCGAACACTGAACTGTCCATGTAAGCATATATATCTTCCTTTTCCTATTGTCAAGCCAATTTTAGTTTTCAATATAGTGGAATATCTATGAATGTAATATTAACCTTCAACCCCTTAATTCGAAATGTTAGTTAATTTCAGTATTAGACAATGCATGAGCTGTATGCATATAGGATGTTGGCTTAATGGCAGATTTTAAATAACATGGTTCATTTTATGTGGTTAGTTACACTAGTTTATGGGATAGCTCACTTTAGTTTATATGTAAATGTGGAACTAAACTGAGAATGAACTTCACCCTCTGCACAAGGACACCCCACTCTATATCAACCACCATGCCATGTAACCCTTCTCTAAATGATTGCTATAATATATATAGATTTATGTAAAGTATAGATGCATGTTAGTTATAACTTAAATAGTCTCTACTCTAATGTATATAGATGTATACTTGTAGCCATGCATGTTAAGTATAATACATGTGTAATGTAGATGGGTTAGCTTTGTGCCATGTGTAGTGTAAACTCATAACTAGTGTTGATTTCTCTTTTCATGTACACCTCCATGTTCACACACACACACATAGCTTTACATGTTAGTTCTTTTCTCTTATATATATATATATAATGTTGAATATGCATGAATATGATGTATCTTGATATGTGACTTGTGTTGGCTTGTATAGCCTTGGATTTGTATGGTGTGTACTAGCTAGGGTAGACTGGTTAGACCTAGTGAGACTTCATTGAGTCTATGTTGACCCAGTTGACCTAGCTTTGACTAGATAGTTGACTAGAGTTGACCAAGTGTTGACTTTAGCCTTGTTTGACCTAGACAGCATGTAGATGCATTGTAGCAGTCTATTTCTTTATTTTAGATATGTTGTAACTTGTGTTGCTCTGATTAGGAGACAGACACCTCTCCTCAGGCAGTACACCCTCTTCGGACATTCAGTTATCAGGCGAGTACATTCTCTGACCGTTTCATACTTGTCTGGATTTACATTCTTGCTCTAGATTACTGTACTTGATACTGACACGTTGTTATCACGGATTGGTACTATACGGATCTTCTTTTTGGGATGTTATCCCCTTGTATTCACTAGATACATATTGTGATGTGCGTTTGACTTCCATATTGTATTTATTGAATACCTATATCCTTGTATACTCCTTGTGCATATTGTACTCTCAGTATCACATGAGTCCCAGGGATAGACCATTGTACACTATTGTATAACATTGTACAACTATTGTATAACATTGTACATCTATTATAAAATATTGTACATCCATTGTATAATATTGTATACTATTGTACAAGATAACGTAACTAGAGTGGATCCTTGTGTATTGATTGGGGAGGGGGAGTAGAATTGGTTATGTAATCAAATCCTATTGTACAAGATTGTATAACTATTGTATATGTCTATTATACACCCACGTACAATGGAGTTACCATTGCATTTTCCTAGACCGTTTACATAACCATATTGTACTCTAAATCACAGTAGGCTTACAGTTCTTACTTATCATATTTAGATATTTCCTGTTATCAAATCTCTACTGTTTTTCATATACTTCTTTTTTTCAGCGTTTCATGTACCTTACTCTATTGCATGCATTATATTTTCTAATATGATATGAACTGCGTGAGATATTTTGTGCTCGTTCCCGTCCTGACTGGACCTGTTGAAAATTTTACAGAGGATGATGAGGAACCCTGCACCCTTACTTGGAGTTTGCCTAGTTGACACTCGCGACCTGGACCCCTGGGGAGGTTCAGGCAGCTGCTCAGGATGATACCTTGTATAGTGTAGATAGCTTAGACTGTCCTCTCTTTTCATGTTTAAACTGTTGTCTTTATTTTCAGAGTTGTATATTTTATAGATGTTGAGACTTGTTATTTATTTCTGTTGTACCTCAGTTGAGGATTTCTTATCTATTTCCATCGTGCTACATTCTGCCTTAGATTGTGATTGAGTTGTACCTCTGTGTTGGCCTCCTTTTGGAGAGTATATTCATGTTATGTAGTTATAGTTTATGACCTAGAACAGCGTTCTACCGCCGACACTGCGGCGTAGGCTGGGCGCTGTTACGTACTCGTACCCTCCCGGTGGGTGCGGGTCGTGACACGTTTTTAGTGGTGGCCCATGCAGGTCGAGTTTATGTAGTGGTATTCGAACTAGAGTATCACTATAGCCTGCAGTAGGATTAGGATATTTTTGGAGGTACTCAATCACATTAGGAAAGACTCTTAATCCGATTCCTTTTGTCTAAAATTGTTGCTTATTGACTTTCCTTGAATATAAACTGTTCTCCTTTGAATTTTTGCTTCATTCTCGAAAATTGCTTCTTGTTTTGATCTGTCTTCATGATGGTTATGAAGATACGATCTCATCGCTTCGGTTCGGGGGATACTATCGAGAGGCTGGCCACCTCTCGTCCTGTTCATCAGGGCTTCGAGACCGCAGCTTCTGTTGTGCCGACTCAGGTTGGCGTTTCTGCTACATTGGAGGTGCACCTCCGTCTGTACAGAGGCTTTTTCCTTCATTTTCGGTTTCTCTCAGCATCAGCGATTCATGCAGCATCTGCAGCAGAGATTTGTGCAGTATCAGCATCAGGCTGGAGGAAACCAGCAGGGCGAGCTATCGTCAGGACAGTCGAGGATGCACAGACCGTTGGAGATCTTGCTGCAAGTTCCGTTCTTCTCAATTCCATTCCCGCATTTTTCTTTTATAATTACCTTGAAATCCGATTCCATCTGTTCCTTGTTGATTGATTAATTTTGTCATGTTACTCTTTTGTTGTGTTTGTTTTTCTTCTGAGAAAATCATATGGGCTAGGTCTCCTAAATCATGGGATCTAGAATCCTCGATAGTCGTATTAGTTGGCATAGTGAGGACATGTAGTCAGATTATGGATGTATTCTCGGGTATGGAAATTTAAGGTTTTCGCCGTCGCATGCGGCAGTGCAAAAATTTTAAATACCATGAACCTAGAGGTGCGTACCTTAGTCAAGGACTCTGTGATTATCGTAGCCTTGCTCACTAGCATGATGAAGACTCTGGACAACATGATTTTGGACAGATGCATATGATTAACAGATTGTATCTAGAGAAGGTTTAAACATCATACTCTTTTGATTGTTATAAATGACTTAGGAGTAGGGATATTTAGTTTTTTAGAGCTTATTCATAGGTAGTTCCTTCATAGTATAATGGTATGATGACTTGTAGAGTGTCTGTACCCTAGAGGTGATAGTTAGCATCGGTGTTAGAATAGTAACCCATTGCAGATAATTCTTCTGTTATCAATAATACCAACCAGTTACACATAGGATGTTAGTATGCCTTACAGCCTTGATGATTATTACTACTTTTCCGTACCTTTTCCAGTGAGGCACCCATGACCAGAGCCTGCCTTTGAGTATAATTGTAGTTTTACCTAAGACCGAGAGGACTATTTGCATAGATAGATTGCAGATGATATTGGCATATGGGATATAGGTTAGTTGGTATCTATAGGCCATTGTTGTATAGGGTTATAAACATGTTGTTTAGCCTATACTAGGTTCAGTTTTCCATTTTATTTAAGTTCTCTTCGTGTTGAGTTCCTTGTGTTGATCACCTTTATAGGCAGTGTGCAGATCCTTCACTAGATACCATGTCCCCTTGATTCAGACCATTCATCCTTAGCCTAGTTCTAAGCATTATTTCAGACCCTTATAAGTTTAGTCTGCCTTAACCCTTGGTTGATCAGTCATGTATATATATATATATAGATGATATACTTAGGATATATGTGATGGGTTGTTGTTCTTGAGCATATATATATATATATATATATATATATATATATATATATATATGTGGTATTTGGTATTCATGTGCTTAGCTTGTAGGTATTTAGTTATAGGTGACTTGATAGGATTGGGAAGTTAAGAGCTAGTCTATTATAGAGTTTCTCTTTTGCTAAATTCTAGTTGCCAACACCTAGATAGCTAGCACAGGTAAAACCCTAAGAAGTTGACCAGTTGATGACCAAGTACTTGGATGTTGAGAAATTGACTAGTGATTGACCCTTGACTATGTTTGACCTAGAAGGGGGTGCAATCGTCTTAATTTCAAGGACGAAATTTTTATAAGGTGGGTAGGATTGTAACACCCAGTTTTCCAGATGAGGGTAATTTTGAAATTTTGTAATTATAATTATTATTTATGATAATTATTTCATATTATGATTTTTGGTTATTTTTAATCATTTTTAAACTATTTAAAATTATGACTTGTGATTTTGACATTTTACTATTGTTTGGTTTTAATTTCGAGAAATTTATCACCCCCCAGTTTTCAGGAACAGGAGTATTTTTTTCATTTTGTATTTTTGAAATATTTTTGAAATTTATTTTATTATTTATGATATTGTTTTGGGATTATTTGAGTCAGGTTCGAATTTTAGCTCAATCCGACTTGAAACGGGGACCCGGGGGTAGTGTTGACTTTAGTGGGCCCACACATTAGTTAGCCATGGCCCACATGATAGAAATATTTTAGTTAGAGGTTAGACTAATTATTATGGATAAGGTTAGTGTGATTAGAGACTTTAGAATGACTAATTTAGCCCCAACCAATTAGCCCTTTTCTAATACTAATAGAATATGTTAGTGGGGGCATTTTGGACCTTACCATAATAGGACAAATAGTCCCATATGGCCAGCCACTTTGAGAGAGGATAGGCTCAAGTTCATTTCATTATTCTCATCCACACTCTCTCTCTTGTTCTTCCCCAAATTTCTAGAGAGCAATTCCTAGCAATTTCTCCACCAAATCCTTCCATTTCGCCACCAAATCTTCTTTTTTCCTTCTCCATTCTAGCCAAGGAGAAAGCTACCCAAGTTTGGAAAGATTCGGAGCTCGTTCGTGTCCTTTTGGAATCTCTACGTGTCGGTGTCGCTCCGGAAAGGCTTTTCTTCGATTCGATCTACCGGGAGGTATAAATCCCTTCTTCTTTTCATTTCTTCAGGCATATAGGTCTATTTTGAACCCATAGGAATGACCCCCATGGTTGTATCTCCATTTGTGTCCATTTCGTGTCCATTTGGAGGTCATAGGAGTGTCCTTTGTGTTGTGGTTGTGTCCATGTGGGAAAACCCCAAATTTGGACACACTATGTGTTGTTGTTATGTATGAATGAAATATTACATGTTTAATCTCATATTTTTGTATTGGAGATGTGTTCTATAGTGTCTCATATATATATATTAGTGTAGAGAGTGAGTTCTTGATATATTATGTTATATACTTGTGTTCTTTTGTCTCAAACTACCCAAATTCGTCATAATTTTTATCCACGTTTTTAGTAGCAATAGCAACTTAGAAATGTCATAACTTTTAGCTTAAAACTCCGATTTATCTCTCATTTTTTTTAAAAGAACCATATCGAAGTTAGCTTTCCAAATATATATTTTAATAAGCCAAATTCTTTCTGTAACTTTCTGTAAAATTATTTGAGTGTCAGTTGTACGAAAGACGAACGCGTTTCGGTATTTTTGCGATTCCGGGAGCTTCCGAACACGAAAATGCGATCCGCTTGAAGTTTCGGAAAGCTAACATGAAGTACTACAACATACTTTAATCCTAGAATTTAGTGAATGCCTAATTGGTACAGTATTGATTTTAAGTAAAAGAGTGACTATACGATATATGCATTTTGTGTAACCTATGAGCGTATGTAGTATGGATATTAAATGAATATAGAGTATGTAATGCATGATATGTTAGATGAATGAAATAATATATATATGATATATATCCTTTTTACATTAATGTATATATGTGGTTGAATGCAAGCATGTAGGAATGCAATTATTGTAATATATGTAAGCAATGCATGAATGAAAGAATGATATACAATGCATGCATGAAAGTATATAATGAATGCTAGATATAAATACAAGGTATATATGTAATGATAGATATGAAAGCATAATGTATAAATATTGTAAATACAATATCAGATTTCATATGTAGACATAGAACCAATGCATAGCTGATATTTAGATTGAATGTTAGTTCATTTTAGGTTGTTCGAACACTGAACTGTCCATGTAAGCATATATACCTTCCTTTTCCTATTGCCAAGCCAATTTTAGTTTTCAATATAGTGGAATGTCTATGAATGTAATATTAACCTTCAACCCCTTAATTCGAAATGTTAGTTAATTTCAGTATTAGACAATGCATGAGCTGTATGCATATGGGATGTTGGCTTAATGGCAGATTTCAGATAGCATGGTTCATTTTATGTGGTTAGTTACACCAGTTTATGGGATAGCTCACTTTAGTTTATATGTAAATGTGGAACTAAACTGAGAATGAACTTCACCCTCTGCACAAGGACACCCCACTCTATATCAACCACCATGCCATGTAACCCTTCTCTAAATGATTGCTATAATATATATAGATTTATGTAAAGTATAGATGCATGTTAGTTATAACTTAAATAGTCTCTACTCTAATGTATATAGATGTATACTTGTAGCCATGCATGTTAAGTATAATACATGTGTAATGTAGATGGGTTAGCTTTGTGCCATGTGTAGTGTAAACTCATAACTAGTGTTGATTTCTCTTTTCATGTACACCTCCATGTTCACACACACACACACATAGCTTTACATGTTAGTTCTTTTCTCTTATATATATATATATATATATATATATATATATATATATATATATATATATATATATATATATATAATGTTGAATATGCATGAATATGATGTATCTTGATATGTGACTTGTGTTGGCTTGTATAGCCTTGGATTTGTATGGTGTGTACTAGCTAGGGTAGACTGGTTAGGCCTAGTGAGACTTCATTGAGTCTATGTTGACCCAGTTGACCTAGCTTTGACTAGATAGTTGACTAGAGTTGACCAAGTATTGACTTTAGCCTAGTTTGACCTAGACAACATGTAGATGCATTGTAGCAGTCTATTTCCTTAGTTTAGACATGTTGTAACTTGTGTTGCTCTGATTAGGAGACAGACACCTCTCCTCAGGCAGTACACCCTCTTCGGACATTCAGTTATCAGGCGAGTACATTCTCTGACCGTTTCATACTTGTCTGGATTTACATTCTTGCTCTAAATTACTGTACTTGATGCTGACACGTTGTTATCACGGATTGGTACTATACGGATCTTAGTTTTGGGATGTTATCCCCTTGTATTCACTAGATACATATTGTGATGTGCGTTTCACTTCCATATTTGTATTTATTGAATTCCTATATCCTTGTATACTCCTTATGCATATTGTACTCTCAGTATCACATGAATCCCAGGGATAGACCATTGTACACTATTGTATAACATTGTACACTATTGTGCAAGATAACGTAACTAGAGTGAATCCTTGTGTATTGATTGGGGAGGGGGAGTAGAATTGGTTATGTAATCAAATCCTATTGTACAAGATTGTATAACTATTGTATATGTCTATTGTACACCCACGTACAATGGAGTTACCATTGCATTTTCCTAGACCGTTTACATAATCATATTGTACTCTAAATCACAGTAGGCTTACAGTTCTTATTTATCATATTTAAATATTTCCTGTTATCAAATCTCTACTGTTTTTCATATACTTCTTTCTTTCAGCATTTCATGTACCTTACTCTATTGCATGCTTTATATTTCCTAACATGATATGAACTGCGTGAGATGTTTTATGCTCGCTCCCATCCTGACTGGACCTGTTGAAAATTTTACAGAGGATGATGAGGAACCCTGCACCCTTACTTAGAGTTTGCCTAGTTGACACTCGCGACCTGGACCCCTGGAGAGGTTCATGCAGCTGCTCAGGATGATACCTTGTATAGTGTAGAGAGCTTAGACTGTTCTCTCTTTTCATGTTTAAACTGTTATCTTTATTTTCAGAGTTGTATATTTTATAGATGTTGAGACTTGTTATTTATTTCTGCTGTACCTCAGTTGAGGATTTCTTATCTATTTTCATCGTGCTACATTCTGTCTTAGATTGTGATTGAGTTGTACCTCTGTGTTGGCCTCCTTTTGGAGAGTATATTCATGTTATGTAGTTATAGTTCATGACCTAGAACAGCGTTCTACCGCTGACACTGCGGCGTAGGCTGGGCGCTGTTACGTACTCGTACCCTTCCGGTGGGTGCGGGTCGTGACATTTCCCTTTACTTCTCATCTATGTATGTTGATTCAACTGTTAAAACCTGAAATTCATTAGCTCTAACTGAATGCTGGTCCACTGTTCCTGAGATGACTCTTTGAAATGTATTGGACTGCTACATTCCAGTTTTATCATTTTTGTATCAAACCTGGGTTTAGAAATGATGGTATTCCTTCACAGTTTTTCCTTTTGTTTTCACAAATAAATTCCAGATTTCATGTTGTTATCTTTCACTGAGAAACTGGAAATGGGGGGGGGGGGCTGTGGACTGAAAATCTGAAATGAAATTGGGTGTTTGGTTGTGGTTTGATCCTAAAATCTGATATTTGCATTGTAGAACTGTTTTCATAGTTTATATGTGAATTCATGAGTTATTGAACTGTTGTTAGGCACTGTTAAAACTGTGTATTGATTGGGGTTTGTTTATGTGAAAATCTGAGGATTATGGAACTGTTTTGCCACTGTTTATTTCCTTTCACTGTTGTGTATCACCACACACACACACCCACACACTCATGTTATGGCACCACACTCTCTCTCATACTCCCCTACACTCACACACACATGTGCACACTCATGTATCACTATCACTCTCTAGACTTACACACACACACTTGTATCCCTTGTGTTTCTCTCTCTTTCATATGTATATATATATATATATATATATATATATATATATATATATATATATATATATATATGAATTGAGTTTGTTATATATATAGGATTCCTATATATGAATGTGTGCTTTTATATATATATTAGATATATATAGTGTATGTGATACCATATGATATAATGTATGGTATATATGTATATATGTGTTTGGTTAGATATAGATATGGATATGGTTGCTTAGCCCATGGTATAGCCTATTGGCCCATGGCCTAGTCTTCTAGCCTATGGCATGATATGCCTAGTATGGAGTCTAGAATAGACTGTTTAGCCTTGTTAGGACCTAAAATGGTTTGTTAGACCTAGAATAGACTAGTTTGACTTAGGTTTGACTTGGTTGACCTAGTTTGACTTCTAGGGTTGACCAGAGTTGACCAAGAGTTGACTTTGGCGTAGATTGACCTAGATTTATGTAGAATGCATTGATTTGCATCTTATTATCATTGTAGACTCATAGTGACTTGTACTGTTCTATAGGAGACAGACACCACTCCTCGGACAGTCTATATTCTCTCAGATTTACCGGTTACAGGTGAGTACATTCTCTGATCATTTCATATCCTGCATTAGGAGTATATTTCCTGCTTTAGATTACTTTACATGATGCTGACACGTTGAAAACACGGATTAGTACTATATGGATCTTGTTGGGCGATGTTATCCCCTTAGCGGATACATCGGGTATTTCGTGTTCGTGTACTTTATCGTGAACATCGTGTACTCCTTGTATTCGTGACATTCGTGTACAAATCGTGTGAAATCATGTATATTCATGTATTCACATGATCTCGTGTGCGACTATACTTCGTGTGCAATAACATAACTTAGCCAGATCCTTGTGTATTGATTGGGGCGAGGGAGTAGAAGTGGTTATGTATTCAATCTAGTAGATTACTCGTGTACAACCTCTGTAGATTACTCGTGTATAACATTGTGCCGTTTACATAACCATCTTGTGCTCTGAATCACTAGACACTATCATTTCTCTATATACTGTAGCTATTTATTTACAGTCTTTCCTGTTTACCATATTATTCTTCAGTTTTTTGTATCTTACTCTCTAGCATGATTATATATCCTGACCTGCTATGATTTGTTGAGATGTACTGTGCTCGCTCCTGTCCTGACTGGACCTGTTGAAAATATTACAGAGGACGAGGCTGAGGCGTTCTGCCCTACCTACTACGGTGCTACACTAGACGAGTGCCTGGACTTGGACCAGCAGCAGGATCCAATAGCAGTAGATGACACTCCCCTAGACTAGGATTGTCTTTACTATTCTGGATTACTGTATTAGATTTTGAGATATTCTGAGACATGTATTTATTATAGACACTTAGAATTCTGGTTGTATCTCTGTGATATTTCTTTCCTGGATATTATCATCTTTTATCTTTCATTATCATTCCATCTTACCTGTTCTATCTTAGCTGTAGTTGAGTTATATTTCTGTTATGTCACCCCCATTCGGGGAGTATAACTTTTATTACCTTCAATTGTTAGATGTTGTGACCTAGGACAGCGTTCTACCGCCGATACTGCGGTGTAGGCTGGACGTACCCACGTCTCATCCCCTTACTCTAGGGTGTGGGTCGGGACACCGTGCATGGGCGTTACTTTTAGAAACACATGGTCCCCGACCAAGAACTCTAGCGGTCGTCGACGAAGATCTGCGTAGCTCCTTTGTCGACTTTGCGCGATGCGGAGTCTATCTCGAATCAAGCGGACCTTTTCGACGGCCTGCTCCACTAGTTTTGGCCCAAGCACTTGTCGCTCTCTGACTTTATCCCAGCATATCGGCGAACGATACTTCCTCCCGTAGAGCGCTTCATATGGAGCCATCTGAATGCTCGAATGATAACTGTTGTTATACGCAAACTCCGCAAGCGGCAAATGCGTATCCCAACTAGTCTTTAGGTTGATCGCACACAGACGCAACATATCTTCTAGGATTTGATTTACCCTCTCCGTCTGACCGTCTGTTTGAGGTTGGTACACAGAACTAAAGTTCAGTTTGGTCCCCATTGCCGCTTGTAGGCTCGTCCAGAAATACGATAGGAATTGCCCGTCTCTGTCCAAAATTATTGAGGCCGGTACCCCGTACAGTCGAACAATCTCGTCGATGTAGATTTGTGCTAACCGATCGACGCTCCATCCTACTTTAATTGCGATGAAGTGAGCCGACTTGGTCAATCCATCAACAATGACCCAAATCGCATCATTCTTCCACGACGTCTCCGGAAATCCCACAATAAAATCCATCGAGATGTTGTCCCACTTCCACTCGGGAATGGCGATGTTCTGCAGCTCTCCGCCTGGCCTTTGGTGTTCCACCTTTACTTACTGACATGCTATGCACTGCGATACGAAGGTAGCCACGTCTTTCTTCATGCCGTGCCACCTGAAGTTTGTGCGCAAGTCCTTGTACATCTTGGTGCTTCCAGGATATAACGAGTACTTCGCATAATGTGCCTCCATCAGAATTTCTTTCCTGAGTTCGACAGTTTCAGGAATACAGAGCCTTCCCTTTAGTCGCATCATCCCGTCTCCATCTTCCGCAAAGTCAGTCGCCCTTCCTGTTGGAATCAGCTCGCGTATCTTCTTCAGGAATGAGTCATCCTTCTGTGCGGTCTTTATCTTGCTAAGCAGGCTCGATCCTAACTTCAGTTGAGCTAGGTGCAGGTGTCGATACTCAATTCCGAGTTCGATACCCATCGCTTCAAGGTCTCGCCGTATCTCCTTGTTTATGGCTAGTGTTCCCATAAATATTCTGCTAAGCGCGTCGGCTACTACATTTTCTTTGCCCGGCGTATACTCGATCGTTAGCTCGTAATCTTTTATGAGTTCGAGCCAACGTCGCTGTCGTAGGTTGGGTTCTCGTTACGTAAACAAGTATTTCAGGCTTTTATGATCTGTGTAGATTCTGCACGCCACACCATAGAGGTAGTGCCGCCAGAGCTTCAACGCAAACATGATCGCTACCAATTCTAGGTCGTGCGTCGGGTAGTTCTTCTCGTGCTGCTTCAACTGCCGTGAAGCGTAGGAGATGACTTTATATCTCTACATGAGTACGCACCCGAGGCCAGTCCCCAATGCGTCGCTGAATATCTGAAAGCCTTTTGGACCGTCTGGAAGTGCAAGGATTGGAGCTGAGATGAGTCGTTGCTTCAACTCTTGAAAGCTGGATTCACAGTCGTCACTCCATTCAAATACTACTCCCTTCTGGGGGAGGCGAGTCAGAGGCGACGCTAGCTTTGAAAAGCTTCGTATGAATCTTCGGTAGTAGTCTGCTAAGCCCAGAAAACTTTGAATATCGCTAGCTGAGGCAGGTCGTTTCCAATCTACCACCGCTTCAATCTTCTTTGGGTCCACCGCGACACCTTCGGCAGAGATTACATGTCCGAGGAATGTCACGCTACTCATCCAGAACTCGTACTTACTCTGCTTGGCATATAGTTTGTTTTCACGCAGAGTCTGCAATACCGTCTTCAAGTGTCCCGCATGCTCTTCTCGATTCTTGGAGTAGATTAGGATATCGTCGTTGAACACGACTACAAATTTATCAATTTGAGGTCGGAAGACTTGGTTCATCAGATCCATGAACGCGGCTGGGTCATTCGTCAAACCGAACGGCATGACTAGGAATTCATAATGACCATATCGAATGCGAAAGGCAGACTTCGATACGTCGTCGGACTTGATCTTCAATTGATGATAGCCTGAGCGAAGATCGATTTTCAAAAATACTGACGCATCTTACAGTTGGTAAAACAAGTCGTCGATTCATGGCAAAGGAGACTTGTTTCGCACGGTCGCCTTGTTGAGTTCTCGATAGTCGATGCATAGCTGCATCGATCCATCCTTCTTCTTCACGAACAATACGGGAGCTCCTACGGAGAGACGCTAGGGCGAATAAATCCACGGTCTAGCAACTCTTGTAATTGCACCTTCAGCTCCTTCAGTTCTGCTGGAGCCATTCGGTAAGGCGCCTTTGATATCGACTGTGTATCCGAAAAGGTGTCGATGCTGAATTCTATCCCTCGATCCGGCGGCATCCCAGGCATCTCATCAGAAAAAATGTCGAGAAAATCTGCCACAACATCAGTCTCCATTGCGTTTATATTATCCTTCCGCGTGTCTCGAACTGTTGCCAAGTATCCCGCGCAGCCGAAACGCAGCATACACCTCGCCGATATTGCCGATACCATCATTGCCGTCTTCGAGACCGTACCACACGAATATGAGAACTCTATCTTGCCAGGAAGACGAAACACCACTCTCTTCTCCGCGCACTCGATCGTTGCACGACAAGCGCCCAACCAATCCATGCCTAGGATTATGTCGTACTCTTTGATGTCTAGTACGACGGCATCCAAGGATAGATATCTTCCTCCGATGCAAATGTGGCCATCCCTACAAATAAAGTTTGCAGGCATATCGACTCCCGACGGAGTGCTAACGCTAATATTTATATCTAGTAATTGCATGATTATTTTATTTTCTTTCGCATAATCAGCAGATATAAAGCTATGCGTCGCACCCGAATCGAATAATACTCGAGCAGGTATATTTTTGTAGAGTAATATACCTGTTACAACAGTATCGGACGCAAACACCTCGTCCCGAGTTAAGGCATAAACTCAGTCTTGAGCTCCATGTCGTTGGTTCTGCTGGTTGACGGGCACCGCATTTGCGCCTTGCAGTATCGGCGCTTTATGCGGATTCGGAACGTTCCTTGGTAGGTTGGGTTGATTCGGAACTTTTTGCGGGCAATATGTAACTATATGGCCTATCTCGCCACACTTGTAGCAAGATCTTGTGATGCAGTCGACGGTTCGGTGCCCACGCCTACCGTACCTGGTGCAGTATTGACTGCCATGGCCTCGGTCATCGAATCTGTTCGGACGTTTTGCTATTCCCGATCCCTCGACGTCGTTAGGACGCTTGTTGAAGTGGTTACGGATGCCTCTACTCGACATACGGCCAAAGATACGCTCACTATCAAGAGCGGCATTATAGGATTCACGGTATGTTCGGCACCTTTGATTCATGACGTCCTTTCGCAGTTCGTCATTTAGGCCTTGTTGGAAGCATTCATACCAGGCTTCTTTGTTGGGTAGGAAGGCGCCAGCAAACTTCGCCAGCTTTGAGAAGCTCGAATCATAATCGCCGTCAGACATATTTCCCTGTCACAGCGTCATAAACTCGTCTTCTTTTGTTGACGGACGGTACGAGGAACGTACTGTTCGAGGAAAGCTTCCTTGAATATTTTCCATAAAATCGTGGCGTCAGTATCGGCTTCGTAGATTTCCTGCTTCTTAGCTGCCCACCAGTCGTAGCCCTCAGTTGCAGCTGTAACGCCGCACAAGTTACCCTCTGGGACCCTTCAATGCTAAGCAGATTAAACAGGTCCTCCATCTCCGCGAGCCATCCCACGATCACATCAGGCTCTGCTCAGCCGTTGAATTTTGGTGGGTTCATCTTACGGAACTCCTTTGCCTTGAACAAGGAAGAAGAATTTATCATTTGCGGTTGAGCTTCTTCTTCCTCGTTTTCTTCTTGATCACCTTGCTTCTCCTCGGGTACTTCGTCCGTTGTCTTGGTATTGCCCGCCATTCTGCTCACTATCTGAGTCAGGGCGTTCATCTGTTTTTGTTGTGCATCAAATTGGGCTTTGAATTGCATCTGAAGCTGTTGCTACTGCAGTTCCATCAACTGTAGCATCTTCTCCATAGTCGTCTCGCTAGGGCCAGTACTTTTTGTGCTCGACGTACTATCTACGGTTTGGGTTGTTGTGCCGGAATTGTTTCTTTTCTAAGTCATTCCTACAAAACAGAGTAAACCCGTTAGTATTTTTTCAAAAATATCTACGGGCTTACCTGTATGGAACTTTTATTTCACGCAGCATGTCGACAAGCATTCAATCGAGCCATCGCAACGGACATTCCAACAATGAAACATCTTTCGAAAATCCGAGGAAACATAACTGTGCTCTGATACCAATTTGTCATGCCCTGAGTCGACAAACCGTTCGTTTCCGGTGTTACTTTGCCGATTCGATCGTCCGCGCTAAGGCGTGATGCCGTACGAGTCTAGAATTTCACTCGTACAAGGCAAGAACATTACGTTGCTTTTCATATTAATACGCCAAGTTGAAACTTCACAAATCACATCAGAATATAAGACGCAATATAGGAAGATAGAAATGCTTTTCATTCATAGCTTGCAACGAAGTGCAAGTCGTAATTACATTGGATGCCGTTGCGGCTACATTGATTGAAAACAGAAAGAAATGCACTCGACAAGTTGCCTGAACTAACGCTTGCCGTCCCATACGTTCGTCCCTTTATTCATAAGCCGTCGATTGAATTGGCTTCAAAATACTTCAGCATAGGAAGAGCTTCAAAATGCCTCTCCGCACTTCATCTTCAGTTTAGTTGGGAGCGCCCGCCGTACCTGGGGAAATTAGGGGAATGGGATTAGCACACTTGCTAAGTGGACGAGACGAACCCACTCGTCTAAACCGACTCTGATTGTTAGGGTAGGCATGCTTTAGAGTTGTCTTTCTATTAGAACTAAATGAATTCAGTTCATATTCGATATCCATCTTTGAGTAATAAAGCATACAGTGAAATATAGCAGTTTATCATATTTCTTAGCACGGCCGTGCTCGTCCCTGCATGAAAACAGAGATAATATTTACACCTGCATAATACAATAGGTGAGCATTCTACTATCTTATATGCGGTCATTGATGTTACACATCACGTGGGACTATCTCAACGGCATTTTGGCCCGCTCAGTCTAGGTTGCAAGCCGGACTGACGGTCCCGCAATGCATCAGTGCCGAAGCACGATTATTCATTCCCCCTAGGTCGATTCGATTCCGATGCCCCGGATACCGAATCGAGGAAAAATATCAACTTGTGCACAAGCTTTCCATGACCATGCCAATGCGTGAACAGTTTTATATATGCAAACAGTTTTGTATAGCGCGGACAGTATTGAACGGCATTATCATTTCTTCCAACTTATGCAACGATTCATTTTTTCCCCAAGTCGTACTCCCGATTTAGCATCCCGTGGGCACCAAATTGTTCGAACTGGTGAAGGCATACCCTCAGCTGCTGCTGCTGCTGCTGCTGAAGTCCCAATATGAGCAGAGGTGGCAGGAGCTGTAGCCTCCCGACCCTGCTGAACTAGCTGAGAGGTAGCAGTCCCCTCTACAGTATCTCCATGAATGGCACGCTGTAATCGCGTCTCCACCATCCTGAAGACAGATCAAACAAATAATTGTTGAGAATGAGTCGAAATAGCAAAGGAGGACAGTTATATTCAAGGAGAACAATATCAGCAAGAACTGAGATGGTGTAAATTTGATATGAGTTTTTCCTAGTGTGATTAAGTACCTTCAAAATATCCTAATCCTACTGCAGGCTATAGTGATACTCTAGTTCGAATAGCACTACATAAACTCGACCTGCATGGGCCACCACTAAAAACGTGTCACGACCCGTACCCTAGAGTAAGGGCACGAGAACGTAACAACGCCCAGCCTACGCCGCAGTGTCGGCGGTAGAACGCTGTCCTAGGTCAATCATCTAACAATATAAAGGTACCTGTACAGTATATACACTCTGAATGGAGGTGACATAGCAATATACAGTCTCAATCACATCTAAAGTAGAATGAAAGATAGGAAGATGGATAGATAAATACTGGGATGAAGGAAAAACCACATAAATACAACCAGAGAGTCTAAGTGTCTACTGACATAACAAATCAGAACATCCAGCTCAAACAAGACTCTAGTACTGAAAAGAAAGAGTATATACAATCTAGATCTCAAAGACAGAAAATAGAAAACCTAGACTAGGGAGCCTCAGTCTCTAAACTAGTGGATCAGGCTAGAAATCTGGGTCACACATGGCATCCACAGCTGCCCCATTGTAGGTATCTATGCAGGCCTCCTCCCCATCCTCTGTAAAATTTTCAACAGGTCCAGTCAGGACGGGAGCGAGCACAAAACATCTCACGCAGTTCATAACGAGTTAGGAAATATAAAGCATGCAATAGAGTAAAGTACATGAAACGCTGAAAGAAGAAGATATATGAAAAACAGTAGGGATTTGATAACAGGAAATATCTAAATATGATAAGTAAGACTGTAAGGAACATGTGATTTTAGAGCACAATATGGTTATGTAAACGGGCTAGGTTATACAATAAAATGGGACTCCTTTATACGTGGGTGTACAATGGACATATACAATTTCTTATACAATACGATTGATCACATAACCATTTTCTACTCCCCCTCCCCAATCAATACACAAGGATCCAATTCAGTTACGTTACCTTATACAATGACTTGTACAATGACTTGTACAATGGCTTGTACAATGGCTCAATGTGATACTGAGAGTACAATATGCACAATGAGTGTACAATGATAAGGTATTCAATAAATACAACATGTAAGTGAAACGCACATCACAATATGTACTTAGTGAATACAAGGAGATAACATCTCAGAAGAAGATCCATATAGTACCAATCCGTGATAATGAATCGTGTCAGCATCAAGTACAGTAATCTAGAGCAAGAATGTAAATCCATACAAGTATGAAACGGTCAGAGAATGTACTCGCCTGATATCCTGAGTGTCTGAAGAGAATATACTGTCCGAGGAGTGGTGTCTGTCTCCTATAGAACAGTACAAGTCACTAAGAGTCCAAAAAATGATAAAGTAAAATCCTACTATGCATTCTACATGATTCTAGGTCAATCTAGGCCAAAGTCAACTCTTGGTCAACTTTGGTCAACCCTAGAAGTCAAACTAGGTCAATCTAGTCTAATCAAGTCTAAACTCAACTATCTAGGTCTAACCAGTCATGCTAGGCTTTAACAAGGCTATACTAGACTACACACAACATTCAAGTACTCATACACCTATGCATATACAACACTATGTATATAGATACAATTATTGAAGTAACACTATGCATTCCTAGGCTAAATATTATATGTATACATATAGATATACATTCACACCTATATATATAGGCACATTACATCACCTTAGATTAGACATAGGTATATATATATGTGCTATGCATACATAGAGAGGGGAACCATATGGTGTGTGAATATGTGTTCAGAAAAACAACAGTGAAAGAAGAGGGAAGAGTGTGTGTGTGGGATCAGGACAATACAATGGGCTATGTGTGTGTGGGTGTACAGGAATTTAATAGTGAAGAGTGTGTGCAGGAATATAGACAGTGACAACAGCCCTGTTCTCAGGTTGATACAAGGAGCTCAGTTAAGTGAAGGTGCTAGAGTGCAATGGTGTGTGTGTGCTAGGGTGCAGTCCAAACTGGACAGTGTGTGATCAGGTATTAAGTGCAGGAATTGACAAGGCAGTGAATAGTGTGTCCAAGAGTGATTACATTCAAGGCAATATGCAGGAAAACACCCAACAGTGTAAAAGTGTGCAGTGGTGTCTGTGTACAGAAAATACAAAAATCAGTGAAGAATGGCAGGAATTTAATGACAGTGGAGAATGCTGTGCTATAGTGTAAAACTGGACTTAACCATCAGTCCTAAGATCAGTTAACAACAAAACTGTAATGAACAATCAACAGTCCAAAAAAAACAGTATAATATATATTGAAGAAACAGTGAAGAAGAATCAATGTGAATATCTGTGCAGGAAATAGCAAACATGGAGGAATCATGTGTGTGAGAGTGTATGGTGAGGAAAACAGTGAATGAAAGAGAACTAGTTAATACCAATTCTCAGGTTTAATAACTGGAACAAATTTCCCAGTCTAACATAGTGAAACAAAACTCAATAGCTACATAGGAAAAGCAAATAGGGCAGTCCATACACAGGTTTTTGAAGGAAAGAAAAAGGAAATCAGTTCATTGTCCCCTTTTCCCCAATCTCAGTTTTCACCAACTGAACATATCATCCCAAATCAGGTTTTATAATGAAACAGTGTTTCAACATATCAAACCAAACTCATAGGTTTCTATTGAAACCAAAGCAGTACCTAAATTATCAGGAAAGAGGAAAAACTGGAAGTAACACAGTTAAACAAACCCATTCAGTGAAATAACAAAGAGTTCTCAGGTTTAAACACATCCCAACAGTTCTAACATGGTATCAATCAATTTAAAGAACAACTGGAATTAAAACAGTGGACATTGCTGAAACCAAAACTCAGGTTGACAGAAGAACAAGAAAAGGAAGTTAACATGACCTACACTAATTCTCAGATTATACATGGCAGGAAGCCACTTCAATATCAGTCAAACTGGGACACCCATTCCTGTGTGTGACAGGAATGAAACCCAGTATCAATAGTTAAGTCTTGAATCCCTGTAAAACTGATAATAGCTATAAACCAAGTTGTCAAATGTTAGGTAATTCAAAATACAAGTAACACTTGACATTAAACAAGGAAATCAGTGGGGGGGGTATGCCTGAACAGTGATTCATCTCACTGATAACCCCATCAGTAAATGAATACCATCCCAGCTTAGTTCGAAACCAAAACTCCCCCTCAATTACTAAACTACTAAGCAATCCTAATCTATCACAGATTAATAGGCATATTAGGATCCTAAATATCAATTTAAACATGAATAAAACATTCAAACTCGATAAATACACAGAGCAACACACCAAACATTAACACACAGGCTTGTACAGTCAAACGTGACCAGTGCGCGTGTTCGCACGCACCCGACACGTCACCTCGTGACACGAGACTTGGGGAGTGTCGTGTCAGATACTGCCCCAAGCTCTACGTCCAATGGCACGTGCCTACGTGCCCTGGGCAGCCCGTACGAGCACGCTGGTAGCAGGGGAGCTACAGTGCTCATGCACGCGCGCCTGAACCCGTGTGTGCGTGTCCAATATCGACACGACACGACACGACACAAAAACCACTCCAGTGTCCCAGAAACGTGTAAGCGAGAACAAAACAATGATTCCTATTCAAACACAAAATCGAAATAAATACAAAATGCTCATTGAGGCATTTTGTCAAACACCTAGGACTAGTAATTGATACGTGTCCAGAATGGATACGAATCCACCGACACAGGACACGAACCTTATCCAGGCATTAGGGGGACCCTTAGGGCTTCCTATTGGTGAAGATTACATGAAATTTCATGGGGATTTGAAGAAATTACCTCCTTGTGAACTTTCAATGGAAAAAGCCTCTTTCTAGCTCCTTGCTTGGTATCCCAATCACTTCTAATCAATGCCAAACTGAACCAAAACATTCACAACAGCAAGAATGACAGATTTAGAAACTAATGCAACTAATTTGGGGATTTTAGGACCTATAATGGAATTATAATGAATTTATTAAGACAAGAACTCACCTCCTTGGAAAATAGGGCTCTTCCTAAAGAAAAGAGGCAACCCTAGATTTGGGAGGGGTTTTATATGGTGGGAATCCCTATGTTGATGGTGTGGCCGGCCACTAGGGCTTGGGGTTAGGGTTTAGTCATATGGTTGGGCCTTGGGCCAAGCTACAAAGGCTAGTGTAGATTAACTTAAACAAGGTTCTAAAACCACAAGTCATGACTTATGACTTCTAATCCTATTGCTAAAATGACATAAACCAAGTGCTAGGCTAGGTTAGACTAGAGTCACTTGATCTAACCATGGCCCACTAACTAGGGTTAGCTTCTAGGTAGGTCTACAAAGTCGACACTAGTCAAAAGTCAACATAATCAAACAATTTCAAATAAATTCCTAAAAATTCCCATAAATTCTAATAAATTTAAATAATAAATAATAATCCCAAATAATTCTTAAAATTATAAAAATGACTAAAATACCCCTCAGTCTGGAAATGAACACTAGCAAGACACCAAATCATAAGTCATGAATTTAAATAGTTTAAAAATAATTAGAAATTACTAAAAATCATAACATGAAATAAATACCATTAAATAATAATTATAATTACAAAATTTCAAAATTACCCTCTCCTGGAAAACTGGGTGTTATAATCCTACCCACCTTAGAAAAATTTCGTCATCGAAATTAAAATGGTAGTAGTCCTTCTAGGTCAAACACCCCACAATCAGAGTCTCAAACATACCGTCAGATAATCATATGCGTCTGTCCAAAACCATGATACTCAGAATCTCTGTCATGCAAGTGAGCAAGGCTACGATAATCACAGAGTCCTCAACTATGGTACATACCTCTAGAACTATGGTATTTAAAATTTTCGCATTACCGCGCGCTTGGCAGCGAAAACCTTAAATTCCCACACCCGAGAAATACGTCCATAGTCCGACTATATGTTCTCACTATGCCTGCTAGCATGACCCTAGAGGATTCTAAAATCTCATAATCGTGGCGACCTAGCCCATACGACTTATCTCAGAAGAAAATTAAATCATACTGAAATACCAGATCAAACTTATCAGCAATGAAGCAGCAGATAGGAATAGATGGAACTGAATTTTCAAGATAGGAATTGCAGAATTGAATCAAAGAACGGAACCTGCAACTAGATCTCCAATGGCCTGAGCATCCTCAGCTGTCATGGCGAAAGCTCGCCCTGGCTGGCCTCCCCTGGCCTGCTGCTGATGCTGGACAAACCTCTGCTGCTGAGTCTGCAATGGTGGTCCCTTCTACTGCCCTGTCGGGGCCCTAGCCCCTAGTGCTACCTGAGCCATTGGTGTCGGGTTCTGGGGACACTCTCTACACTGATGCTCTGCTGACCCGCAAAGTAAGCACATACCCAGTCTCTTCCTGCAATCGTTCCACCAATGGCCTGGCTTCTTGCAGAAGTTGCACACGGTGTCCTGCTGATACTGCACCTATCCCTGACCCTGATACTGAACAGGCCTCTGCTGCTGCTGATGTATCTGAGCCCTCGGCTGCTGGTACTGCTGCTGAAACTGTATGCCTGGCATCAGTTGCTGATACTGCTGCTGAAACTGACGCTGAACGTGCGGCCTCTTGGCCGGTCCTCCGCTGCTGGTGCCTCCAACTGGGTCTCGCCCCCTCTTGAACCTAAGCTCAAGATCATCCTCTGCAGCTAAAGCGTCCACCAGAATCTCTTCAAAGGTAGTGCCGCGGGCGTTCTTGGTGTAGGACTTGACCTCCTTTACCAAGCCCTTCCGGAACCTCCGGGCCTTCGTCGTCTCTGACAAGTCATCCATAAATCTGCTCAGACGGCAGAACTCTCCTGCGTACTCCTCCACAGACTGGTTCCCGTGGACTAGGGCCTCGAACTGGGTCTCGAGGGCTTCCAGCGCTACGTCTGGAAAGAACTTCTCCTTGAACAGCTTCTTGAATGCTGCCCAAGTCTGTCCTGCTGTACCGACCCTCGGGTCGGTCTGGCACCAGGTACGGGCCAGATCCTGTATCATGCTGGCCGCTGCCTCTATCTGGAGCCTCGTCGGGATCTCAGCCAACCTGAAAATCTCCTCCATATGCTCGATCCACTCATCGGCATACAAGATCCCCTCTGTCCCTCGGAAGTCTCTCGGGTGCATCTTTTGGAAATCTTGGATGCCCTTCTCCCGTGGCTGGTACGGCTGCGGGGCTGCCGCTGGCTGAGCTATGACTCTCTCTACCGCAGTCATTGCCAGCTCAATGCCTCATGCGAGCTCTGCTGTTTGCCCCCGCTACTGAGTCTGCTGACCCTCCATGTACTGCCGGAAGAAGGCTAACAGCTGAACGGTGTCAACTGTCAATGCAGGTGGCTGCTGGAACGGTACCTCTGGAATGACTGGGTCCTGCCTCCGAACTGGTGAAGGCATACCCTCAGCTGCTGCTGCTGCTGAAGTCCCAATATGAGCAGAGGTGGCAGGAGCTGTAGCCTCCCGACCCTGCTGAACTAGCTGAGAGGTAGCAGTCCCCTCTACAGTATCTCCATGAATGGCATGCTGTAATCGCGTCTCCACCATCCTGAAGACAGATCAAACAAACAATTGCTGAGAATGAGTCGAAATAGCAAAGGAGGACAGTTATATTCAAGGAGAACAATATCAGCAAGAACTGAGATGGTGTGAATTTGATATGAGTTTTTCCTAGTGTGATTGAGTACCTTCAAAATATCCTAATCCTATTGCAGGCTGTAGTGATACTCTAGTTCGAATACCACTACATAAACTCGACCTGCATGGGCCACCACTAAAAACGTGTCACGACCCGCACCCTAGAGTAAGGGCACGAGAACGTAACAACGCCCAGCCTACGCCGCAGTGTCGGCGGTAGAACGCTATCCTAGGTCAATCATCTAACAATATAAAGGTACCTGTACAGTATATACACTCCGAATGGAGGTGACATAGCAATATACAGTCTCAATCACATCTAAAGCATAATGAAAGATAGGAAGATGGATAGATAAATACTGGAATGAAGGAAAAACCACATAAATACAACCAGAGAGTCTAAGTGTCTACTGACATAACAAATCAGAACATCCAGCTCAAACAAGACTCTAGTACTGAAAAGAAAGAGTATATACAATCTAGATCTCAAAGACAGAAAATAGAAAACCTAGACTAGGGAGCCTCAGTCTCTAAACTAGTGGATCAGGCTGGAAATCTGGGTCACACATGGCATCCACAGCTGCCCCATAGTAGGTATCTATGTAGGCCTCCTCCTCATCCTCTGTAAAATTTTCAACAGGTCCAGTCAGGACGGGAGCGAGCACAAAACATCTCACGCAGTTCATAACGAGTTAGGAAATATAAAGCATGCAATAGAGTGAAGTACATAAAACGCTGAAAGAAGAAGATATATGAAAAACAGTAGAGATTTGATAACAGAAAATATCTAAATATGATAAGTAAGACTGTAAGGAACATGTGATTTTAGAGCACAATATGGTTATGTAAACGGGTTAGGTTATACAATAAAATGGGACTCCTTTGTACGTGGGTGTACAATGGACATATATAATTTCTTATACAATACGATTGATCACATAACCATTTTCTACTCCCCCTCCCCAATCAATACACAAGGATCCAATTCAGTTACGTTACCTTATACAATGACTTGTACAATGGCTTGTACAATGACTTGTACAATGGCTTGTATAATGGCTCAATGTGATACTGAGAGTACAATATGCACAATGAGTGTACAATGATAAGGTATTCAATAAATACAACATGTAAGTAAAACGCACATCACAATATGTACTTAGTGAATACAAGGAGATAACATCTCAGAAGAAGATCCATATAGTACCAATCCGTGATAATGAATCGTGTTAGCATCAAGTACAGTAATCTAGAACAAGAATGTAACTCCATACAAGTATGAAACGGTCAGAGAATGTACTCGCCTGATATCCTGAGTGTTTGAAGAGAATATACTGTCCGATGAGTGGTGTCTGTCTCCTATAGAACAGTACAAGTCACTAAGAGTCCAAAAAATGATAAAGTAAAATCCTACTATGCATTCTACATGATTCTAGGTCAATCTAGGCCAAAGTCAACTCTTGGTCAACTTTGGTCAACCCTAGAAGTCAAACTAGGTCAATCTAGTCTAATCAAGTCTAAACTCAACTATCTAGGTCTAACCAGTCATGCTAGGCTCTAACAAGGCTATACTAGACTACACACAACATTCAAGTACTCATACACCTATGCATATACAACACTATGTATATAGATACAATTATTGAAGTAACACTATGCATTCCTAGGCTAAATATTATATGTATACATATAGATATACATTCACACCTATATATATAGGCACATTACATCACCTTAGATTAGACATAGGTATATATATATGTGCTATGCATACATAGAGAGGGGAACCATATGGTGTGTGAATATGTGTTCAGAAAAACAACAGTGAAAGAAGAGGGAAGAGTGTGTGTGTGGGATCAGGACAATACAATGGGCTATGTGTGTGTGGGTGTACAGGAATTTAATAGTGAAGAGTGTGTGCAGGAATATAGACAGTGACAACAGCCCTGTTCTCAGGTTGATACAAGGAGCTCAGTTAAGTGAAGGTGCTAGAGTGCAATGGTGTGTGTGTGCTAGGGTGCAGTCCAAACTGGACAGTGTGTGATCAGGTATTAAGTGCAGGAATTGACAAGGCAATGAATAGTGTGTCCAAGAGTGATTACATTCAAGGCAATATGCAGGAAAACACCCAACAGTGTAAAAGTGTGCAGTGGTGTCTGTGTACAGGAAATACAAAAATCAGTAAAGAATGGCAGGAATTTAATGACAGTGGAGAATGCTGTGCTATAGTGTAAAACTGGACTTAACCATCAGTCCTAAGATCAGTTAACAACAAAACTGTAATGAACAATCAACAGTCCAAAAAAAAAACAGTGTAATATATATTGAAGAAACAGTGAAGAAGAATCAATGTGAATATCTGTGCAGGAAATAGCAAACAGGGAGGAATCATGTGTGTGAGAGTGTATGGTGAGGAAAACAGTGAATGAAAGAGAACTAGTTAATACCAATTCTCAGGTTTAATAACTGGAACAAATTTCCCAGTCTAACATAGTGAAACAAAACTCAATAGCTACATAGGAAAGGCAAATAGGGCAGTCCATACACAGGTTTTTGAAGGAAAGAAAAAGGAAATCAGTTCATTGTCCCCTTTTCCCCAATCTCAGTTTTCACCAACTGAACATATCATCCCAAATCAGGTTTTATAATGAAACAGTGTTTCAACATATCAAACCAAACTCATAGGTTTCTATTGAAACCAAAGCAGAACCTAAATTCTCAGGAAAGAGGAAAAACTGGAAGTAACGCAGTTAAACAAACCCATTCAGTAAAATAACAAAGAGTTCTCAGGTTTAAACACATCCCAACAGTTCTAACATGGTATCAATCAATTTAAAGAACAACTGGAATTAAAACAGTGGACATTGCTGAAACCAAAACTCAGGTTGACAGGAGAACAAGAAAAAGAAGTTAACATGACCTACACTAATTCTCAGATTATACATGGCAGGAAGCCACTTCAATATCAGTCACACTGGGACACCCATTCCTGTGTGTGACAGGAATGAAACCCAGTATCAATAGTTAAGTCTTGAATCCCTCTAAAACTGATAATAGCTATAAATCAAGTTGTCAAATGTTAGGTAATTCAAAATACAAGTAACACTTGACATTAAACAAGGAAATCAGTGAGGGGGGGTATGCCTGAACAGTGATTCATCTCACTGATAACCCCATCAGTAAATGAATACCATCCCAGCCTAGTTCGAAACCAAAACTCCCCCTCAATTACTAAACTACTAAGCAATCCTAATCTATCACAGATTAATAGGTATATTAGGATCCTAAATATCAATTTAAACATGAATAAAACATTCAAACTCGATAAATACACAGAGCAACACACCAAACATTAACACACAGGCTTGCACAGTCAAACGTGACCAGTGCGCGTGTCCGCACGCACCCGACACGTCACCTCGTGACACGAGACTTGGGGAGTGTCGTGTTAGACACTGCCCCAAGCTCCACGTCCAATGGCACGTGCCCATGTGCCCTGGGCAGCCCGCACGAGCACGCTGGTAGCAGGGGAGCTACAGTGCTCGTGCACGCGCGCCTGAACCCGTGTGTGCGTGTCCAATATCGACACGACACGACACGAAAACCACTCCAGTGTCCCAGAAACGTGTAAGCGAGAACAAAACAATGATTCCTATTCAAATACAAAATCGAAATAAATACAAAATGCTCATTGAGGCATTTTGTCAAACACCTAGGACTAGTGATTGATACGTGTCCAGAATGGACACGAATCCACCGACACAGGACACGAACATTATCCAGGCATTAGGGGGACCCTTAGGGCTTCCTATTGGTGAATACTACATAAAATTTCATGGGGATTTGAAGAAATTACCTCCTTGTGAACTTTCAATGGAAAAAGCCTCTTTCTAGCTCCTTGCTTGGTTTCCCAATCACTTCTAATCAATGCCAAACTGAACCAAAACATTCACAACAGCAAGAATGACAGATTTAGAAACTAATACAACTAATTTGGGGATTTTAGGACCTATAATGGAATTATAATGAATTTATTAAGACAAGAACTCACCTCCTTGGAAAATAGGGCTCTTCCTAAAGAAAAGAGGCAACCCTAGATTTGGGAGGGGTTTTATATGGTGGGAATCCCTATGTTGATGGTGTGGCCGGCCACTAGGGCTTGGGGTTAGGGTTTAGTCATATGGTTGGGCCTTGGGCCAAGCTACAAAGGCTAGTGTAGATTAACTTAAACAAGGTTCTAAAACCACAAGTCATGACTTATGACTTCTGATCCTATTGCTAAAATGACTTAAACCAAGTGCTAGGCTAGGTTAGACTAGAGTCACTTGACCTAACCATGGCCCACTAACTAGGGTTAGCTTCTAGGTAGGTCTACAAAGTCGACACTAGTCAAAAGTCAACATAATCAAACAATTTCAAATAAATTCCTAAAAATTCCCATAAATTATAATAAATTTAAATAATAAATAATAATCCCAAATAATTCTTAAAATTATAAAAATGACTAAAATACCCCTCATTCTGGAAATGAACACTAGCAAGACACCAAATCATAAGTCATAAATTTAAATAGTTTAAAAATAATTAGAAATTACTAAAAATCATAACATGAAATAAATACCATTAAATAATAATTATAATTACAAAATTTCAAAATTACCCTCTCCTGGAAAACTGGGTGTTACAGCATCTAGGACTTATTCCAACAGAAGTCGTTCCATTAGTTGGATCGATTCTCGTAACTTCCGTCCAAATCGATTTGAATCGATGCCGCAAGGCGTTATCGTTTTCCAAGCTTAGCGATCGAGTCAGATGGCCATCTAAGTTCCCGGCCGATCTGACTCGGCGCAAGCATATTATGAAGTTCTGTCGCCTATCGAAAGCGGGGCGCTACAGTGTCATCCCACTATAGTATGGAGTACTACGCTCCTTTGTAGTGCTGTACAACCTATGCTTCCTGTAAAGCACGTCGGACATCCCAAATGTTCGAGAACTCATTAAGGCTTCCAAGCCATCCTCTCATATGACTTTATTCTATACAAAGAACAAACAGTTGACAACAGTGGTTCTGAATTTATAACCCCGCAAAGTCCCAAAGGATTGCCTACTTACAGTAGTTTTGGGTCTGAAACCCCGTAATATCCAAAAGGATTGCTTACTAACAATGGTTCTAGGTACGTGACCCCATAATATCCAGAGGACTGCCCACTAACAGTGGTTCTAGGTCCGTGACCTCGCAGTATACCAAATAATTGCCTACTGCACCTGATATTCTTCCAATCAAAGGTCCTTCCTTGAACCAAAAGCTAGATGCCTAGTAGATTTCCTTTGAACTAATAGCATAAAACTTTATGGTAGGATTGCAGAGACACAATATCAGAACGTCTTCAAGCCCATTTTTTTTGCTGAGTCCTAGACCACCTGGCGCTTGAGACCTTTGGTGAACGGATCTGCCAAATTCTCCTGGCTCCGAACATCTACCACGGCAATGACTCCTCTTTTAATGAGATCATTCACCGACCTTTGCCTTAATCGCACAGTCCTCTTCTTGCTATTGAAGAGGTCATTTGATGCAACCACTGCAGTCGACTGGTTGTCGCAATAAATCGACACTGCCAGAATATGCGCACCACCCACAGGAAGACCGTGTCCAGTTGTCATAATACATCGATATCATCCAAATTTGTGTACCAACCACAGAAAGATCCTTCCTGATGTCCTGAAGCCATTCTGCTTCATACCCGAAGCAATTACGCTTCATCCGCTGCAGCTAACATGACTCAGTTTCCATAGTGAGAGAAATGTCTACTTCTTTGACTTTCTCAATATAGCACAACTACCCATGGATCTGTTTTTTTTGACTTCCTCAATATAGCAGCCTGCTTCTTCGACTTCCTCGATATAGTAGCATTATCCATGTAGAAGATATAACATTTTCTTTCTCTCATTCTGAGCACCGACTGACATTGTTGAAGCCTTCTACCCCTGCAGGGTAACTGATGTAGTGCATCTTTCGCTACACCAAAATGGTCATTTTGGAACGGAGAAATTTTGTTCCAAATTTTTTTGGAACGCCTTTATTCCGTGCCTATTTTTGGGCTACCAAATTCTTGGAACGGAGTAAAATTGTTCCAAAGGATGGTTATTAGAACGTTTTATATGCGTGTTAGTGTTGGAACACCTATAATGCATTCCTAATAAAGTATTCCAATGGATGATATTTGAAACACATTATATGTGTGCCAGTGTTGGAACACCAATAAATTGTTCCTAAGAAAGAACAGTTCAAATTAATTTTTGTGTTCATACTGGAACGGATATAATGTGTTCGAATATTAATGGAATGGTATAAATGTGTTACTATCAATTGCCCAGATTCTTTAAAATATCATACCTATAATCTGAATTTATATATAGATAAATAATTTTTAACCCTCTTCAGATTTTATAAAACTAAAACTGATTATAATATAAAGAAAATAAACAAATATCAATAGCATAATTACACACAAAATAGATAAAGATAAATTTGCATAGATTAATGAAGTCAAAATGTCTTACATAATATTGTATTATTTTTAATACAATTCTACTGAACTATGATTCTAACAAAATGTCCTAGTGATTTGAAAATAATTTGAGATCTTTTCCTCATTCTCTTTCTTCCCTATAGCTAATTCCCCATTGATTTGTGATCAAACTCTTTCATTGTTGGGATGGACATTGGACCTGCAAAGTTGAAAGGTCAAAAGAAAATTAGTGTAGAAAAAAATAAATAAAAAAGAACGAATAGTAACTCTACAAATCCATCCCAACTTTCCAAATAAAAATAAATATTTCATATGTTGAGATTATATTCAATGTTCATAATATATATGGAAATATGTACACGAAAAAGAGAGACTTTGACAATTACTAAAAGTCAAAACATTCTGAAGCTTTGTTTCATGCCTATTATTCTCAATTATGTTTTATTCATTTATTTTAAATAAAGCTGACATTGATTTTATTCTGCTAGCAAGTTTGAAAGCTATTCCGCCATTAAGTTTTATTCTATGTACATTATATCTCCATATATTACTTAGAAACTTAATTATTCATGGTATTAGAATTTTACTAGCAATAGTTGCAATAGCTGCCTTCCTTTGAGATTCAACCTGAAAACAAACAATCTTGCTTAAACGAAGACATGATGTTTTCAAAGACATGAACATAAAAGATATAATCTAGATAAACTCACAGCAGCTTGATCTTCACAATTATTTGAATCGGATCCTGATTGTTGGGGAGATGAATGTGTTGGAGTGGGTGGGGTTCCCAACCTATGTGGAGAAGACCCCGGAGTGCGACGAGCGCCGTCCGAAGTCGGAGAAGCTCGGGAAGTAGGCGACGTTGCTGCTGCTGCTGCTGCTGGAGCTTCTGGGAGCAGAGGATCCGAGTTCGGCCCGAACTCGGTCCCAGGCCGAGTTCTGGCCGAACTCGGTCTGGCTGTTCCAGCGTTTGGCCAGTAGGTGCTGGCTGCCCCGCACAGAGTTCTGGCCGAACTCTGTGTTGTCGGGGGCTGAAGCGGGATTATGGATGAGTTTTCATCATTGGATCTAATCCAACGGTCCAGGTTGGTTGCGGGATTGGGGAGTTATATTGAGTTTTCTCAACCCTAATTAATCATCGCAAGTATTGGACAACACAAAGTTTGAGAGAGAAGGAGGCAAGAGTGCCATTGCAACTTCGGAGAAGAAGGCGGAGGATTGAAGGTTGATATTCGGAGGAGATCGTGTTCGGGTAATCTCTACTCGTCGTTCTCGTTCTTCGTAGCCTTGTAATCGTTGTTCTTTTCTCTGAGTGTTGTGGGGATCCGATTTGGATCGGAGGAGTTTGTAGAGGGTGTAATTCTTCTATTCCATTAGTGGAGGCTTCTCAGGGTTGGACTCCGATCGTCCCGTGGTTTTTTCCCGCAAGGGTTTCCACGTCAAAAATTCTCTGTGTCTGCGTGGTTTGCTTTATGTGTTCATTTTTGGTTCGTGCGTTGTTTGCTCGGTCCTCTCGCAGGTACTCTCCGGTTTGGGGAAAGGTTTTTCGCGTTTCTTTCCCAACAGAGTGGTATCAGAGCTTTGGGTTCGAAGGGTGTCAGGAGTTGACAGAGGAACCAGAGAGGAGAGATGGACGCGAAGCCGGTGCGCATGGTGAACCTTAATGGCACAAACTATCATTATTGGCGGAGCAAGATGAAGGATTTGCTATTTGTCAAGAAGCTGCATCTACCCGTGTTTGCATCCGAGAGGCCCAGTGATAAATCCGAGGAGGACTGGACGTTCGAGCACATACAGGTGTGTGGGTACATACGGCAGTTTGTTGATGAGAACGTGTACAACCACGTTGCCAATATTGAGCACGCGAAGACGTTGTGGGATAAGCTGGAATCCTTGTATGCGAAGAAGACCGGGGTAAACAAGTTGTTCCTGATCCGAACGATGATGGGTCTGCGGTACAAGGATGGGGCGTCTATTTCGGATCACTTGAGTGAGTTCCAGGGCGTGGTTGACAAGCTATCTTCTATGGGAGTCAAGTTCGACGACGAAGTTCAGGGACTGTGGCTGCTGTGTACCTTGCCAGACTCGTGGGAGACCGTACGAGTATCTATGATCGCTTCTGCTCCAGAGGGCGTGGTCAGTCTGGAGTTTGCCAAGAGCGGGGTGTTGAATGAAGAGATGCGGAGACGTTCTCAGGGCACTTCATCCACATCCCACCACTCACAGGCATTGGTTTCAGAGAGCCGCGGAAGGGGCAAAAGCAGGGGTCCAGGTGGTGGCAGAGACAAGAGCAGGGGGAAGTCCAAAGGTCGGTACGAGGACTCAGAGTGTTACCATTGCGGTAAGAAGGGCCATATCAAGCGGAATTGTTTCGCTTGGAAGAAGGAGAAGAAGGGCGACAAGGGGAAGCAAGAAGAGAACACTACAGCGGCGGCCTCGACGCATGGAGGCGATGTGATCGTCGTAGGTGATGAGGTCATTACTAACCTCGCCTGCGATGATAATTCTTGGCTGGTGGACTCAGGGGCTTCAGCGCATGTATCTCACAATAGGGCAATGTTTGCCACTTACACGACAGGCGACTGTGGCGTGTTGAAGATGGGCAACGGAGATGTGTCGAAGGCGGTTGCCGTTGGAGATGTGCATTTGAGAACGAAGACGGGTGCGGTTCTTGTTCTCAAGGATGTTCGTCATGTCCCTGATATCCGTTTCAACCTGGTGTCGGTTGGAAGGTTGGATGACGAGGGATTCTTCAGTCTCTTCGGGAATAGTCAGTGGAAGCTTTCCAGAGGTTCGTTGGTGATTGCCAGAGGAAGCAAGAAGTCCGGTCTCTACTATATGGAGGGGAGCGCACAGGGGACACAGGAGGTGAACGCAGTCAGTGATGCGTCTACCGAGTTGTGGCACAGGCGGCTCGGCCATATCAGCGAGAAGGGGATGAGCTACTTGGTGAACAGGAAGGTGATTCCGGGGCTCAAGTCTACAAAGTTGGAGAAGTGCACGCACTGTTTGGCTGGGAAGCAAAATAGGGTGTCTTTCCAGAGTCACCCAAGTTCGAGGAAGCCGACGTTGCTCGAGTTGATTCACTCGGATGTCTGCGGTCCTATGAAGGTAAAATCTCTTGGTGGTGCTTCTTACTTTGTGACTTTTATTGATGACTGTTCCAGGAAGGTTTGGGTCTATGCCTTAAAGACCAAGGATCAGGTGCTGCCTACTTTCAAGGAGTTTCAGGCCTCCGTTGAAAGGGAGACGGGCAAGAAGTTGTTGTGTGTTCGGTCCGACAATGGCGGCGAATACATCGGTCCCTTTGATGCGTATTGCAGAGAGCAAGGGATACGACACCAGAAGACTCCGCCAAAGACACCTCAGCTCAATGGTGTAGCGGAGCGCATGAACAGGACACTGATGGAGAGGGTGCGGTGTTTGCTGTCAGAAGCAAACTTGCCGGGCAGTTATTGGGGTGAGGCTCTTCTCACAGCTGCTTATATTATTAATTTGTCTCCTAGTGCTCCTTTGCAGGGTGATGTGCCTGACAAAGTATGGTACGGCAAAGAGCCGTCATACAGTCACCTGCGGGCGTTTGGTTGTAAGGCCTTCGTGCATGTACCGAAGGACGAGAGGACCAAACTTGAGCCGAAGACGAGGCGATGCGTCTTTGTCGGCTACGGTCGGGATGAGTTTGGCTATAGACTCTACGACCCAGTGGAAGGAAAGCTCTACAGAAGCAGGGACGTGGTGTTCGTCGAGGATCAGACCATGACCAACACTCAGGATTCCGAGACGCCTTCTGAGGCTGAGGAATTGCCTGAGTTAGAGTCATTTCGCTTCGAGCAGTTTCCAGAAGACATCGCGGAGGATCCAGTTATGGGGGAGCCGGTACATGGAGTTGCTCCCAACCTTGATCATCAGCCTGCTGATGGTGGTCAGGGTGTCCCTCAGGAGGATGAGCATGCCGGGGAGGCAGTTCCTGAAGGGGAGGAGGCTGTCGGTATACAGCCAGCACCAGTGGCTCCACTGAGAAGGAGCAACAGGGATCGTCGACCATCTACGAGATACTCGCCGGATGAGTATGTGCTATTGACTGACGGGGGAGAGCCCGAAAGTTTCGCAGAGGCTATGGAAGACGAACACAGGCAGGAGTGGATGGTGGCTATGCAGGAGGAGATGAGTTCCTTGCACACCAATTCCACTTATGATCTGGTGCGGTTGCCAAAAGGCAAGAAGGCTTTGAAGAATCGATGGGTATTCAGAGTGAAGCAGACGGATGATGCTACTCGCCCTCGATACAAAGCGAGGCTGGTAGTCAAGGGCTACGGTCAGCGGAAAGGCGTGGATTATGATGAGATCTTTTCGCCTGTCGTCAAGCATTCGTCTATTCGGGTGGTGCTAGCATTAGCAGCCAGTCTCGACTTGGAGGTCGAGCAGATGGACGTGAAGACGGCGTTCCTCCACGGTGATCTTGAGGAGGAGTTGTACATGGAGCAGCCGGAGGGATTCTGTGAGAAGGGCAAGTCACATTTGGTCTGCCGGTTGAGGAAGAGCTTGTATGGTCTGAAGCAGGCTCCGAGGCAGTGGTACAGAAAGTTCGAGTCGTTTATGGGGGAGCATGGTTATGCACGGACGACGTCGGACCATTGTGCATTTGTGAGGTATTTTGCCGAGGATGATTTCATCATTTTACTGCTCTATGTGGATGATATGCTATTAGTGGGTCGGAATGCCACTAGGATAGCGGAGTTGAAGCGCCAACTGGGCGCGGCCTTCTCTATGAAGGATTTGGGCGCAGCGAAGACTATTCTTGGGATGGAGATCAGCCGAGAGAGAGAGTCCAAGCTGCTACACTTGTCCCAAAAGAAGTACATTCATCGGGTACTTCAGCGTTTCGGGATGGACGGGTCGAAGAAAGTGAGTTCCCCCCTCGCGGCTCACTTTAAGTTCACTGAGGAGCAGTGTCCATCTACCGAGGACGAAAAGGAAGATATGGAGCGGGTTCCATATGCCTCAGCTGTGGGAAGCCTGATGTATGCTATGGTGTGTACGAGGCCAGATATTGCTCACGCAGTTGGTACGGTTAGCAGGTATCTTTCAAATCCTGGAAGGGTACACTGGAGTGCGGTCAAGTGGATTCTACGATACCTTCAGGGCACTGCCGGTTGGAGACTTTCTTTTGGTGGTGACGAGCCGAAGCTGGTCGGGTATACCGACGCTGATATGGCTGGAGATGTAGACACGAGGCGATCGACTTCGGGCTACGTGATGATGTTTGCGGGAGGAGCAGTGTCGTGGCAGTCACGGTTGCAGAAGTGTGTTGCCTTGTCGACGACGGAGGCGGAATACATTGCGGCGACGGAGGCTTGCAAGGAGCTGTTGTGGATGAAGAAGCTGTTGCAGGAAATGGGACTGAAGCAAGAGCAGTATACTTTGCTTTGCGACAGTCAGAGTGCGATCCACCTTGTGAAGAATCAGACGTTTCATAGCCGGTCCAAGCACATCGAGACCCGGTATCATTGGATACGGGATGTGGTTGAGAAGAAGGACGCGGCGCTTGAGAAGGTGCATACAGACGACAACGGAGCTGATATGTTTACGAAGATTCTACCAAGGGGGAAGTTCGAGTACTGCAGGCAGATCGTCGGGATGACGACGTCCTCCCCATAGTTGTGAAGGGGGAGATTTGTTGGAGTGGGTGGGGTTCCCAACCTATGTGGAGAAGACCCCGGAGTGCGACGAGCGCCGTCCGAAGTCGGAGAAGCTCGGGAAGTAGGCGACGTTACTGCTGCTGCTGCTGCTGGAGCTTCTGGGAGCAGAGGATCCGAGTTCGGCCCGAACTCGGTCCCAGGCCGAGTTCTGGCCGAACTCGGTCTGGCTGTTCCAGCGTTTGGCCAGTAGGTGCTGGCTGCCCCGCACAGAGTTCTGGCCGAACTCTGTGTTGTCGGGGGCTGAAGCGGGATTATGGATGAGTTTTCATCATTGGATCTAATCCAACGGTCCAGGTTGGTTGCGGGATTGGGGAGTTATATTGAGTTTTCTCAACCCTAATTAATCATCGCAAGTATTGGACAACACAAAGTTTGAGAGAGAAGGAGGCAAGAGTGCCATTGCAACTTCGGAGAAGAAGGCGGAGGATTGAAGGTTGATATTCGGAGGAGATCGTGTTCGGGTAATCTCTACTCGTCGTTCTCGTTCTTCGTAGCCTTGTAATCGTTGTTCTTTTCTCTGAGTGTTGTGGGGATCCGATTTGGATCGGAGGAGTTTGTAGAGGGTGTAATTCTTCTATTCCATTAGTGGAGGCTTCTCAGGGTTGGACTCCGATCGTCCCGTGGTTTTTTCCCGCAAGGGTTTCCACGTCAAAAATTCTCTGTGTCTGCGTGGTTTGCTTTGTGTGTTCATTTTTGGTTCGTGCGTTGTTTGCTCGGTCCTCTCGCAGGTACTCTCCGGTTTGGGGAAAGGTTTTCCGCGTTTCTTTCCCAACAGAATGAGCTCCATTTCATGCTTGACAATGTGAACTGCCATTAGCTTCTTATCGTTGCGACCATGCACCATGAGAGATTCATTATCCTCTCGGCTATAGGACATTGGGACTTGCAAGACCTCTTCATAGAGTATCGACCAACAATATGTGGGATAAATGTAGTATGCTTCCCATTTACCACACCAATATAATCAGAGAGTGAAATGTCACCTACATGAGCATAATAAATTCTGATCCAAGATAGTAGGAATGGGATTATATGAATATAAATCAAACAACTTTTGATTTCCCCAAACAGATCATAATTTTTGCTTGATACATAAATAGTTAAATCATTCATATCTACCAACATTTGGAAATGCACGCACAGAACATTTACAAAAGTACAACATGGGCCACTCATAGTAAAAATCTATAAAACGATTATTATTTACAAATCGTAAATCTAACACGGGAAAACATAATATTTTTGAAGGGTATATATCATCCTATAATAACAAAGCGAAAGGCATTTTAGAGTTTTAAAACCAGCAAAGCATAAAAAAGCATCAAAGCATCAGCTTTAGTTCTTACATACTGTGTAAACGTTCCATTATTCTTTTTAAAAATTTAAAGCACGGAGTTAAAAGATTCAAACAGTCGACCCTAAATTTTTTTGGGAAAAGGCTATATTCTTGCATATGTACTCTTATAACATGTTATTAATAAAATATGCTTTCCTGGAAATACATAGCCATGGAAACCGGACACACCTTGGTGACTAGGAAAACTAGTACAACTTCAAATTTAAGAAATGTCATAGTATCAAGCCCAAACTGACAGCACCTAGAAACTTTCTTCAGAAATCACTCAGTCGTCTCTAGTTAACTTTCTATGGAGTTAGCTGTTAATTAAAAACAGATTTCATACTCATCTTGACTATTATTAGCTAGAAACAAGGTGCCTGGGCTTATTGCTACATTACATCCATTGTTCTTCTGAAGGCAAGCACACACGAAGAACTCCACTTTGGCTTGATATTGCTTCAATGTAGCATTGTTTGCATCACTTCCTCTTTCTAGTAGCATCTACTAGACAGAGCCCTTGTCGGAGGTCTTCTATGGCACCTGCCTGAAGTAATAATCTTATTAGAAGCAGAGGAGAAGACATTCTAGACTCTTGTTTTGAATTCTAGAAAAAATGAAGTTTGAAATCGTTGCATTGAGTTAAAAATCATGAACAAAAGGGGATGGTGGAGAAGGGGAGTTAATTGTCGGTCCAATTCAGTATAGTATACTATAAATTAAGGGGCATCATGAGGAGCAATGAAACATAAGCTTCCACGATGTGCATTTACACATATTTACATTGTGATAAAATATATAGAAGTTCGAAATATGAAGGTGTTAAAAAAAGCACAAATACTCAATTTACACTAGGGCACGCCAAAAATTGCTCCTCTGACAAGATGAATTTTGTGTTGCCCGGTTGTAGGTTGTTTCTATTGGGTCTTAATAAATATTTACACTAGGGCATACTTTACTTCATATTCCTCCTACTAAAATATACTCCGTATGCATATTAATGTAAAGCAAAAAAATAATTAGCAATCCATGTACTAATTCTTCTTTAAATTTAGTATTTAAATAAAGAAATAATTAGCAAAAAATAAAAAGGTAATGTTCTGTTTGAAATTCCAGTTTTACACAATACATCACACATGATTCTAATTTGTTAAAAAATTCAGAGAAAAATAATAATCCTATGTTAGAACTCTTAACAAATTTCAAAGTCCAGTTATCAACTCCAAATAACCTAAAACTTCTCTATTGAAATTGGGAAGATACCAGCTTCGATCTCATACATCATACTAGCCTAGATGTGCACATTTCCCACAAATAAGAGTCCTGGAAAATCAAATAAGAGAAAAACCTTAATCAGAAATAGCTCTCGAGTGTATTTTAAACACCATGCATGTGTTAAGTTATTTAGTGTTAACTAGTAAAAGATGAGCACTAGGAAGAACCTGTGTACAAGCTATAAAATTATGGAAAGCTGCAGAGCTATGGTATCAAACATTAACTTACAATATCTTCCCCATCTTCTATTATTTACATGGTAGCTACTAAAAGTACTGATGCATAGCTTCACATATAGACAAGCCTAGTCCTATAATCCTTGGTTCCTAGAGCACTAGTCCCACATGCCCTCCTGGAAAGAGTTTGCTTCTCTCAAGAAAGCATTAGACAACATAATCTCCCATAAGTCATTCAACCCAAAACTTATAAATAGGAAGATTTTGCCAGTATATAGACATGATTTAATTCCTATGATAGTGTAGATTGGCCCCCCCTGCATGCACCTAACCTTGATCTTTAACAAGTTAAAAGTCTTTGCTACTGCAGAAATAAAGGACATGATATCAGCACTTACCTTAAATTGTAGTGCCTCTTTTTGTTTGGAGAACAGATACTGGAGAAGATCATGAGCTCCAAGTGTTTCATGATCTTGGTTGTGTTTGGAGTACTTAGCTATGCCAAGGCTCAAAGTTTGGACCTAGGTTTCTACGACAGAAGTTGCCCCAAGGCCGAAAAGATCATCTCGGACTTTGTCTCAATCATTCACCTTAGAAACATAATTTGATCGATCAAGCCACTGACCACAGATAAAATCCATATATATTCAGGAAAACTTGGTTCCTCTCTACACTCCTCTAGAGCACAACAGACTCAAAGTTGGAATCTAACACAAGGAACCACATAGAGAAGCAACTAGTGACTACCACCTAACTCAAGCATAATGGGAAAAATTGCATGAGCACGGTCGTGTTCACAATCTTAACATCCATAGAAATGAAGTACTTAAATACAGGGATAGACAACATATTTTCATTAGTTTCATAGATACTTAACCGAGTTTTCAAAAATAATAGAGCACACAAGCACAAGTAATTAAAACCGAAATATTTGACATGGAAAGCAAACAGATTCTGGAAGTAGATATTGAATATATATAGTACCTAGATTATTGCATAACCAAACTTCTAGCATTCCATAGTAGCTGGAAACTCTTGCTCCATCTCAACTTGAAACAAGAAAGAAAGAAACAAAGAAAGCAAACAAAGAACTCATTCTTTGATAACCGAGAAATGAGGATTCATAAATTCAAAGTAACAAGAATGCTTGCTTACATAGTCTCTACTTACATAAAAGCAGTAGACTGGAACTGGGTTCCTCGGAAGATGTTATCCATTGGCAGGTCATCGAAGCTCCATAGTCCCAACTCATTCTGAGTCACGTCATAGTTCAGATGGCCAGAGATCGACTGAAGAAATTTCATGTAGGTCTCAAAGGCAGAAAGCTCTTCGGACAACTCCATTGTAGTGTTCTTGTCTCAACTAGGCACTCTATCACCAGAACTATCCTTTAGCTTCTTTGATGGGCCACTGACTTCCAGAAACTCTGACTCATCAGCTTAGGTTTCTACGACAAAGGAGGAGCAAATCAGAAATGCTCTGCCCCTTGCTTCCCCACTGCTTAGAATGCATTTCCATGACTACATTTCGTCGAATGGCACGGCCCGGGCCCTCGCCGCGTCGCTCCGGGACTTCTCGGGCGACGAAGGGACGTGTTCGGAGGTAGTATCAGCGCTGGTGTGCATGCTCCCCTCGAAGACGATGCCTGCCGGTACGTCGAGTCGCCCGAGGCGCTGCCGTCCACCGTATCTGTCCTGCGGTCGAGCAACCTGGAAGGGAGGCTCAACGCCGTACTGCTGGTCAGGAAGCTCGCCGTCGTCGTCGACAAGGGAAGGGCAACGGCCCTGTCCGGTACCGAGGGACTCATCGAGGCGGTCGTGAGGCTCGTCAAGGAGCCGATCTCGCCGCGGATGACGAGATCGGCTAGGTCGTCAATTTGAGGGGAGAGGAAAGTTTGGGGGAAATAAAGTATATCAGGGAAAAAAGTTATTTTTTTCCTTTTCTTGGAACACTTTTCTAATAAGCACATGAGATACGCATGTATGATATCCTCAATTTGAAATATATTTGGAACACTATAAAAGTATTCCTAAATAAATAATTTTCTAAAAATTAGAATTATATATATCAGGAACGCTTTTCTGATCTGGAACACTTTTACGCCGTTTTAGCACCTAGGTACAGCCAATAAGCGTTCCAGATTGAAAAATGCCTAGTGTTCTAAAATAGCCATTTTGGTGTAGTGTTTCTGAGTCCCTGAGAGATATCCAATTACTTTATTCACAACTTTCCAAAGATCAATACCTGGCTTGCTCGTGAATCTACTCATCATGCCTACAACAAAAGCTATGTCTGGCCTTGTGGTACTTGTAGCCTACATCAAACTCTAAATGATGTACGAGTTCACCAACTGTCTGACGCTTCTCCAGGATTTGGCTTCAACCTTTTATCACACCTGTAAGGAGTATCGATCCCTGGAAGATCCTGATATCCAGAGCGTGTGAGCAACTTTTTATGTAGTGAGCTTGTGACGGGACAAGCTCAATTTCCGTCTGGATTATTTGAATCTCCAGGATGACATCCGCATCTTCCATGCCCTTCATACTAAATCTAGATGTGAAGAACATCTTTGTTCTAGTAACACATCATTATGTTGTCCACATAGAGAAAAATGATGACTCCTCTATCATCAGCGAACTTTGTATAAACATACTTTAATAGTCTCGCTGACCCTTAGCCTTTTGACCTAATAACCTGGTCAAACTTCTCGAGCCACAGCTTGGGAGTGTACTTCAAATTATACATAGAATTACCAACTTGCAGACGTTGTCTTTAATAGCTTGAATGACAAATCTATCTGGCTGTTGTATGTGAATCTCTTCTGTCATTTCTTTATACAAAAATACTGTTTAGACATCCATCTGATGATAGAAAAACTTATAAATAGCAGCCACGAACATCGTCATCCTGATAGTTGATATCTTAGCTAGTAGAGCATATGTGTCAATCTCATCAATCTCCTATTCTTGAGTAAATCCTCTAGCCATGAACTCATCTTCAGTTCCTTCGGCTTTTGTCTTCTTCTTCTCAAAGATTTAATAGGTTTAGCTCCTTCAGGCAGATTAACTAACATCCACTTATAATTAGATGTTTTAGAGTCAACCTTATCATTGACGCTTTCCTCCAGAAGATCGCATCTCTGGACTTCATCACATCATCAGCCTTCACGTGATGGATGATAAAGTTTATCTTCGATTTTTTTTGGCCTTCTCATTTGCTTTGCTTACTGCTTAGCGAATACTGGTTCAAGTGTTATCATCAATGACAACCACCTTCTGGACTACTACTTCTTTGAAAGTACTTGCTCCTTCGGTACCAATAATATTCTTCGGAACATTCCCCAGAATAATGTTCTTGTCCCTAGCAATTTTGTCTTCAAAGAATTCTGCCTCGTGAGACTCAATGATATGATTGATATAATATCAAGTGATCTCCGAGCATAGCTTACAATAGCTAATTCCAGAAATACTGTCTTCTTGGTCTTCATCCCTGACTTCTGAATCTTGATATTCGAAAGCTTTACGTACACCAAACACCCCCATCCTTGAATGATATTCAAGTTAGGACTAAACTTGAACCAATGCTGATGAGAATCATAGTCAGATATACGAATGGTACTCTATTCAACAATAAACATAGCCGTACAAGCAATCTATCCCCAGAAGTATATTGGAAGATCCGTACTATAGATATCATCATCTTTGACAGTGTCCTGATCTTCCTTTTTGATACTTCATGGATTATAGATACTACGGAGCAGTCGTTTCATAGCCAATTCTATGTTCATAACAAAATGATGCGAATCCAAAAAATGATACTCTCCGCCTTGATCAATCCTGAGTGTATATATAGAGCAGTCATTTCATAGCCAATTCGTTGTTCATAACTCAACAATACGAATCCAGAAAATGATACTCTCCGCCCTTATCACTTCTGAGTAGTTATAGACCGGTTTAATATTCAGCTTCAGCCCTGAAGTCCTTGAACTTCTCGAATGCTTCATCCTTCGACTTGAGAAGACATTTGAACGTGCATTTTCAGAAACACTTCGAACCGGCCTCCATGGAGAATTGATAAAAGTCACAGATATCTGAGTGTACTAACTCCAGAAGATCCGTACTTTAGTTTAATCGTCTTAGCAGCTTTCTGACAGTCTTGTCTCTACACATACCTCAAATCCCTCCACCTTCTTATCCCCATATTCTGGAGATAACGTCCTGAAAGAACATCTTGAGTCTGCTTCTATCATAGACCAACTCTCAGTCCATTCAATGAAGTAACTTCATCGCCATCAGCAGAAGTTTGAACATTCCTTCAGTACCGAACATCTTTTCAAAGCATGTTCCTCGCCAAGAAATTACCATATGGCTAGTACGAATGTCCATCTTTCAAGTCTGTATCAGACAACAAACTTCCTGAGATCAGATCCATGAAAATTTTTGGTACGTGCAACACGTATTCTAGTATCCTTGTCGGTGGTCCATAACCACTGTCTCGATCTCCAGATCTTCTACTAGATATACATTCACCATCGAAACCTTTATCATAACAAGGCTCGTCCTTGGTGAACAACTCCTTCGAGAGCACACGTGGTTAGATGCACTAGTGTCCAACTACTAGTCAGCTACCACGCTAGATAACTCAACATGTGCAATAATAGTAACCAAGTTAAGTAATCAAAATAACCAAGTTTAGCCATACCTGCTATTTTGGTTTGGGCTTGGTCCTGTAATCTTTTTTGAAGTGGCCCTTCTTTCCACAATTGAAGCAATTCCCATCGCCCTTAGGATTTCGCTTGAATTGAGCTGGCTTCACCTTCAGCTGGTGAGAGTCCTTAGCTCGTCTTCAACATGAATCCAGTACAAGAGGCATTCAAGATCTACCTCCATCTTCTTGTGGTGTATGTCCACGATGAACTAGCTCCACCCAGGTAGGAGCTTGGCGATAATGCCCACAAAAATGAAGGCGTTGACCAACAGCATGCCGTCATCCGTCTTGTAGAGATTCTCTACAAATTTTCAGACATCCTTGGCATGTACCATCTTACTGTATGACTCTTCCAGAGAGTCCTTCATAGAGTTCAAGATAAGCAACTTGCAAAGGTTGTTATCTCTCCTCCACTTAGATTGTAGAGCAGTGGCCTCGGCGACCCTTCGAGTATTTTTACCTTCTAGAATTAAAGGCTCAGGATCTGTCAACACATTATCGACACTCACGAGTTAAAGATGTAGGCTGACATTTCTCTTCCAGATATTATAATGCTCCTTGTCAAACTTCTCAAGTTTGTTGAAACATGTGTCGAGAAGGTTTGTACAGCTGTTCTCCATCAGATCTAATCTTGCTTTGAAATTGTCAGTCCCGAAATAGATCTTAGATGGAAGAATGTGAGTCGACTGAGTGATTTGGCAACCCTTCGAGGTAGGTGTACAACTAAGATCTCGGAGGATTCAGAGAGACAAAATCAAATGTAACACTTCGAAGAAGGCACAAATAAATTTTATAGCAGCAGCGACGAAAGCCCACAAGTGGTTTCTGATTTGATCAAAGAAGCATAAGAGGTTACTAATTAGATTAGAGAAGAAGAGAAGGAAAGAAGAAAGAGAAAGACAGCTTTGCTTGGGTGATCAGGTCACCGTTGCTCAAAGCAAGATTCGCCTTTATACGATCCGCTTCCAAGAACCAAGAAGTTCTCAAAGAACTTCTGAAACGCTCGTTTAGTTAATTTTAGAGACTTGAACGGGCTTCTTGGACTTCACGGAGTCCCTTAACTCTCTTCTTTGATGTATCTTAGAAAGGAGGCCAGTATGCTCTATTTATAGAGTGGAGTAGGAGTTCACCATTTCTCCTATCCGATATTAGACTAAAATACCAGTACTCTAAAATAGAGTTTAATATTTTATATCATCCCACAATCAACATAGTCGAGTGCTAGTCCATGCCTACCCCCGGAACACACGCCCGTGCATGCATGAGGCACCCTGGAGTTCGTGTCCGAGTCCAAATGACAAAAATCAACTTTCATCCTTGTTAGAATTAATCCTTTTTTCTTCTAAGAAAATACTCCCACATGGCACACACTTGTGCCCCACCACACCTCATATGTACACCTCAACACAAGTAGTGCATTATATTAAGATACTCATCATTTGGTGTAGCCGATGTGGGACTATCTTTCCTAGTCTAAAGGCAAAAACACGAACATATATATCCTTCTTCATCTTCTATCAATTGTCTAGGTTGCTGAAGAATTCCTTTCTTTATATTCTTTCATTATCAGTTAGTTGTTTTAGCTTTGAAGCTCTAATGCTTTGATGATATTCTCAGTTTCAGTTGTTTTGGCTGCTCATGAATTCATTGTGCTAATTGATTAACATATAATCTTTCATTTTGTCTTTTCATTCTCTACGCTAGATTCCAATATGAAACTGACTTTGTAGTAGCTCTTCTCATACCCATATTTCAACAAATATGTATATCAATTGTCCTTCCTTCTAACTATATTGGATTTGATAAAGAAATAGGATGCATGGTAGATGGTGCAGGATTGGCAATGGCTACAATAAATATAATAAAATTGCATGGCCACACACCTACCAATTTTCTTGATATTGGTAGGAATGCATTAGAAAGCCTGGTGCAAATTATGGTTAGTGAATCACAATCCTATTATAGTGGATATTAAGCCTGATACGTGTAATTTCAGGCCTCCTTTGGGATTATTTATTTTTCATTTATGGTAGTTTGGTTGTACTGAGCATCTCCATGATTTTCTCTTCATCCTATTCTTTTGACACCTGTATATAAACCTGTCAAATATTTGCACCTTCTTTACATTGAAAACATAGGGATGTCAAAGGCCTACCTTTGACTTAAACATCTCACACTGTCCATAAATAAAGCAGTACCCAGTCTTATGTGGTCTAAAGTCTGGCATAAAGCCTGGCAATTGGTACCTCTACCAGAAATATACTTCAGTGCCATATCATATTATGTTTCATTTGGCAACCTTCTGTAGAAGCCTAAAAAGTACACTCAACACTATGCGCTACTTATAAAAAGCGCCAACATTCGGATCACCAATTAGCGCCAGACATCAATAGGCACTATTCATCAAGTGGTGCTACCAGCCACGTAGCCATCTTCTCGGAGAAGTTAAAACAGTTATCATCATGACTGACAGCATGTCAGTCGAGAAAAATTCGTTCGAATTGCGAGCGCGTGGCACTCGAGAAGATTTGGTTAGAGATGTCAGATTCTCCATAAATGACCAACAGCTGTCTCGCGCCATCTACAGTTGGCGCGAGATGATCATTAGTATCATATCAATCAGTAGCGCCACTCAGCAAGTAGCGTATGGTGCCACCCTGCAGTGGGCACCATTTGATCAAATCATCCTGAAGCAGTTAGATAACGTGGCACATATGCCACTAATTTCGAAGAACGTGTCTGTGATACTGTCCATGACTAAGCGCATATCAATCACAGCATGCCACAGGTCCAAGCAGTTAAATCAGCCATTCGTGCCAAGGGATGAATGACGCCACCCAGCAGTGTATGCCAATCAGGATAACTACTTAACAATTATCTCTAAAACTCTATAAATAGAGTTTTAAATCACTTTCAAAAGGACTAATGATCATAATCTTCTGAGCACTTGCTGTAGCACTCTCTAAAGGCTATCTTCTTCGACATTGCATCATCCAAGGGATAAAGTGATCGTCTTCTTAGCAGATTCCTATAGTTGTACATTTCCAGAAATTAATTGTACTCTTGTACTCTTTTTTTAGTTTGTAATCAAACTTTTGTTTTTGCAAACAAAATGACGACTTTGCTGGGGACGACTTTCTCCTCCGACGAGAAAGTGATAACTCAATGTGATGTTGCGTCGGTCAGCACGATACAGAAGACTTTGGTTGTGCAAGTCGACCAAACTACCTACGAAGCTATGATTGGCGCAGGGGGTTCCAAGCGCACCACTGTTGCTACCAAAAATAGGGCGCGCGCTGTCTGGACTCTGAAGTCCTCCAATGCACCAATTATGACTCCTACGCTAAGCTTGGAGAAAAACTCTGTAGCCACTTCCTCTTCCTTACCAATTCTGAAATCAGTAGAGAGTGCTCAAGCCACTGTCCTGGCGCCACATGGCCACTTCTTTTTCCTCCCCAGTTCTAAACTCAGTGGAGGGTACGCCAATCACTGCCCAGGCACCAACTAAAGGACAGCGCCACATGGCTACTTCTTCTTCCTCACCAATGCTAAAATTGGTAGAGGGTGCGCTAATCATTGCCCAGGCACCAGTAAAGGGACAGCGCCGCATGACCAATCCTTCTTCCTCCTCAGTTCTAAACTTGGTGGAGAAGATAATCACTACTGCCCCTGCATAGAACAAAGGAAAGAGCCCTATGGCCTCTCCATATCATTCCCTAGACCTGAACTCGGTAGAAAATGTATCTGATTGTGCCTCCGTACCAGTCAATACAAGAACGCTCCTGAGTAGAAGGTCTACTTCTCTTGACAAAGACAATCAGACCAATGCCAAAAAACTAGACTCTGCTCGAGGTTTATTTTCTACTGCTCACCTACGCTGCACCAAATACGCTGGAATAGGTGGCACAAAACAACAGGGTATCTTGCCCACTCCTCATGGTCGATGCCAATCAAATCAGAGTCAAGATCTTCCTACCCTGCACATTTCAGAAAAAAGGGTAAATTAAGGGTGTCTCAGATAGACAGTCAGGTGGTGCACAACCCTGACATGCGTATCTACTTTAACTTTTGCAGAACGATATCAAGCACACATCAAGAACAATCTACGCCACCAGCCAAGTTGCACACAAGGAGAGTTCCTCAAATCAAGAACCCTCTCATCTATGCTAATGAAGTCAGTACTTCTCTGTACATATAGGGAATAAGGCACCTCAAGAACCGGAATCATGTTTCTAACATCATTAAGGAATATGTACCTCTGACTTCTCCTTATCCTGTTACTATAACAAACCTCTGCGAACTTCTTGTACAAAAATGAAAGATCGTAGGACCGTCTCGTCTATCTGTAACTCCGTATTAGGAACGTCACTGTAATCACCACCATAAAGTAGTGATCAAATGTTGTTGTCAGTCAGCTAAACGGTCTGTCTTCGACCGTTTGAACTACATTCGGACTCCTAAACTTGTGATGGTGGACGAAGATGAACTGTTGTATGCTTTAGTCAATATGACATCTCGAAGCACTGGGATGGAAAACATCCAAGACATAATATAGCCCGCAATTCTAGTCAACAATACCTCGATCAGATCCGGGACTCCGACGAAGGAGTCTACCAAAATACCAGATCAAGAAGCCGAGAAATAATTGGTCAAAAGAATCTTCCTTCTGACCAAGAAACAATCGGTCAAAGGAATCTTTCTGATTCATATTATGATTTCCTTGATCAAAGGAATCTTCCCACTCTTCATCTTGGGGGTGGTTCCTTGCATGACTTCGATGCCAATAATAAAGGCTCTGAACGGACCATCTTTTCCACCAGCTCTTCTTTGGTGGCTAGAGAAGTGACTGTCTATGTCACTAATGAAGAACAAAATGCATCCAGCTCTGTCAGTTAGGAGCAGAGGATCGCCGCTTTAGAGGCCAACTTGAAGAACATGGCCGAAATAATGCCAAGTATGCATGCTGTAATCATGGCACAACATACTGTTCCGCCGGTTGTGAATCCGATTCCAACCCAAGATCACATAGCAGCATCTACCCCTACTAATACTGTTCGGGGGTAAAGTCTCCTCATAATGCTACTATACCAGCTCCAAGTTATTCTGATGCTGGGGGTGGTGCTTATCATGCAGTCTCACCTCATAACACATCGAATCAGTCTACCGCTCCCCAAGCATCAGGGAACACTATTGAGACAATAAAGCTTCTGGATAATCAGTTCGAAGCTTTCAAGTAGAAGGACGGTCTGCAGAAGCTTGGGATTAAATAGTCCTACCCTATAGAGTGGAAGGAAGTTCTGTTTCCACCTAAATATAAGCCACCAACCATCATGCTGTTTATCGGCAGTTTTTCTCCTAGTCAATACTGAAGTACATGTAGGCAACTCTAGAGGGAGGGTGAATAGGGTATGTGTCGATAATACCCAATTAAAATTAACTCTATTCAAGTCCACCCAACAGAAATAATAATCAGAATATAAGTGCGAAATATAAATAGAGATCAGAGAAACATACGCAGACACAACAGTTTTTAACCTGGTTTCCCTCGTGGAGGACTAGTCCACGCCTGAGAACTCTAACTCAGGATTGAAATCCACTATTTGTGAAATAGCGTACAACCACGTGCCTTTACTCAGAAGAGCACGCCAACTTCTTACAGATTCGTAGATGGCAAGACTTAGAATTGTCCAAGTGACGTCTTTTGAAACTCTTGCATACAAACTTCTAGTTGACTCGCACTGAGCACCATGGGGGCTTGGAAAGTTTTGTGGCTAGTCAGATGATAAGAATAAGCTCTTGAATGTATAGGCTATAGAAGAAGAGAAGATGAGAAGATTGGATGATTGAAAAAGAGAAAAATTAAGGCCTATATATACTAGTCCAGAAAGGCAGAGTTCGGCCAGAACTCTGTCCCAAATATTCAAATATTTAGCAGTTGGAAAACTAGCAACCAGCAAACCCTAAAAATTAGGTCCTAAAATTAAGGAGGCAGAGTTCGGCCCAAACTCTGTATGGGGCAGAGATCGGCCCGAACTCTGTCTCCTAGGGGACAGAAAGTTCAAGTGGGATTTTTGGGTTTTGCAGGTTTTAGAGTTTGTTTGGTGGAGTTTGGGTATTAAGTCTAGGGTTAAGATACTCAGTTCGACTCCACTTACAATAGCCTAAACTCAATAAAAAGTAAACATGCAGACTCAGATAATAAGTAACAACAGCACTGTCGAAGCAATCATCGATTTTGTCTATCTTGAACTAATATGTGATGACGTTCTATTTTAGAGCTTGATGGAGCTTGATGTGTCAATTTGGATTATAACAGATATCGTCTTGTTAATTATCAAGATTAGGTTGATTGCGATCCAGTTTGGGTCAACAATCTCCTCCATTTTGATAATTGACAAAAATACGATATTTGTGTGTCGTAACATTTATACCTAGACACATGGAATAAAGACAGTAGCTCTCCCGTAGATGAACATGCCAGCTCCTCCGTAAATAGATATGTCCCGAGACAAGTTCTTATCCAAGCAAGCACAACATAATATATGTAGAAGCTCAAAGCACATATCAAGTATTCCCAAAGCAAATATCAAGTATTCTTCCCCTTTGTCATTTAGCAAAATGAACTAATGGCTCCCCATAAAAATAGACAAAGTGAATACATGCAATCACACAACTAGGAACCATAATCATAAAGAGAGAAAGTACTAGCAGTTTGATAACTCACAATAAACCAAAGTGCATAGTTTTGAAAGAAATACAACGCATGAAGGAAATAGAAATACTAAATCTCAAAGTTTTAAAAACTACTACGTGAAGCATAATGAAACTATAGCCTAACATCAGTAGCATCAACAGGTACTAAACCACGACCATCATGGAGCACGAGATGGACCAGCAAAGTCTGAAGGGTCGCTGGCAGAGCGACGAGGGTCAACAAAGGCCACGTTCGGGTCCAGATACGCCTGACCCATGTGCCGTCAATACTTTAACCTTCGCGAGAAGGGTCCCGTACGATAGGAAACGACATAGTAGGATGGGTGGCTAGGGTATACTGGAGGTCATACAACGAGTTGCTGATAGCACTCATCTGAAGGGTGGTATGGTAGTCCAACTGGGTCCAGCGGTCGTCTTCCAAATGGAAGCGATCGTACAACATCGCCTGGATGGAGTCAAGAGTAGCAGGAGGCTTAGGCTCAGGAGCATCAGGAGCATCAGAGTCAAAAGATGCAGCAGCAGCAATAGTTCGACATGCCTTGGACAGAAAAGCAAGAACAGGTAGGAACTGACAGTCATCAAGAGGGATGTTGAAGGCACAAAAAATCTTTGGAAGGTACATGGCATAGACTAAGGATTTTGGTTTTGGTCATACGAATCATCCAATCCATCATCGTGCGAGAGAAGTTGAACGGAAGACAAAAATGAAGATGATATAGAACCGATATCTCAAGATAAGTGTCTTCATTGGTAGATCCCGCTTTGGGCAAAATCGAGGAAAAGATGATCCGATGGAGTTCATAAAAATAGTTGATGAGATATTTGGATCAAAGGTTGCGAGGACGTGTGTTAGGAGAACACAACGCATCCTTGAAACCCTCAAGAGTGGTTTCACCTGGAAATTGGAACTGTTGGGCATCAACTAATTTTTCCCAAGTGTTTGGTTCCGGGAGGTCAAGATAATCGACAAGTTCGAAATCATCAAAGGATATATCAATACCGATGATAGGAGAATAAATCATAGTATCGTCATGAGTTAAATTACAGCAAAACATCTGTATGGCATTGAGATAGACATAAGATAAAGTTGTGACAAGTTCATCGAGGCATAAATTGTGAAAAAGTATGTCATATGCCGAAAAAATTGTGAAGTTTATCGGATGGCCCGGGAAAACACTTCATGAGCGGAAGTCCGTGTACCACTCATTGGATGCATCCAATGAGACAAAAATTTGCTCATTGTAGATGTTGGGATTTGGTAGAGGTGGTGGATTGAACAAAGGATGACTTGGAGGAGGAGGAGGGTTAGATGTAGATGCCCCCTCACTTCTCAACCTCTTTTCTCTACCAAATAACTTAGGAGCCTTTAATAATGAAAAGATGAATTTGAAAGATATGAAATATAGGAGTTGTACCTCACAAAAGTAGTTGGAGATGGAAAAGATCTACCAAAAACCCTTAAATCTTGAGTTTGAGGAAAGATAGCCCTAAGATTTGAGTTTTCTAGGGTTAGGGTTTGAGGAAAAAGGGTCTAGATGGAGGTAGAAGAAAAGAAAAGGGATATGGGAGAGAGAGAGTTCAGGTATATGAGCAATAGGGCCAGCAGGTCGGGTTAAATGCTATGTCCGATAGTGAGACTGAAAATGACGATATTGGGCAACTTCAACTACGTCGTTACAGTCAACAATCAAAGAACATCATCCAAAAGATGGGCTATAATTTTAAAACTGGCCTCAACGGTGGTAGGGGAAGACGAACTCCTAATCGTATCCCTACTCTAAAAGGAAAGTTACTACAATACTACAGCAAAACAAAACATGGGTTAGGCTACACATCGTCGATCACAACCCCAGATGCTTCTGAGTCTGACAAAGAGGAGCGATCTAACTCTTTTGACTCTGTCTTATGGGATTCAGACACCAGTATATGGTACGTCCATCGAGTGACTGTATCTTCTAATATGGTGACTGTCAAGTTATCTGAAGATGAAAATGATTTGGCTGAAACCCCTGAATCTAATCCTTGGGCACAAAGGATGGATACTTAATAGGAACTTTGCTTTGAGCAACATGAGCCACCTACCGAAGATCAGTTAGTTCAAGTCGATGTTGGAGACGAAACTTCTCCAAGACCAATTTTCATCAGCAAAAGCCTTCCTGAAGCAGATAAACAAGAAATGATTCAGCTTATTACGGAATACATTGACGTATTCGCTGGAGCTATAAAGACATACCGGGATTAGATCCTCAGATCGCTACCCACAAGCTCAATATTCTGCCGAATACAAGAACATTCAAGCAACAACAGCGTCGATTCAGACCTGACATAATGGACGCCATAGAAGCTGAAGTCAAGTAACTCATCGCATGTGGCTTTGTCAGAGAAGAACAACATCCTCACTGAGTGGCTAATGTCGTCCCAATTATAAAAAAATAGGAAAGGTTCGAGTCTGCATCAATTTTGAGACCTCAATGAGGCTTGTCCCAAGGATGAGTTTCTTAATCGACAATACTTACGGGTTCGAGTGGATGTCTTTTATGGACAGAATCTCCGGATATAATCAAATCAGGATGAACCCTGAAGATGAAAAACACACACATCTTTTTGTACTCCTCTAGGAGTCTATTGCTAAACCGTTATGCCATTTGGTTTCAAGAACGCGGGTGCAACCTATCAGCGGGCCTTGAGCACCATTTTTCGTAAACATTTACGGAAGACAGTCGAATGCCATGTCGATGATATTGTCGTCAAAAGCCGTCTAAAGAAAGATCACATTCAAGACTTAGGAACTATATTCGATCAAATATGCCAGCATCAACTTAAGATAAATCCCACCAAGTCATTCCTGGGAGTCTCTAGTAGAAAATTCTTTGGATTCGTTATTACCTCTAATGGTATACATGTTGATCCCAAAAAAGTCAAAGCCATTCAAGAGATGTATCCTCCACACAACCTAAATAAGCTACGAAGATTCCAGGGATGGCTTTTGTACATCAGAAGATTAATTTCAAATCTCTATGGACGCTGCAGACCGTTTACTCAACTAATGAAGAAAGATGTGTCCGTTTGGACTGAAGAATACAAGCAAGCATTTGAAGACATAAAACGGTACTTGATGAACCCTCCAGTCTTAGTACCTCCAGTCACAGGAATACCCTTCCTGATGTATGTCCGAGCAATAGATCATTCCCTGGACACTTTACTAGCCCAAAAGAACAAAGAAAGTCATAAGCAAGCTATCTATTATCTCAGTCGTACAATGATCGATACTGAACATCGATACAGTCCAGTAGAAAAAGAATGTTTAGCTTTGATGTTCGCTGTTGAGAAAATACGACATTACATCACGGGCCAAACCATTCATGTTATCTCCAGAGTCAATCCTCTACGAGTCTTGATGAAGAAGCCAAGTGCACTTAATTCCAGACTCGCTACATAGGCCATATTACTAGCACATTATGATATGGTCTCTGTCCCACAAAAGTCTGTTAAGGGTCAAGCCCTAGCTGACTTCTTGGCTGCTCATCCGATCCTTGAGACGTCTCAACTCTATAACAAAATTTCTGATAAAACTATGGAATCCAACATAATTTCAGAAGGAATTCTCGCTTCTATTCTTTGATAGTGCTTCCAAAATCGGACCTAAAGGCACTATTGTCGGTGGAGTGGAAATCATTCTAGTATCTTTCGAAGGACTCGTAATTCAGAGAGTTTATTCTTTGGATGAACCATGCTCTAACAATGTTGCTGAATACAACGCTCTACTGATCGATCTCCAATTAGCTAAACAATTGGATATCGAATATCTTGAAGTTTATGGAGACTCTAAACTGATTGTCAATCAGGTTAGAGGCACGTACGAAGTTCGGCATCAAGATCTCGTTCCATACCATGAAGCTGCAGTCAAACTGGCTACATCATTCAAAGGCTTCTTCATTAAATATGTGCGTCGAGCATACAATACATAAGCTGATACGTTTTGCAAATCTAGCAGCAGTATTAACAATTCCTGTAAAAAGACAACATATGATCATCATCACTAACAGAAAAATATTCTGCATTAAGAATAATTTGCATCTGGAATCTAGCAATTCGGTCAAAATTTGTACTACAAGTAAAGACTGGAGAGCTCCTTTTATTGACTTCCCGATACATGACATCTTATCGAAAGATCCCAAAGAAGCAACGACGATTCATCGACGATCGCTCCGTTTTTACTACAATCACACTTCTAAAACACTCTATCGGTGATTATATGATGGTATGCTTTTATGCTATCTTGTAGGAGATGAAGCAAAGCAGATACTGCGTAAAGCTCACGACGGTGTCTGTGGTGCACATCAGCCTGGGCCTAAGCTAGAAGATCGAATTTGACATATGTGATACTATTGGCCAACCATGGTATCAGATGCCATCGAATATTCAAGGAAATGTCGAGCATGTCAATCCATACAGATTTTATTCATCAACCATCAGAATTCCTGTATTCTACTACAATATCATAGCCTTTTGAAGCTTGGGGCATGCATGTCATCGGTCCTATTAACCCACCTTCTTCTCGAGGTCATCGATTTATCCTTGCTATAACTGATTACTTCTCTAAATGGACCAAAGCTATTCCCTTAGCTGAAGTCAAAACAAGCAGTGTCATCAATTTTATCAAACATCACATGATCTACAGATTCGGCGTCCCTCGACGAATCATTTATGATAATAGACCTCAGTTCGTCAGTCAGAAGTTCACTCGATTTTGTGATGACAACTGACTCAACAATGTTGCTTCTACAGCCTACAATTCTGCACCTAACGGTTTGGCAGAAGCATTCAACAAAACAATCATCAAGCTTCTCAAAAAGTTTATTTCTACCAATAAACGAAACTGGAGCGAAAATCTTAGAGAATGTCTATGGGCTTATCGTACTACCATACGCACTCCGACCGACTATACACCTTTCTCATTGGTGTATGGATATGAAGCTGTCCTTCCATTGGAAATTTAAATTCCATCACTGAGAATGGCCATTGCTAATGAACTCACAACAGAAAACAATGATCGTTTTTGAATTCAGGAGTTGGAAGTACTTGACGAGAAGCGGCTACTAGCTCAATAACACATCGAGCTATATCAAGCCCGCATCTCAAAAGCCTTCAACCGTAAAGTCAAAGTACGAGCATTTCAAAAATACGAGCTAGTCCTTACTGTCAGACGTCCTATGACTATGACACACATGAGCAAGGGCAAGTTCGAACCGAAGTAGGAAGGTTCCTATGTTATAAGCAAAGTTTTCTTAAATAGAGCTTATTAACTGTCTAGTATAGATGGCCGAATCGCTATGATGCCTATTAATGTCAAATTCCTGAAGAAGCACCTTGTTTGAAAGTGTGTACAGTATTTTCTAACAAATATTGTACATACTTCAAATCTTTGAATCCCCAGTGGAGTCTATCCAGAGTGACAACATCATCTACTCCATTATTGCAAACATCATCTTTTGAAACCCAACTATTTTAAAAGAAATCCTATTTTTGAGTCCCAGTTGGCTTAAGGATAATCAATAGATGTATGAATTCATGTCCACATTACCTCTGAATTCTACTAACTACATTAACGACTTGTCACATCACCTCTAAATATTCTATTGTCCTTATTAAATGACCCATTATTGACAAATATTGTTTCAAAAAAAATACATCACAGTAAATGAGCAAACAAAAGGGTTCTTTATTTCTTTCTCCACAAAAAGGAGTAAAGGACTACATTTGTAAAGAAAGGAAAGCAAGCTACTACGTCAAAGGAGGAAACATTGAAGACAAGAAAGATGTCTTATTCATTTGCCCGAGAATAGCCATGCTGGGCAGGTACCACTCCCTCAACCATCGTGCATACCAAGGCCCTAACTGATTAAGGTCATCCATAGGAGCTATGTGATTAGAGCTCCCGGTGCCATTGCCTTCTGAAGCCGGTTCTTCCTTTATGGGAACTTTGACTTTAGGAATTATTTCTTCCTTAATAGTCATCGGTTCCTCTTTGATGAAAGAAGATAGCACTTCCTCTTTGACAGTGACCTCAGCTTTTGGCGTCACCATATATGCTACAGAAGATAAAAGGAAACAAAAGTTAGAATTATGAAAGATTATTCTTATAAAATTCAAGTAATTTTAACTCTACACAAATCTCACGAATAACAGAGTGCTAGTCTCCAAATAGCGCATACAAAATGATAATCTTCAAGTAATTTTAACTCTACACAAATCTAAATAGCGTTAATCGATTAGCACATGGTCTGCGTATAATGAAAGATGGTACAACATTTTAAAAATATGTCAGATGGCACATGACGTCATTGCTTATGATTTTTAGTCCAACACTCTGTAAGAGGTAGCACCATGAGCAGATGGCGCAAAGTATCGACCAACGTTCTGAAAGAGGTGATCGATATTGGCCTTGGTCGCACTTCACGCGAATGGTGTGAGCAGTTCTACTGTCGTCTTCTCCGTCCAAGTCTCTTACCTTCCAAGACTAGGTTTGCCTCTTCAACTTTTGCCGACGGTGTGATGTGCTGTGGCACTCTCTGTGGGAGAACATGCGAAGTGGCTTTGTCCACTTTCTTTTCCTTTTCGGCGGCTGTAGATCTCTTTGGTGCCATTAAGATGAAAGTTTTGAAGGTTGGAGAAGAAGAACTCGAGAGAAAGAAATTACAAAGTAAAAGTGTTTTCTCTCTCTTTTTGACTATTTATAGCCAAAAGTTTAGCCGTAACAGTCGCACGATCTGCACCTGAAAGTCGGATCAGTTACAATACTACCCTGCACCAGCCGTTTCTTATTCAAAGTATTATAAATTTTGAAGTTTTTTAAATTTGAAAACTTTGAAGGGAGTCTTTTAGAAGCCTAAAAAGGACACTCAGCACCATGCACTACTGATAAGAAGAGTCAACATTCAGATCATCAATTGGCGACAGACATTAGATGGTGCCAAACATCAATAGGCACTACCAGCCACGTGGCCATCTTCTCGGAGAAGCTAAAACAGTTATCATCATGACTGACAACACGTCAGTTGAAAAAAATCCGTTCGAATCCCGAGCGCGTGGCGCTCGAGAAGATTTGGTCAGACATGTCAAATTCGTCATAAATGACCAACCGCTATCTCGCGCCATCTACAGTTGGCACGAGATGATCATTAGTATCATATCAATCAGTGGTGCCACTCAGCAAGTTGCACCAGGCGCCACCCAGAAGTGGGCGCCATTTGATCAAATCATCCTGAAGTAGTTAGATAATGTAGCACACATGCCACTAATCTCGAAGAACATGTCTGTGATACTGCCCATGACCAAGCGCATATCTATCACAGCATGCCGCGCATCTAAGCAGTTAAACCAACCGTTTGTGCGCAGGGATGAATGGCGCCACCCAACAGTGTGCACCCATCCCGATAACTACTTAACATTTATTTCTAGAACTCTATGAATTGAGTTTCCAAAGGACTAATGATCATAATCTCCTGAGCACTTGCTGCAGCACTCTCTAAGGGCTATCTTCTTTGACATCGCATCATCCAAGGGATAAAATGATCGTCTTCTAATCAGATTCCTATAGTTGTAGTTTTCCAGAAATCAGTTGTACTCTTGTACTCTTTTCTTAGTTTGTAATCAAACTTTTATTTTTGCAAACACCTTCGGGCTGTTAGTTTCTCCAAGTCTTACCTCCCCATTTCATTAACTGACTTAGTAAGCTATTGTTATCATCTACCTTTCTGTTTAATTTATTTTTTTATATTATGTTTCCTTTTTATACCAAAGAGTTATTAGCTGAGCAAATGTTCTTTTGGTATTGTGCACTAGTACATCCATTCTTCATTCTCCCTTCTCATCTTATCATGTTTTTTGAATTGACCTTATAATGCCTGTGATGAAGAGTATTTTCCAGTACTTAATTTAGTGTTCCAGTTTCCTAGAGAATAGGTTTGTATATGATAAGTTAAGATACAGTGGTTGGGAATGTCCATTTTGCAACTTTTCTCATGTGAAGAGTTCTTCCATAAGTTTCAATTACTTTTGGACCCATGTGTTCTTATGAGCTAAAGATGCTCCCTACTCTTTGTTTTTCGATGCCTTCCATACATTCTGTAGCTGCCCCTCCAATTTGGAAGTCTTTTGTATATGTTTGTAATTTTTTGTGTTTTTCTATCATTATGTCAATGAATTGAAGATTCCCCTTGGAATTTATATCAGATCATATTGCCTACTCACACGTATATTTGTACATGTGTATACATATATAGCCTGTCCTTATGTTCAATTATATCTTTTAACCTTCATGCTTAGGAATGTTGCCATCTTGCACTTTGTCCTTGTTTCCCTAATAATAGGCCCTCGTACAACATTTCGTTAAGATATACCTTATAGTTATACTAAATCTTTCATTAATGGAAATGTTGATCATATAACACTCTATATGCATTATGTACATCTCTACTTCATTCACTATATTGTTATACGAGTCATTAGACACTAGTATAGTCAGGAATTTGACGTTAAGAGGAGGGGCAGCCAAGAATTGTTTTTCTAAAACGTTACAAGGAAAATATGATTGATTCAGAAAACTTTAAACTATTAATATGAAATAGAAAACAAATCTGTTATACCTTTTTCTAAAAGTACAAAATAGTAAGATATGAAATCTATCATTGTATCATTCTTTGAAAAGATTAACACAGGTGCCTTGCCATGTATGGGTTTTGAGACTCCTAAAGTATTTAATTTATAGTTGAATTCGAAACGAGATAAATGGAAAATCTTTGCAAACTGCGAGAAAACTATATACGAGCCAGACATGTGATAGTTGAAAACTAACGGTCAATAACCAGACCTGACCAACACAATACACAACCACATATTTAATATCATTCTATCCAATTTTTAAAGTATATGTTAATGTAATTGTTTATGATCAAACAAACGACCTATTGCAAAAGAAGATATTACTTATGGCTTGTTCAACCCATGAACTACTGAGAAAGTAATATAGTCCACGAAACCATCTTGCCATCTTTGGCTATAATATAGCTATAATTGCATATATTTGTATAAATTCATAAGCTTTTTCTGGAAAACACATTTTAAATGAACTTCTAAAAAAATCTTTTCCTCCACTCCCCACCTTCAAACAAAGCCTCTGGCAGTGCCGTTAAATCATGTATTACAGAGCTGTGTTCTTTCGATATATTTTATGCATATCCCTATATCGTTTTGCAAATTACTTAGCTGCAGTTTTTGGATCCTTAAAATCGCAAGTGCCCCCTACTTTGAGGTTTATAATTGATAGAGAAATGCCTAACTATTTACTTGCCAAGGTTTTGATTTTGCAAGTAAGTTTAGTGTTGGTTAACTTATGGCCTGTAATTGCTTTATGATGAATCAGCTGCCACCTTCAACTTGAATAAGGTTTATATTAGAGTGTTACTGTCAGTCATGACTATATCTTCACTCACTTTCACTATGAAGATTATTGGTGAAATTAGTGTTTCTGGTGCAACATACAAATCCATGGAATTTGTTGGCTCTACAACTGAAAGTTTAACTGTAAGTAAAACATCATATCATTTTGTTGGAAGCCACTTTGTTATGTTGACAAATTATCATATTTCTTTATTTCTGGAAGTTGGAAGAGCGGATGATATTGTGTAACATGGTTGTTGAAGCAGGGGGGTAAGAATGGGGTCATCGATGTAGATGAAACAACATTCAAGTACCTTTAGGTATAGAAGTTGCTCTTAAGTGCAATACTTGGAGAATCCCTATTTCATTTTGCATGTATGTGATAATGCACATGAATGTTGTCTTGATAAAAAGAAATATGTCCATATTGTCATGATTTTGCATGGATGTGATAATGCCAAATAGAATCATCCCTATTCTATTTTGCTTCTTATCAAGACCATAAGTTAATAAAAAATTAATTAATCTTTTGCATGAGTTAGTATAATGCTTGATTTTGCACATATGATTTTGATTTCTCAATTTTATTTGGCATTAATTATCAAGGATAAGACGTCAACCTGTATATAGTGACGGACATGCCAGGTAATTCTAAATGCTATTTTTTCGTCACTACCATCATTTCTGTTTAGTATTTCTCCTCTTGGCACTGTTTTTAGTGTTAATTCTTATTGTTTGTTTAAGCATTGTTAGTAACTTTTAAGGTTAATTAAATGTTACAGCCAAAGCTTTAGCATTTTTTTTCATCTACTAGTTTGTGCTTTCTTAGACCTGGTTTGGGATTGCTGCTGCTTTTCAAAAAGTGGTAGCATAAGACAACAACCTTCCAATTGCTTTCAGAAGTTGTCCCAAAATTGAACTAGCTTTCCAATTTTTTTTTTTAATAAGTAGTAGTTACCAAACATATTTTATTATTACTTTTCAGAAAAAGAAGCAGAAGTAGCTAAGATGAGCAATCTAAAACCTAGCCCTTAGCCTTTCCAGACTACCAGTGCCTTTGTCAAGAACTTATCCAAAAATCATGTATTTCAATTTGGTTGAGGTGCTTGATCTACCGCCTACTAGTGCCTTCTGTTAGGTGCACATGACTTTCAAACCTTGGCACATTCGAGAATCGTGAATCAAGATAAATTGATAAACACAACATTTAGGGAAAGAAAGGTGAAATTGTGTCAAGGACAAATTAGGTTTATTATTAGTTGGCTTATATATGTTGCAAGTTCAATCTTGTTGGGAAGGAAATAAGGAAGGTCAATTAATTTAAGGGAAAAATAGCATTTAGGGAAGCCGAGAAGGCAATATTGTTCACTTAGTTTAAAGAAATATGGAAGACAATATTGCTCACTCAGATAGGTGATCACAAATATTCATTCCCCTAAACCTTCCACTTCCTTGACATTCAAGAGTTCCTAAATTAGGAATACTCTTTTGAAATATGCCCCTTGTGCATTTTGCGGGGCTAGTTTTGGCATGAGAAAGCTTGAAATTCTTATTGAATTACTTGAAATTTAAGAAACTAAGCAAGAGATGCTGAGATGGTGGTAACAACAAGGTTCATCTTCAAAAGAAAATCATGGAATTGTTGTGCTAATGTAGATGGACAAGATAACTAACTACAGGATGCTAAATCACTGATGTACTTAGTGAAGTTAAATCCCTTTTCCTTGTATAGGGGACTACCGTACATTGACAAATAATATGAGGCTAATTAGTGTTATGAAATTTAGCCCTTCTGCATTTTATGGGGCTAGTTTTGGCATGAGATAACTTGAAATTCTTATTGAATCATTTGAATTGAAGAAACTAAGCAAAATATTGTGCTAACAACAAGATTCATCTTCAAAGGAAAATTATGGGATTGTTGTGCTAATATAGGTGGACAAAATAGCTACATAATGCTGATGTCCTTAGTGAAATTATATCCCTTATCCTTGTATACAGGACTACCATACATTGATAAATAATATGAGGTTAATTAACAATTAAATATCTGATTATGTTTTCCTTTTCTTCTTTCTCTCTTATGCCAATACGCTTGTATTTTATTCTACTCAAACTTGATAGCTAAATTACACCATATGTTCTTTACGTACTGGGGCCAAATATATAGTTATTATCCCATGCCTCATGGATTATCATTTGTAGAAATGAGGAAATATAAAAAGAGGAAGAAACAAGGTGGAGGGATCATAACTACTTTGGATGCAAGATGAGTATTCCCACTGTTAGTGGGGCTAGACTAAATAGTTTCGGTTACTCTGAGAGTACCTACCTTCAACCAGTATAGTCAAAGGCGTGCCCAAGGTGTGCCTCGCAGTAAGGCGCACCGGCTACGTCTCGTACCTCACTAGGCGACGTGCCTCGCAACAAGGCATGCCTTCTGTATTTTTTTCTTTATTTTGTCTCAATGGCTCACCTGACAGAAAATGATACTGATTGGATTATTGGTGGTGATGTTGATTTGATGGAGTTTGATAAAGATGAATGATTGTTTTATTATTTCAGCTTTTATTTTACAATTTGTGTTCCTTTCATTTTGTTACTTCTTGGTAGAGAACACAAATTATTGTTATTTTTGTTTATTGCAACTTGCTAATTCACTTTGTTATTTGTTATGTTTTAACATATTTTGTTGGTTTTAATATATTATTTGATTTTATTTCATACATTACTAATTTATTTGTTTATTTATTTATATTTATATTTTTTTTGTTTTTGCATCCCTTTTTTTCTTTTGTTCTTTTGACGTCTTTCACTTGAGTTATATTATACTCCTGTTGTTTCACTTCCATAAAAGACTCATTATGATAGTTATTGGCCTATTATATCAGCTCTTTGGGAAGTGCTCTACAATCTGCTTTGTTGCTACCTTTTATGTAACTCATATATATTTCTTGATTGCTTATCCTGTGTATCTTGTGTTTTGGATTTATTTAAGATTACAAATTCGATGTCTCCAAATTGGAACCATTGGTTGCGAGGTATGTAAAATGTACATTTATCTTTTTTTTTTCCAGTAACTTTTTATTTTTGACTATAATAAAATTGCAATCAAGATCCAGAATGTGTGTTTTCCTTGTGGTTATACTATCCCCTCCAATTCTTTCCATACTATTTTAGCCACACCCTCTTGATAATCGAGCCTTAGCAAGGGAATGCAAAGATGAGAAAATTGACTGAACATGTATAGATTCATGTTTTAAATTCATGAGTTATTTTCATGATATCAGTGATTCTGCAAAATGAGATAGTGTGGTTTGATCAGATGAATAATAACAGTACAATATTGTCATCTCAGCTATAAATTGACGCAATTCTTCTCAAAACCATAGTTATTGAGTCCTCGACAATTCCCTTTCAAAATGTAGGGATGATTATGAACTCTCTTATCATTGCCTTCGTCCTCAACTAGAGGATAACGCTCGTGGTTTTGGCCACATACCCGTTAATAGTCAGTGGGCATGTTAGTGAGGTACACAATGCCTTTTCTTTTTTATCTTCTTTATCTTATTTTATATATTATACTTTTGCTCGGTCTTGTAGTTGTTTAAGTGGATGCTGATAGAACTGGGAATTCCCAGGACCCTTCCTTTGGTGTGCGTATTGATCGATAAAAAGTTAAACAGATCTAATACGTGTTCTAACCCTTAATGGGCGGAAACTAGGGTTCACGAATTATACCTGTGGCGGAAAAGAGACAAGTAATTCCTGGCAATCTCGAGCGGACGACCCCAAGATCTTCTGCACGTATTCCTTCCTCGAGTTGGACGTCGTATGGGCGACGATCTCCCAACCTTTTCTTCTCCTTGGCAGCCCTCTCTTTCTCTCCTTACGTGAACACGAATTTAGAGAAAATTTTAGATTTTTGATCCGTAATCTGGCGGCCAGAGAATAGAGGATATATATAGGTTACGGCAGGGACCATGAGAAGAAATTAGGGTTAGGCCTCCTAACAGATCTGGATATCCCGTGTTCAACCCGAACAGACAATCCAGGCCCATTAACAATAGCTCGGTCCACTAATGAGCTATTGTTGTACTACCTCCCTAATCCTAAATTATGTTTGTGGGCTCCTTTTATTATATGCTCGTTTGGCTCCCCATGTTAAGATATCGTATGTCCGTCGATCAAATTAATTTACTGACAACTATATTGATTCGACATCTTTTATCCTTACGTAGTACCGCTCAACTTTATTTGTCATGTCGGATATAATCTACCTGCAGGGTTTACATGACAATCCTTATGAGCTCCTTAAGAGGACATCATCAACCCGATGTATCGGGACATGGATTCCATTTATAATCAACAGCCCATCATACATACAATGTTATTACCCAATTCATAGAGGTTGTTGATCCATAATGAATCTCACTCTTTTATTAGTCAAAGTAATGCACACTGCATATATATGTCCGTTATTATATCCGGATTAAGAGCACAAGCATCTATAATAACAGAGGTGTTTGTTCTCTTTATGTAGTCAGTACAAAGAGAACAACCTCAAGTGGTCCTGTTCAATACACACAAAGTGTACTAGTGTAAACCTATAGTCAAGATAGACTAATACCAGATTACACTACAACCTTTCCAATAGATTGTCCAAGTCTATCTAGGTTGTGAAGTATTTATATACTCCATAGAAAACTGATAATATGATCTTCTGTGTGACACCACACACCATATTATCTACAATATAGAATATCAGACATTTGCATTAACACTTGCAACAAAAATAATATGCAAACATTTGCCCATATGATTCTCATTCAAAATTTAATGAAATAAGGTTACTACAAAAGTGATGCTTTTAGTATATAACCCTAACAGATGCATCTTTCAAATTTCTTCAATTTGTATATCAATCATATGCAGAAACTATTTATGAAAGGGTATGGAGGGAACTTGGGCAAGGCCTACTTTAGAGCCAACATGCTTACAGCTGAGGCTGTAAGTAATATTAGAATATTTGCTGTATTTTGTTCAGATCTGCATGCCAGAGAACTTGAGGCAACCTCTAAGCAGTCTTTCCATCGAGGAAAAGGAGAAAGCATTTTTTACAATGTATCTCAGTTTTGTCTCTTCACCTTCTACGGCCTGGCATTACGGTATGCACTAAACTTACATATTTACATCTCACGGGTATGATACTCTAAAACCTAATCTCAGAATAAACTGTGTTTAATTGGTACTTGTTTTTTTGTTATAAGTTTTGCAGGCTAACGATTACAAATTCGATTATGATGACTATCATAGGTACGTTCATGGGAGATTACCTTATGATACTCTGAAACCTGATCCTGTACTTCAGCATCTCTTACTTAGCATGCCATTGTAAAATGGTAAGGTTTCGGTTGAATTTTACCCATACATCCAAACATTGTATCTGAATGAATGTTTTATTAATTTGGTATTCACCAATGGTGATAGGATCCATGCTGCTAAGCAGGCTCGAATTAAAGGACTACCAAATATGGGTGATTACCTTATGATACTCTGAAACCAGATCATGTACTTCAATATCTTTTACTTAGCACGCACTCGTAAAATGGTAAGATTTCATTTGAATTTCACTCATACATCTAAACATTGTATCTGAACTAATGTTTTACTAATTTGGTAATCACCAATTATGATAGGATCCATATTGCTAAGATGCTAAGCAGGCTCGAACTAAAGGACTGCTTCGGAGGAGAGATGTTTCGAGACTCTGAATCCACCCAATGATTCGTCTAGTAATGATGAGCCAGTTGCCATTGAAACTGAAATCTTTGACAATCTTGAGCACATGTCTCAGCTAGATGCTGTCGATAGACTATCTAAATCCCTAATCTTTGCAAACCACCTGAAGATGCTATGTCTACTACAAAGATTGAAGATGCAAAAATTTATGATAAGTTTCTTAGCAGTGAACATAATTGGTTATTTAGTTTTGAGTCACAAGTCTACTTATCTATGTGAAACTTCCATGAGTTCATGCATAAACTTAAGCAGCAGAATACTACCCTTAGGTTGGGGGTTTGCAACAATATAATATTCATGGCACAGGTGAGAAGAAGTTTTTGTTAGGGCTATTCTACTAATACAAATGTTTCGTTTAACTTAATCTAATGATTTATGATTCCTTTATCAGCCATTGCTTTCAAAACTCCCAATATTGGTGATAACAAAATCTAGATATCTTCGGTGGAGCCAGCAAAAGCTCCAGCCAGGTAAATGTAGACCATATGTATTAGTTTTGACCATTTTTTATAAATAAATAATAAGTTTTAGAAACTCGGGAAACATAAACCATATATGCATTTTATGTCGGACCTTATCCAATATATCCAATATGTTTCAATGTGTTAGCTTTTCTATTGTAGTTAAATTTCATTTCAAGCAAGCTCTTCATTTAAGCATGGTTCAGTAGTTATTGTTTTATTATATATATGACTTTTGTGTGATTGTAGATTTTTTGTATGTAAGTCTCTTAACCCTGCACTGAATATGGAGGATATATACTTACAATTTTTTCTTTAATTTTTGTTTGCAGGATCACATGGACAAGAAGCCAATTTTTGGGGAAGACATTCATATCATGAGATTTATTAATTGTAGGCCATTTTGGGATGACATTCAATCTATGTGTTTTTGTTTACATATAATTGTCTAGCTTGAATACAATACGTTTGTGTAATACACTACATTTCTTTTTGAATGAGCTACTTAAAGTTGTTAAAATGTTGTATTATGGATGATTTTATAAAGAGAAGTTGACATTATATTGGATATCATGTTCTGTTCACGTTAACTTGTTGCTTTGTTCTTAAGTTCTTTGAGTACAAATTTTAATGTTTGTAAGTTAGTTTTGAAATAAGATTTTTGCATTTATGTTAAAAAATGTAAACGAAAATAAAAATTAATATAAATAAATATAAATTAGCTTTTGTAACATTAATTGTGTACCAGGAAGTGTATTTATATTTGGCTACATTAGCTTTCGCGATATCGAATTGTGTAGCAGAAAGTGTATTTGTATTTGGCTACATTAGCTTTCGCGATATCAAATTATGTAGCAGGAAATATTTTCATAAAAAAATGAGGAAATAGACTTTTGGTGACATGTATTATGTTGCCAATGTATCACCATTCAGCGACACACAATTCACATGTCGCCAAAAGTTATTTTAAATAAAAATATGATGTCGTCAAAGTGATTACATTCTGCGACATGGGTAATTTTGTGTCGATAATGACTTTCCTAGATAAGGCTATAGCGACATGTGTGCAACATAGCCGGATATGTCACCAAAATATTTTGGCAACACAAATCTAACTTTGCGCTACATTTTGCTTATGTCGCTGAAAATGTATTTTTTTGTAGTATTGGGAATGTGTGAATATCATAAGTTGTAGTCTTCTAGGGTTTGCTTCATCCACAAAATTTGTGCATAAATTGTCTTGCAATGATATACTCAACCTCATAGTTGATAATGCAACATAATTTTGCTTTTTGTGAAACCAAGAGACTAAAGTTTTGCCTAGAAAATGACACGTGCCGCTAGTACTTTTTTATCCACTTTATATCCAGCAAAATCAACATCCGAATAACCTGCTAGGTCAAAGGACGTGGTTTTAGGATACCACAAGCCGACAGAAGAAGTGCTCTTAAGGTATCGAAAGATATGCTTAACATTACGCAAGTGTGATTCCTTAGGGTTAGCTTAGAATCATGCACATAAACAAACACTAAACATTATATCAGGGCGACTAGCAGTTAGATACAATAAACTACCGATCATACCTTGATACTTATGTATGTCGACTGGTTTGCCTTGTTCATCTACGTCAAGCTTAATTGAAGTTGCTATTGGAGTTCCAAGAGGTTTGGCTGACTGCAGATCAAACATTTTTTAGCAGATCTTTTGTATACTTGGCTTGGTTGATGAACATCCCATTTGTCCTTTGCTTTGTTTGTAGTAAGAGGGAGAACTTCAACTCATCTCAAACTCACTCTGCCTATACTTGGAAAAATCTTGATAGCGAGATACATCAGTAGAATCGAAAATAATGTCGTTAACATAAATTTGTACTAATAAAAGATGATTATTCAAATTTTTTTTTTTATAAAAAGTGTTGTATCAACCTTGCCTTTTGAAAAACAATTTTCAAGTAAAAAAGAGCTTAGACGGTCGTAACAAGTACGAGGGGCTTGTTTCAGTCCGTATAAAGCTTTCTTCAACTTGAAAACATATTTTGAAATCAGTAAAATCAGAAGGTTAAGCAATATAAACTTTTTCTTTTATAAAACTATTTAAAAAAGCACTTTTAACATCCATTTGAAACAATTTGAAATTATAACAACTTGCAAAAGCACATAATATGTGAATGGTTTCTAAATGCGTAACTGGGGCATATATTTTATCATAGTCGATGCCTTCCTCTTGGTTGTATCCTTGAGCTACGAGTCGATCCTTGTTACATGTAACTAAACCATTCTTATTAAGTTTATTTTGGAATACCCATTGGGTGCCAATTACTGGATGATCAATGGGCTTGGGAACAAGTTCCGAAACTTGATTTCGTTCAAATTGGTTCAATTCCTCTTGCATAGCGTCTAACCAATAATTATCACTACGAGCTTCTTATATGTTTTTAGACTCTAGTTGTAAAATAAATGCTACACTAGAAGCTATATCTTTAGTAGAGGAACGAGTACTTACCCCTTTCGTAATATCACCTATTACCAAGTCTTTGGGGTGGACAACCATGAACTTCATCTTCTTTGGTAGACTCTCCAAGTAGCTGGTTCCGGGTTCCGCTTTGGTGGGTGTTTTGCTTGGTGTACCATGGTCTTTATCGTCACTATCATTGTTTATCTGACTGTTCATCTCATCGAAGGTGATGTTGATTGATTCTTCAATTAATATTGATTTCTTTTTGAAGACTCGGTCACCTTTGCTCTTAGCCGCATAACCTAGAAAAATATCTTCATCGACTTTCGAGTCAAATTTGCCCAAATTATCTTTTGCATTCAAAATAAAACATTTGCAACCAAAAATCTTAAACTAAGAAAAATATGAGTCCTATTAAACCATAGTTCATATGGAGTCTTTTTTGATTTAGGTCGAATCCGAACCCTATTCAAGACATAGCATGTTGTTTGACAACTTCATCCGAAAAATATTTTGGTAGGCTAAACTGGTTTAATATAACTCTAGCCATTTCGCTAAGATTTTTGTTCTTACGCTCCACAACACTATTTTGTTGCGTAGTCCTAGGGCAAGAAAATTTATGCAATATCTATGTGTGCCACAAAATTGCTCAAAGTCAGCATTCTCGAATTCTTTACCGTGATCACTTCGAATGCGAGTGATCATGAAGCCTTTCTTATTTTGTACCTTTTTACAAAATGTGACAAATTCTGAAAGTATATTATTTTTATGAGTAAGAAAATATACCCACGTGTATCTAGAGTAATCATCTACAATTACAAAGGTATATAGTTTACCAATTAGACTATCAACTCTACTAGGTCCAAAGAAATCCATATGAAATTGTAACTCCACTTTCCGAATTTTATAAAAATTATTTCTATATATTTTAATTATTGTGTTTAAAAGTAATTTTTGTCGAAATTTTGTAAAAGATATTTTGTGATTACTTTTGTTATCAAAAAATATTTTAAATTAATGGTTTGAAATAATGTTTCTTAAGAAAATGTTCTCGAATTTTGTTATTTGAAATAAAAAATATGTTGTTACTATTTTTGGTCTTCTAAAAATTGGTTTAAAAAAATTGAGCGATAAAAGGTTTTTGTCCATTTATTTTTAAATAATTAAAGATTTGGATTTATAAAAGTAAGTTTTATAATATTTGTTGACATCGAGTGTTATTTTGATATGGTAATCAGTTATTTGATTATATTTGAATTTATTTAAATTATCTTGATGGTTATCAACTATAATTTAAATTATGTTGATAATTTAAATATTGTTTAAAATACTTACGATGACTAATTGTGGCATTACGATTTGTCTAATCTAGATTTAAAATATTATTTGATTTAAAGATTTATCTATTATATGATTTAAATTATTTTGATAAATATTAAATATTATTTTAAAGTTATTATGTTGAGTTCGATTTGGATTTGGATTCATATGATTTGAATTATTTGATAATATATAATAATACTTAAAGTTATTATGGTGATCATTTAAAGGATTGCAACCAAATTGATTTGTTTTTAAATATTTATTTGATTTAAATTTATGGAAAGATTTATCCATTAGAAATTCTTATCCTATTGGAATCATATCTAGCATTAATTAGATTGTTTATTATTTAAACCAATCATATTCCTATCCAAATTAGTTCGTAATCCTAATCATCCTTATTGATTTAATTCTAATCCTATCATAATTAGCTAATTGCTAGCCATTATATATATATCTATCGAATCTATGAATAAAATCATCTTTCAAACCATCTTTGTCAAAATTTCTCTATTTTTTCGTCATAACTAAGCCCAAAATTCGTCATAAATTCAGCCTCAATTTTTAAAGGTTGTAGCAACTTCGAATGACCATAACTCCCAATTCCGGACTCCGTTTGACCTTCAGTTTTTTTTGTTGGAATCGTATTGAGGTTTATTTTGATATAAATTTTATTTTCATAAATTCTATACTTAATTTCTTGGAAAATTTGTGGAGTTCCAGTTGTCCAAAATCTGGCACGTTTTAGTGTTTTCGAGATTCTGGGTGAACCAAGAATCAGAATTACGGACCGTTTGAAGTTTCGGAATGATGACAAAAAAATACATATCATATATTTTTCCTAAAAATTTTCTAGAATATTTTATATTTAGTTTTTATTTTAGAAGTTTGTCACATCGTTTGAGTTCATCTTGTGTAGCCCTGTGACTATTCTGTACCCAACGGGATTATCAGTTTCACCAGCAAGGACCTCAGGCAAGATAATTTGCTATTTGCTGTTTATTTATTGTAGCTCATATTTCATGCATTTACTTATTATTTACTTTCTGTAAAATAAACTGTGATACATGGCATAATTTGATAGAATCTTATTGTTCAGTTCTATTTTCTGCTATGTACTATTTTCTTACGCATTGAACTAAATATAAGGGACCACCCTTTGTGTGTTGCATTCGTGGGCCTTGACACATTTGTACCACATTGTTATGAGTCGCATATAGAACTCGGACATGCGTAATTGGCTGGCCACTAGTACGTATAAGCCGTACGATAGGATTAACCGCTAATAGTGTTTGCATGATTAGTTTGACTTAGCGATTAATATAGGTTCTGTGTTATGGATACGACATAGTAGGCATTGGGCGGGGAAGACAATTCCTTAGCGTATGGACTACTATACACTTCCTTTTTGTGATCCGGATGCTCCGCTGGAGATACGATGTGCGATGACCCTTATTTTACTGACGATCACTGACGTTCTTCGAAACGTCATGCTCTTACTGATTGGGCCTCTGGTGCCCCAAGGTGGAACCATGACGATCCCATTTTAGCCAAGGCCCATGCATTGGAGGATGTTCTTAAAACTGCATAAACTTAGACTGGTTAGGCTACCTTATCCGTTAGGTATGAGTACTTTTGGTTTGGGTACTTGTATCTGACCGTGGCTTGGAACAGTAACTTGTCGCGGACTAGTTTGCCACATTTTATCCTTGATTTGTTGTAGGCGTGAGTCACTACTCCGATGAGAAGGTATTGAACCCTGTTGTGGTCCGGATACCATATTGGATTCTTGACTTAGGAGTGGATTAGTGTGCCATCTCCTGTCCTTGTTTGGTTGGAGGGATGGTTCGCTAATTCAAGGGTGGAGTGTTGAACCATGTTATAATCTAATCAACTTATTTATTGAGCAGTTTACATTCAGTATGATGGCATGATATTATGTTTCTTGTTACGTCCCTCTGAGGACCTGGTTATCTCTCCAGGTGTGTGTTCTTGTCTTCCACAGGTATTCTATCCGAGATCGTGATCTTCTCCATCCCTTCAAAGATGATGTGTCTTGGGTCTTTCTTGCTACCTTCGCTAAATCATTTTAATTGTCTTGTACTTCTTTTCTTTTAAATAGTTGGTAGTGGATTTGTCTCCATCCAACATATTATATAAAGACAAATCATGGTTATTATATAATATCTTTATTTCTTTCATTTTGTGGATGAGATTAGTAGCTGTGGTTTTACTGCATTTATAGCTTACGTATATTTATTATACGACTGGCATGTCTACGTTCCTAGTCCTACGTATTTTGGGACTGGGGCGTTACAGTAATAATTGTACGAGTAGTACTTACAGAGTTGATCAACTTGAAAGTTGATTTTGTAGCTTTATTCTTTTCGTAGTCACTACATACCATATCTTTCGTGAAAGCAATCTCTGGTAACCCTCGTACCAATTTTTGTGTGGATAATCTCGCAATTGTGTCCATGTTTGCATGTCCTAGCCTCATGTGCCACAGTTGACTTTCATCATTTTTAGCGTATAGACATCTACCTATAGTGTTAGTATCTTCCAAAAGATAGAAAATATAATATTATCTTTCCTAATTCCTTGAAAAATAGTACTACCAGTTAAGCTGTCAACTACAATACATTTATTTTTAACAAAATTAATAGCATAACCATGGTCAGCTAAATGGTTTATGCTGAGTAGGTCATGATTTAACTCTGTTACAAGACATACATCTTCAATAACAGGATAGAGAGCCTTACTAACCTTACCAATACCTATAATGTACCCTTTCAAGTTATTTCCAAAGGAGACGTATCCTTCTTTCTTCTTTGACAATATTGCAAATAAAGATGCATCATCGGTCATGTGTCGTGAGCAACCGCTGTCGAGGATCCACTTGCTTTTAGAATGGGTTGGATGTTCCACCTACAAAACAATTTATAGATGAAACCTTTGGTGCCCTTTTTCCTATAGGGTCCTAACACGTTAGTTTTTGGTACCCAAGTACAAATATTCAAATTTACTAATTTTCTAACTCTACATGCAGCAGAGATATGACCAGGGGTGCCACAATAGTGACATCTAGTATGTGCATGAGTATTAGGTGAAGAGTTAGTCTTGTGTACTTGTTTGGTAGTCTAAGGGGTTTTTATAGGATACTTATAATAAAAAGCATGTTTTGAAGAACCAAGTCTAGGAGTGCCATACTTTCTAGGTTTGATAGTCTTTTCTTGGACAATGTTCCTTTTGGGTAAGTGACACTTGTTAGGAGAGAAAGCAGTCGACATTGGCTATTTTTCTAGCCTAATTTTTAACTTTTTGGAAGTGTTAAATAATCAATTATAATCAACAATTAGTGCATCATTCCTAATCAGCGCATTGATACTCTTCTTCTTCTCGATTTGATAATCTTCTTACAGTTGAGCTATGTTCTTGTCTTTTTTTCTCAAGCGTGCGTGATGCTTCATGTAATTGTAAATGAATAGAAGCTAAATCACTAGTCTTACTGGAGGGTTGCCCCTTCTAATATCTTCTAGTAATAGGGTCTGTCTTTCTATCTCAAGTTTGTGTTCCTTGAGTACCTTTTTAGAAGTCTTGTATTTGTCTAGTAGTTTTTTATGGTCTTCTAAGAGGTCACTAAAGGCATCACCTAGCTCATCAAAAGTAAAATCATCATATAGGGAATTAGTCGTTACCTGATCGAACGCCATTAGGCACACATTTGCAACGTCTTGAGAACTGTCGTCTTCTGAGTCATTGGCTTCACTTTCGTGCTATATACTCATATTTGCATACTTTCTGGACGTCGATTTCTTCGTGTAACTCTTTTCATATTTATTACCCTTTTTGGTCAATGATGTTAACTGACAGTATTTCTTGATATGTCCTTTCTTTTTTGCATACGTAGCATATTTGCTCTTCATCATCATTGTTGTTGTTGTTAAGGTTCTTGCTTCGACGATTGAACTTTAGGAACTTTTTAAAGTTTCTTACCAAGAGAGCTTGCTCTTCACCATCGGAGTCAACATCTTCAGATTCCACTTTAGTTATCCTCTTGTGCTTCGCCTTGAAAGCAATTGATTTCTCCTTGGGTGCTGATTCTTCAAAATCTTGCAAGTCCATCTCGTGAGTCATCAGTTTCCCCATGAGTGTTTCAAGCAACATTGTTTTGAGGTCGTTTCCTTCAATGATTGATGTAGCTTTGGGGTTCCAGTTATTTGTGTGACCCTCAAGTACTTTGCGAATCTTTTCATGATTGTTGTACTCATTATCGAGAGAAGACAACAGATTTAAGATGTCAAGGAAATAAGTGAACATCTGAGTAATCGTCTCATTTGATTTCATCTTGAATGCCTCATATTACTGAGTCAATCTACTGATCTTTGATTCTTTGACTTGAGTCGTGCCTTCATGATTCACCTCTAGAAGCTTTCATACTTCGTGAGGTGTTGTGCAAGCAGACACCCTGTTAAATTCAATTATGTCTGCTATACAAAACAATGCATTAATAGCACGACCGTCTAGACTAGCTTATTTTTTCATTATCAGTGTACTTGTCGTATAGTTTATCAATAAGTGCACCATCAACAACTCTATATGATGGCTTTTTGTGACTATCAATAACAATTGACCAAAGGTCAAAATCTAATGACTTAAAGTAGAAGATCATTCGTATTTTACAGTATGTATAGTTGGTTCCATCAAACATTGGATGTCTGTTGGTGGATTGTCCTTCATGTGTATTAGCCATGTGATAGTGTCTCTAGAGAGTATATGCAAGTAAATGACATAAGTGATTAACTAGTAAATATTATCAATTAACCTGCTTTGATACCAATTGCAGGACCGTATATTAAGCAATATATACTATGGATGGGGTGAATAGAGTGTGCAGCAAAATATTAGCAGTTAAAAAATTACTACTATATCACTATCATGTCACATATATGTAGAAGCAGTAAATAAGAGAGATATAGAGCAAACGCAAACACATCGATATATCCTAGTCTCCCTTGTATGAGGTTTAATCCAGGCTAACGGACTCTTGCTCAGAGTTGAAATCTACTATTGGAAACACAAACTTTTATCTGAAGTACTTGTCGACTTCTTACAACACCGAGTTTTAAGCCGAAGTGCTCGACCAACTTCAATTGTGAAGTGTGAACTTCTTCATTAAGCCTCTGATTACAACTCTATGAAACTTCTAAATCGTACCGTACTGGCAAGTAGACTAGAGATTGTAAAACAGGCGTGGGATTTAAAAATGAAAGCTTTGAATAGCTGAGGTAGTTTATAGAAGAGAAGATAGAAAATGAATGCGTAAATTGAAATAAAATCTCTTCTTTATTTATAGGTTTTCTGAAAATCGAGTTCTGACCGAATTCGGATGCCAAATGTTCGAAAATTCGACCATTGCAGCCGAGTCTGCAGGAAGAACATATTTATAGGGTTTACTACTTAAGGTACCCAAATTGGGACCGAGTTCGAGCCGAACTTTGTTCGAACTCTAGTATTCCTATTTAGGTCAGAATCTAGGTTTACAATAGGCTTGGGGCTTTTTGCTGTTTTTCAAATATAGGTTTTGAGATGTCTTAAAAACAAGTTCATTTTTAAATAAGACTGGGTAGTTTGAAAAATATTTTAGGTTAAGCCTATTTGCCAGTACGACGTGGTTTACATTTCTTGTAAACTTAATAAAATCGTGTAACATACATTTGAGAATAGAAAATAAATACAGACGCGATGGCTGAGCAACTCCTTGAACGGTAGTAGTGCTAGTTGTCGTAGTCTATTGTGAGTAGCCCGTATATCGAGTCTGAGTTTAGATGATTATCAAAATCATTTCGACCATGACCAATGTGCCCACAGAACCATGACTAAAGAATAGACAAGTTTCAACATTTATAAGGCATTGAGAAACATAGTGTAAGGAATTTACTTGCCTTAGGTCTAATTTGCTGAAGTTTCTCCTAGTCCATCATGTGAAAAAATATGATTTTTAGGTGTTAGGTTGATATACATCTCATAGGACTCTCTAACGTTATGGAATTCTATAAATTAAACCCACTAACTACTTTTTAAATTCTTATGAATGAAAGCCCACTAGAAAAACTCCTTAATACTCTTTATATATATATATATATATATATATATATATATATTTCATTTTTTTTAATATATATATATATATATATATATATATATATATATATATATATATATATATATATATATATATTGTAGGAAAAAAAAATATATATATTGTAGGAAAAAAAAATATTTATTGTAGGAGCCTAAAAATCAATGGGAGCCCTCTCAACAAAGCTCTAGCATCAAGTGGCGCCAAATCATTAAGTTGCACCAGTCTCAGGTTGCGCCTAAGCCATCTCAGGTTGCGCCTAAACCAGGATGCGCGAGCTCCACGTGGCAAGTATCCTCGAGAAGCTGTAACGGCTGCCATCATTAACTGACGGCTCTGACCGCTCGTCAGTCGAAAAAAATCCATTCGAATCCCGCGTAACGCGGCGCTCGAAAAGATTTTGTCAGCATGCAATTAATGCTGACAGCTAGCTTGCGTAAGTTATCAAGAAGCACGAGGATCAATCATCATAACGTAGAAGACCCAGTCAAAAGGCGCCAAACGTCAAGTTGCGCGCTCGTGCCACCTAGAGTTTTGGTGCCACCTGATCAACTTTTGTTCAGAAGCAGGATAATATGGCGCGCATGCCATTAATCTCGAAGAACGTGTCCACTATATTGTCCACGACCATGAGTATCTCACTCAAATGATGCCATGCGTCCCCAGCAGTTCAAGTAACCGTCGCACAAGTAGATAGAAGGCGCACAACTCAGAAAATAGTTATTTCAGAACTCTGTAAATAGAGTTTCAAATCAGTTCTAAAGCATCACTAATGATCATAATCTACTGACAATGTGCTGTTACATCATCCAGAGGCTTGTGTCGTCGATATCACATCGTGTAAGGGATAAAGTGATCGGCTTCTGATCAGATTTCTATAGTTGCACTTCCCTAGAAATCAATTATATTATTGTACAATTTTTTTAGTTTGTAATAAAACTTTTATTTTTGTAAACAAAATAGCGACTCTGCTGGGGACGACTTTCTCCTTCGACGAGAAAGTGACAACTCAATGTGATACCGTGTCGATCGGTAAGACACAGAAGACTTTGGTCGTTCAAGTTGACCAAACTGCCTACAAAGCAATGATCAATGCTGGGAGTACTAGACCCACCTTAGTTGCTGTCAAGAGCAAGGCGTGTACTGTATGGATTCCCAAGTCCTCTGTACTGCCAACTACTGCTTTTGTACAACGTACGCCTATTATCTCTCTGCCAGCCACTACCTTTGCGTAACCTACGCCTACTGTCTCTTTGGCTCTGAATAAAGGGAAATGCCTTTTGGATACTTCATTCTCTTCTCCAGTTCTGAATTTTGAGAAGAATGTAACTAACGAGAATGCTAAACAGAACAAAGGAAAGTGCCCTTTGGCCTTTCTTCAACTTGCGCAACCTGCATCTATGGCATCTCAGCCATAAAACAAAGGAAAACGCTCTTTAGCTACTCCCTCTCCCCCTAAATATGAACTTGGTAAAGAATACATCTATTCATGCCTTATCACAGAACAAAGGAAAGCACCCTTTGACCTTTCGTCATTCTTTTTCGTTTCTTGACTCGGCAGAAAACAACTCTAGTTGAGCCCTTGCGTCAACAAGTGCAAAAGCTCTTTTGAGTAGAAACCATACTCTTCTTGATAGAAACAATCAAATCTCTGCTAAGAAAGTGACATCTATCCAAACTAAACTTTCTGTCACTCACTTGCGCCAGGCCAAGCGCACAGAAACAAGTTGCGCAACACAAAAAGGGATTCTGCCTACTCCCAGAAATGCAATTCAGGATCTTCCAAACCTGCGCACTAAAGATCTAAGCAAGGCAAACTGCTAGTATTTTAAACAGATATACAAATGCCATATCTTTCTGACTTGCGCACCTCTCTCAATAGGCGCCAGCCAGTATCAACTTCAACAAGACATAAGAAGCATACGCCAGTACTTAACTTGCGCCAAAGACAGACTTCTAAAGTAAAGAACCCTCTTACATATGCTAATCAACTTAGCACTTCCTTGTACACTCAGGGAACTGGACAGCTCAAGAATCGAAATCATGTTCTAATATCATTAAAGAATATGTTCCTCCGACTTCTTCTCATCCTGTTGTTGTAACTGATCTCCGTGAACTTCTTAAACAGAATAGGAAGATCACAAATCCGTCTCATCTATCTATAATGCAGCCACAAGAACATCACTGTAATCATCACCATGAGGTAGTTATCAAATGTTGTTGTCAATCAGTTAAACGGTCTGTCTTCGACCATCTAAACTACTCTCAGGTTCCTCAATCAGTGATAGTAGATGACGACGAATTGTTGTACGTCTCTATTAACATGACGTCTCAAAGCACTGGGGTGGAAAGCATCCGAGATGCAATGCATCCCGTAGTCCCAGTCAACAGTACTTAGATTAGATTCGTGAATCCGACGAAGGAGTATACTAATATACCAGATCAAGAAGCCGAATCACAATCGATCGAAGGAATCTTCCTTCCGACCAAGAAATAATCGGTCAAAGAAATCTTTCTTTCGACCAAGAAATAATCGGTCAAAGGAATCTTACTGATTCCAACCAAGATGCCTTCAGTCAAAAAGATATCCCCATCACTAATCCTAGGGCTAGTTCCTTATATGAGTTTGATGCCGATATTGAAAGTTCCGAACAGAACATCTTTTCCCCTAGTTCGTCTTTGATAGCTAGAGAAGTGACTGCTTATGTCGTCACAGAAGATCAAGATGCTTTCAGTTCTAACAGTAAAGAGCAGAGAATTGCTGCTTTAGAGGCTAGTTTAAAGAGCATATTTGAAATGATGACAGACATGCATGCCGTGAATATGATACAACATACAGTTCCACCGGTTGTGAATTTGATTTCGACCCAAGAACCTGTAACGACATCAGCTCCGGTCAATATTAGTTTGGGGGTACAGGCTTCTCACATCACTTTTATACCAGTACAGACTATTTCATGTCAATCTCGTACTGGAATTGGTACTTATCATGGAGTACCTCCTTCCAACATATCAAATCAGTCTATTGCTCCACAATCATCTAGAGATACTAATGAAGCCATAAAACTTTTACGTACTCAATTTGAAGCTTTCAAGCAGAAAGACGGCTTACAGAAGCTTAGGATAATGCAGCCTTATCCTGTAGAGTGGAAGGAAATTCAATTTTCTCCCAAATATAAACTTCTTACTATTATGCTGTTTAATGGTAGCACATCTCCAAGTCAGTACCTCAATCACTTTGAGGTAATGCCTGATCAACTATATCCAAATGACTCTCTACTCACTAGGGTGTTCGACGGATGTTTAGCAGGTGCACCTTACGACTGGTACCATATTTACCAGATGGTTGTATAACCTCTTTCTCCGAATTCAAACAAATGTTCCTGGAACAATTTTATGAGAAAAAAAATGATATGACTATATCTGCTCTCATTAAAATTAAACAGCGACATAATGAAACAACCGAACGGTTCATTGAAAGATTCTGCCATGAGGCATTCAAAATGTCTCTCAAAACTCCAGATGCTTTGACTATAGACACTTGCAAATCAAACCTGTTGCCTATAATCAGCATGTGGACTGGATCGACACAGTTTCAGGATTAGCCTTCATTCACAGTGAATGCTAAAGCGGCAGAAGAAAGTGCTAATAAGTTCAAACAATTAGGTATTCAGATGCCTAGTCGTGACAGAGATGAATATACTACATCAAATAACGGTGGTCGTCAGAACAACGACAAAGATAAAGAGACTTTGGCTATCAATGTCAACGGCAAAAAAACTCTAGCCGTCAATATACGTCAATCAACACCTACTCTAACGGCACCACCACAGAGAGCACCACTTCCGAAAGAAGAATACTCCTTTGATGATGATGATGTCATGAGCATTTTTGATTGCCTGATCAAGAGCAATAAACTTCAGCTGCCAGATGCAAAATTGCCAGAAAAAGTAGGTAAAACTGACCACCCTAAATATTGTATATACTACAGGTTTATTGGACACCCGACTCGAGCATGCTACGTGCTTAAAGACAAGATTCAGGAGATGGTTAATTCTGGTGCAATCACTCTCCAACAAGACAAAAAGACTATAACGGCTAACGTCGTCTCTCTATATTTTCATAATTTTTCTGCTCAACTTGTATAGGACGGCATCGTTCCCATCCCAAGAACCACTTTAGAGATTGTTAATCTCCCACCTGCACGAATTGATGTTCTTGTTCCTCTGTCTACTGATAAGGGGAAATTATGTGGATCGATCCTGATTTAGTATCTGACTTTGAAGCATCTTCTTTATCCACAAAGTCCAAGAAAGTAGCCAAATACAAGTCATACCACATGACTTTATTGGGTGAACATTATCCTCCACCTTTAACTGCTACTTTCATCTCAGCGATATATTCTTCTTCTTCGTCTTCTTCTGAGATAACACTACCAAAGCTAGAAGCCAATTACCAACCAGCATTCCATATATATAGTCAACAATCCCGCGAACTCATGAAGAAGATGGGATATGATCTAGAAAAAGCTCCCGGCCTAAATCATGGAAAAGGATCTCCTGTACCTCTTTCTCTAGGCCTTTCACACAACCAATCTCGTATTGGTTTAGGTTTTTGGATAGACTCTTCATCTTGCCAAAAGAAGCCTTCCAAAAGTAAAATCCGAACAAAGAGTTGCAATATGGTATCCTTCGAACCTGTATCCGAAGAAGAAGCCTTAACTGGTACCAGGTCTGGGAGACTTTACCCGAGAGACTATATAGAAGGTCAAGAGAGCCCTGTCCTAGCTCCGGAGGCTCCTCCAGCATCATCTTCTCCTGCTGTCAATGTTCCATCAGTTTTATCACCTCCAATGGAGCCAACTCCTCCCAAACCGACAGTAGCCGACAAAGGAAAGCAGCATATTCGCTTCGATAAAGTATTAAAGAAGACTCCAGCTCTAGGACTCGAGAAGCCATATAACTTTGATATACTGGCTTAGCTGGCTAATACCCCTGCAAGGTTATCAATCTTTAAGCTGCTGCGTCTCTAAAAAAAAACTCGAAAAACATTGAGTGAAGCTTTATACAAGCTGATACTTGTCTAACACTCTTCAAGAAGCCAAAGGAGGAGCCTGTAACCTGCTTTTATTGTCATAGTGTGATGGAGATGATGCCCAATATCACCTTTACACAAGATAATATGCTGCTGAAAGATAATCGTCATGAATGATCCCTCTACTTCACGGGATATGTCGATACCATGAAAGTAGATCGTATCTTTATCGACCCTGGGTCTACACTCAGCATCATGCCGAAGACTCTATTGGATGCATTAAAGATTCCTGTACATAATCTTTCAACAACTATCACAACAATCAAGGGATTTAATTCTGGAAGAAGTGAACCCCTGGGAAGATTCGTTTGAAAGATTAAATCAGCAATCTTCGTACAAAAGTTACTTTCTATGTGATCGATAATCATGGCTCCTATAATGCTTTGCTGGGAAGACCATTTCTACATGAACATAATATTGTACCATCCACTCTCCATCAATGCTTCAAATATATGGACGTTAATAGATAAGTCCAGAAGTGTAGCATCCACTTTTTCATAGAAGGATATTTTAGTCTTTTTAGCCATTTTTGCCGTGTTGTAATTTTCTAGATATATTGACTTGTGTTGCGCTAACAACTGGTTTAACCTTAGTGGACATGTATAGGGGCCTAACCATGCCTTAGAATTGTTATTTTTAATTTTAGAATTTATTTTAGGCATTAGATTATTTTTAAGGCTTTAATTGATTTATTTTAGCCTTTTGCATGCAAGCCTTTAAGCCTTTTTGACTTGGGCCCATTTCTACTTGAGAATGAGTTGGCCCATGTGAAAACCTAACCCTAGGAGACCTATTCTTGGCTGCCCAACAACAGTACCCCCTCCCCCTTGCATTTATTTGTGAAGTTTTGAGCCTCCACAAGGAAACCCTAATAGATCCCCTTCTCCAAAACTCATTTTTCCTTCATCCGGAGTCCGTTTCTTCCCAAATAAACTCCGTTGCACTCATCGAGGAGAGGAGGATCTGCTAGAGCATTTCTAGAGAGGAGACGGAGGCTTTCGCTTGAGAGAAATCGGCCGACACGACAATCGAGGGGCTCCATTCATTGAGTTTTTGACACTCAATAGGTAAACCCTAATCTACCATAGTAAATCTGGAATTTCTTTCATTTTTGCATTCATATGGGTGCCCTAGACTTTCCCACAAAATTTGGTTGGATTTTGACTTCGTTTGATGGCGGTATCGGACACGTATCGGTCCTTTACGACACGTGTTCGACGAAATGCCGCTTAGGATAGAAAGTTGCTGTTTTATGATTCTGTCTTCATGGATGTTTAGATAATATTATTTTGATAAACTTTTGTGAAGACAGATTTGGTTTTGACAACGTTGCAGCGGCATTTCGGGCATCGGACGTACGTGCACGGATCCCGTGCACAAGGCCGTGCATGCCCTGCTGTCCGTGCATTGTTTCTCGATGCACAGGTCGTATTTTTGTATAAAATTTCTTGAACATATGGGGGCAGCCTCTGCCCCCATGCTTGTAAAATTTCATGGCTTTTCGTTGAGCGAGCGATGAGAAATCGCGTGTGCACCGCTCAGCCGCACTGTGCGTTCAGGCTGATTTTTGTCGCTGAAACGGACTTCGTGCGTGCACATGACGCAATGAAGACCCGTTCCAGGACCTGAGACACATCGAACTATACCTAGACTACCCGAGGAACCAACCCCGAGTCATTGTGTGGCCCGACGAGCGAGCCACGAGGGCAGAACCGCGCGCACGAGGGCGTACGGGCGCGCACGCGTGCAGCAGGCAGCACGCGGGTGCAGGGCTACGTGCGCTGTTTCGGCATAGCATGTCACTGCATGGCCATGTCCTAGACCTACCCAGGACCCCCCCCAGCTACGTGCACAAGCACGGGGCTTTTCGTTGTGTGTGCGGCGCTCAAACGAGCGAGAACGCACGCGCAAGTGCGCGTTATCATGCGGTATCGGGAAATTTTGAGACGCGTGCTGTGGACACTACACAGACACGATTTCGAACCCGAGAGTATATGAGCGCATCACGTGGGTCGAGACCAACGTATATGCCAAGTTTCACGGGTTCGTTTGGTGTATATTTCGTTTTGGGTCGTTGGGTGAAAAATGAGTTTTCTTAAATATGAATTTTTGAGTTTAAGATTTCCAGCTATTTAGCTTACAAAATCTGAGATTTCAGTACATATATGAGGTTTTGGATTTGTGGGAACCAACTTTTGGTTTTGTTTCATATTTTTTCCATCATTTATGAGTATATATGCTTTCCTAGTAGCTATATATATATATATATATATATATATATATATATATATATAGCTACTAGGAAATATATATATATATATATATATATATATATATATATATATATATATATATATATATATATATATATATATATATATATATAATATATATATATTTCCTAGTAGCTATATATATATATATATATATATATATATATATATATATATATATATATATATATATATATATATATATATATATATATATATATATATACTAGCATATGTGCACGTGCCTTACACGTATTTTAATATTTTTTAATTAGTTTAGGAAGACTCTTTAGGAAGATCAAATGGTAGTCTTCCTAATTACTAAGTTGTCTTTATTAAAATTAATGAACTATTTTTAATTAGTATAAGTATGTAAGGGTATTTTCGGAATTTAAAAGTTTCACCATCTAAGTTTTCCTATTATATAGTAGAATATATATATATATATATATATATATATATATATATATATATATATATATATATATATATATATATATATATATATATATATATATATGCACTAGAAAAAAAAAAAAAATATGCACTAGAAAACCCCGTTGAAACCCATTGCTATGTTTATATGTTGAGAAAAAAAAAATATATATATATTTCCTAGTAGCTATATATATATATATATATATATATATATATATATATATATATATATATATATATATATATATATATATATATATGCACTAGAAAACCCCGTTGAAACCCATTGCTATGTTTATATGTTGAGAATGGGTCGAGGGGGATTTAATTACAAATTTTTGACTCTTTAAATTATCTCAAACCATTGCCAATCTTTCATTTGAGCATTTGTATATATATATATATATATATATATATATATATATATATATATATATATATATATATATATATATATATATATATTTTAAATATATATATATATATTTTTAATATATATATATATATATATATATATATATATATATATATATATATATATATATATATATATATATATATGTGTAGTTTTCTTATTTTGTATATATGTATATAAATATTATATTAAATTGTGGTATACCATGGTTGTGTTTGCTGTTTTTAATCTCAGAATTCACCCCATTTCAGTAATCTCCAGGTCACACATGCACACAGTCATTTGTTAGAATTAAGGTTTGGTTTGAATTGTAAATACACATGTGTGTATATATGCCTATATGTATATAGATATTTATGCTTGATAACTCTCTTAGAATAGATTGTAGTTGTGTATATAACTATAGGAGCCCTAAGACAGGTTTGGTTTATCATTTATATATGTAGTTTTCTTATTTTGTATATATGTATATAAATATTATATTAAATTGTGGTATACCATGGTTGTGTTTGCTGTTTTTAATCTCAGAATTCACCCCATTTCAGTAATCTCCAGGTCACACATGCACACAGTCATTTGTTAGAATTAAGGTTTGGTTTGAATTATAAATACACATGTGTGTATATATGCCTATATGTATATAGATATTTATGCTTGATAACTCTCTTAGAATAGATTGTAGTTGTGTATATAACTATAGGAGCCCTAAGACAGGTTTGGTTTATCATTTTGAGCCTAGTTTAGTCGAATTGGCCGATAAGTTGACCAAATTGACGAAAGTCAACATTGGGTCAAACCTGATCCAATTCAACTCAAACGAACTGCAAATGACCTAAAATTTTGTGTATGACCTAGAAATTAGTAGACGGACTAGTTGACCCAGGTTTGACCAGTGTTGACCAGGTTTGACCAGAGTTGACCGAGGGTTGACTTTGACCAAAATGGACCTAGAAGCATGTAGTCTTGCATTGTAGCTATTTCTTTTGATATTTTAGACTTGGTTGTGACATATGTATAGTTTAAATATGTTTATATTGCCCCAGTTTAGCTACACTTCATCATCAGCAGTTCAGTTTGCCAGGCGAGTACATTCTCTGATCTTTTCATACTTTTTTGGATATGTTCTCTTGTTATAGACTAGTACACTTGATGCTGACACGATGTTCACACGGATTAGTACCCTCAAGATCTTTTCATGCAATGTTATCCCCTCGGATACATCGAGTATATCATGTTCATGTACTTTATCGTGGCCATCATGTACTCTATGTATTCATATTTATCCATGTGCACTCATGTGTTATTCATGTACACTCATGACCTTATGAGCTCCATGTATGAAGTAGTTGTTATCCATGTGCAATAACATATCATGTCTTGATCCTTGTGTATTGATTGGGGGCATGGAGAGTATAGTTGGTTATGTGATCATTATCCCCTGTAGGTATCCAGGTGCAACTCCATAGTTTATCCATGTGCAACCCAAACCGTTTACATAACCAATTCAGGCTCTAAATCACGTAGATGGTTACATTTCTCTATTTATCATATTATATCTCATCTTATAGTCTCTCTCTTGTTGATTTTCTTTACAGCGATTCATGTATAGTTTTCTATAGCTTGCTTTATATGTCTAATCCTGATATGAACTGTTGTGAGAGATATGTGCTCGTTCCGTCCTGATTGGGCATCTTAAAAATTTTACAGGTGATGATGAAGAGTTTTTCCCTACTTATTATGGCATTGGCTTAGATGACACTGGTGACGCGAACCCTCAGGAGGATCCAGTAGTCGCTGAGGACTTGTCCATAGTCTAGCTAAGACTTAGTATTTATTGTCTTTCTATTTGAGACATTGAGTTGTACTTAAGTTTTGTTCTGGTGGTTTACACCTAGACTTTTATCTATATCTGTGACTCTCTTGAGATTTACTCTTCTATTCCATCTTAGTGTTGTGATTGAGTTACTTATTAGTTACTCTCCATTCGGAGCTTATTCTAGACTGTGTTATATATTGTGACTCAGGACAGTGTTCTACTGCCGACACTGCGGCATAGGCTAGGCGTATTCACTTCTCGTTGCCTTTCACTGGATGCGGGTCGTGACACGTTTTTAGTGGTAGCCCATGCAGGTCTCCAATCACAACTAGTGTGAATTCGTAGTGGAACTCGAACTAGAGTATCATTACAGCCTGCAGTAGGATATAAGTTAAGGTACTCAATCATATTATGAAAAACTCTTATCAATTCTTGCTGTTAATTGTCTCCTTTTGAAAACAACTGTCCTCCTTTGATAATTTTGCTTCTTTTTCAGTAATTGATTCCTTGTTTGATCTGTCTTCAGGATGGTGGAGACACGATCGCAGCGCTCTGGTCTTAGGGATACCACTGAGAGGTCTGCTACTTCTCGTCCGACTCAGCAGGCCCCAGGGACCACAGTGCCTCTTGTTCTAGCTCAGGTGGGCCCGTCTGCTACTTTTGGGGTACTCCTCCACCAGCTTTGAGGACTGCTCCAGGAGTTCAGGGGATGCTACCACCACCGCCCCAGGGGACAGTTGATGCGGCATAGTATTTCGCTTTCATACAGCAGATGATGGAGATGCAGCGACGCCAGGCAGAGGACATGAGGCAGGGCATTGATAATGCCTACCAGTTAGCGATGGTGGAAGTGGAGAAGGTGACTGTCCAACCCCAAGAAGGGCAGATTCTGCCATACCAGCCAAGGAATCCAGGTATTCAGGATTTCTAGAAGATGAGGTCACGGGACTTCAAGGGTACGGAGGGTATCTTTTACGCGAACGACTGGATCGAACACATAGAGGAGATTTTCCGTCTCACAGAGATACCGGCTAGACTCCAGGTAGAAGCAGCGGGCAGTATGATGCAGGACCTTTCTCGCACTTGGTACCAGATCGACCCCAGGGTTGGTACTACGGGACAAACTTGGAAGGCTTTTAAGAAGCTTTTCAAGGAGAAGTTCTTTCCTGATACTGTACTTGGCACGTTAGAGACGCAGTTTGAGAACCTGGTTCAGGGGAACCAGACTGTAGAGGAGTACGCCGGGAAGTTCTGTCGCCCGAACAGATTTATGGAGGGCCTTAGCGAGACAGCGAAGGCTAGGAGATTCAGGAAGGGTTTGGTTAAGGAAGTCAAGTCCTTAACCAAGAGCAACATGAATGCTACATTTGAGGAGATTTTGATAGGAGCAATGGCAGCAGAGGATGATCTGGAGCTGAAGCAGAAGAGAGGTTGTGATTCCCATGCAGTCGGTGGCAGTGGAGGATCGGCCAAGAAGCCCCATTTTCAGCAGCAGCATCAGCAGAGGTCCTTCCAGCAGTAGAGACCATTCCAGCAGGTACAACAGAGACAGGGTCAGCAGGCACCGAGACAGCAGCAGGTCACCATCTGTGACTTCTATAAGAAGCCAGGGCGCAGGTGGAGTGAGTGCAGGAAGAGGCTAGGCAAGTTCCTACTCTGTGGTTCATCAGAGCATCAGTTGAGGGAGTGTCCTGAGGCTTTCGGGTGTAAGGGACAGGGAGCAGGAATCAAGGCTCCAATGGAGCAGCAGAGGGGACGCTTGCCGACTCAACAGCATAAGTTTGTTCAGCACCAGCAGCAGACTAGAGGGGGCCAGCAGGGGCGAGCTTTCGCCATGGCAGCAGAGGATTCTGAGGCAGCAGACGATCTGATAGCAGGTTCTGTTCTTATCGACCCTTTTCCCGCATTCGTATTATTTGATTCGGGTGCTTACCATAGCTTCGTGTCTGTATCTTTTGCCATTAGACACCAGCTTTCTTCTGAACCTTTGCCTAGGACTTGGAAGATACGACTGGGGTGGTATTATCCTCGTCAGTGATGTTTGCAAGGATCAGAGAATAGTTTTGGGAGGCCGAGAACTGGATGTGAGTCTGCTCGTGATGCCACTACCGAACTACGCTATTGTACTCAGTATGGATTGGTTGAGCAGGCACCATGCCAGTATAGATTGCCATGGGAGTAGAGTTCTTTTCAGCATGCCAGGAGAGCCAGAGTTCGAGTTCACCAGGCAGGATTCAGAGCAGAGCAGTGGAGTTTTCTGTAGAGTTTTAGCAGAGGAGCAGAGTGTGCCACATCCACTGATAGCTGAGTTTATGGATGTATTTTCAAAGAAGTTGCCAGGATTGCCTCCGGACAGGGATATAGAGTTCTCTATAGACTTGGTACCCGGTACAGTACCGATATCTCAGCATGTCTATAGAGTGAACAATAGTGAGCTTGTGGAGCTGAAGAAGTAGGTAGATGAGTTGCAGGACAAGGGCTTCATCCGATCGAGTTCTTCACCGTGGGGTACGCCAGTACTCTTTGTACCAAAGAAGGATGGGTCGGTACGGATGTGTATCGACTACAGGGCACTCAATAGCCTCACGATCAAGAACAAGTACCTGCTACCGAGGATCGATGACCTGTTCGATCAGCTAAGCGGAGCGAAGGTATTTTCCAAGATTGATCTGAGGTCAGGGTATCATCAGGTGAAGTTGAAGAAGGAGGATATTCCGAAGACAGCTTTCAGGACTCGGTATGGCCAGTTTGAGTTCATGGTGATGCCGTTTGGGTTAACTAACGTCCCGACGGCGTTCATGAATTTGATGAACAAGGTGTTCCACCAGTACTTGGACAAGTTTATGGTAGTGTTCATCGATGACATTTTGGTGTATTCGAAGACCCCAGAGCAGCATGAGGAGCATTTGAGAGTGGTTCTGGATTCTCTCAGGAATGAGCAGCTTTACGGTAAGCTCTCGAAGTGTGAGTTCTTCTTGGATCGAGTTGATTTCCTAGGTCATGTGGTGATCGGAGATGGGATCTCAGTCGATCCGAAGAAAATCAGAGCAGTTGAGGCATCGACAGCACCGAGTTCAGTCACAGAGATCAGGAGTTTTCTGGGATTGGCAGGATATTACAGGAGGTTTGTCAGGATTTCTCATAGATTGTTGATCCATTGACTAGGCTGACCCGAAAGGACGCAAAGTTTGTCTAGTCAGAGAAGTATCAGGTTACTTTTGATGAGTTGAAGAAGCGACTGACGACAGCCCCGATTTTGACATTACCATCAGGATCAGGCGGGTTCACTATCTACAGTGACGCCTCAGGGAAGGGTTTAGGTTGTGTCTTACAGCAGCATGAGATGGTGATTGCCTATGCATCCAGGCAGTTACATCCACATGAGAAGAACTAACCTACCTATGATTTGGAGTTGGCGGCGGTTATCTTTGCTCTGAAGCTGTGGAAGCACTATCTATACGGAGAGTGTGTGGAGATCTTCACAGACTACGAGAGCTTGAAGTATGTGTTTACACAGAAAGAGCTCAACATGAGGCGGCACAGATGGTTGGAGTTGATGAAGGACTTCAATATTTCATTGCAGTACCATCCAGGGAAGGCAAACGTGGTTGCCGATGCCTTGAGTAGGTATCCGATAGCTATGTGCTTGACGATGGATCATCATCTATTAGTAGATTTGGAGAGTTTGGGGATCGAAGTGATCGTGCCAGGAGTTCAGATATAGATGTGGGGCCTTCAGATTCAGTCAGACTTGATGTAGAGGATCAAGTCAGCTCAGTTCGACGATGTTACCCGGCGGTGTATCCGAGAGCAGGTTCGAGCAGGATTGACAAATGTGGAGTTCATCATTGCGGAGGACGATATATTGAGGTACGGTTCCAGACTGTGTGTGCCTAATGGAGAGCTTCGAAAGCAGGTTATACAGGAGGCCCATCACTCTCAGTACACCATGCATCCAGGTGCCAACAAGATGTATAGAGATTTGAAGGAGCATGTATGGTGGTATAGGATGAAGCGGAAGGTAGCACGCTTCGTAGCCAGGTGTCTAGTCGGTCAGCAGGTTAAGGCAGAGAGGCATAGGCCAGTAGGACTGTTGCAGCCATTGCCTATTTCGGAATGGAAGTGGGAGCACAACATGATGGATTTTGTTTCTGGATTGTCGCGTTCACCAGGAGGGAAAGACGCGATTTGGGTCATCATGGACAGGTTGACCAAATCGGCCCACTTTTTGCTATTCAAAGTGGGGACTTCTACTGAGAAGCTAGCGGAGTTGTATATACGGCAAATTGTCTAGATACACAGAGTTCCGGTGAGCATTGTCTCAGATCGGGATAGTCGCTTTACTTTCCATTTCTGGCGAAGTCTATAGACTAGTTTGGGCACTCAGCTCAAATTCAGTACTGCATACCACCCTCAGACGGACGGACAGTCAGAGAGGACTATTCAGACTCTCAAGGACATGCTGCAGACTTGTGTTCTAGATTTTGGAGGATCATGGGAGGATCACCTGTACTTGGTAGAGTTTGCATACAACAACAGTTACCAGGACAGCATTGGTATGTCACCATTCGAGGCATTGTACGGGCATAGATGTCGTACTCCCTTGTCTTGGGATGATGTTAGAGAGCGAGCTTTATTGGGACCTGAGATGGTTGTGGACGCAGCGGAGAAGGTAAATCTCATCAGGGATCGACTTTGTGTGGCGCAGGACAGATAGCGGCATTGGGCCGACAGCTACCGGAGACCTTTGCAGCTTGAGGTATAGCTTAGACTTAGGATTAGAATCTTGTTGTTTGTGTTTTTGTTGATTGTGTGATTGTTTTTAGTTAATTGAGACCATGCTTGTGCTAGGTTGGAGATATGGTATTCTTGAGGATTTTACCGACTTGAGGCACTATTTATTTTGGTGGAGGAGGGAAGCCTAGCCCACGCTAGGTCGGACCTTTCGTTGCCAGCAGAAGGGTCGGTGACTTGTCATACAGACTGGACTTGTCTTCTTCCTTAGCGTGAGTCCACAATGTATTTCATGTATCGCAGTTGAGACGGTATATGGCAGACCCTAGTCATGTACTAGACCATTCCGAGATTAAGGTGGGACCTACTCTTAGTTATCCAGAGCAGCCTATGGAGATTCTGGATCGATGGAAGAAGTTGTTGCGGAACCAGTCGATATCCTTAGTTCGCGTAGCTTGGAAGCATCACTCTCCAGGAGTGTCCACCTGGGAGAGAGAGGATGAGATGCGCGAACGATACCCCTATCTTTTCCATTCTTGAGGTATGATTTCGTTCTTTCTTAATCATGCATTCTATCTTTAATTTCGAGGACGAAATTATTTTAAGGGGGTAAACTTGTAGCATCCACTTTTTTATAGAAGGATATTTTAGTCTTTTTAGCCATTTTGGCCGTGTTATGATTTTCTAGATATGTTGACATGTGTTATGCTAGCAACTGGTTTAACCTTAGTGGACATGTATAAGGGCCTAACCATGCCTTAGAATTGTTATTTTTAGAATTTATTTTAGGCATTAGATTATTTTTAATGCTTTAATTGATTTATTTTAGCCTTTTGCATGCAAGCCTTTAAGCCTTTTTGACTTGGGCCCATTTCTACTTGAGAATGAGTTAGCCCAAGTGAAACCCTAACCCTAGGAGACCTATTCCTGGCTGCCCAACAGCAGTACCCCCCTCCCCCTTGCATTCATTTGTGAAGCTTTGAGCCTCCACAAGGAAACCCTAATAGATCCCCTTCTCCAAAACTCCTTTTTCCTTCATCCGGAGTCCGTTTCTTCCCAACCGAACTCCGTTGCACCCGTCAAGGAGAGGAGGATCTTCTGCAGCATTTCTAGTGAGGAGACGGAGGCTTTTGCTTAAGGGAAATCGGCCGACACGATAATCGAGGGGCTCCATTTATTGAGTTTTTGACACTCAATAGTTAAACCCTAATCTACCATAGTAAATCAAGAATTTCTTTCATTTTTGTGTCCATATAGGTGCCCTATACTTGCCCACAAAATTTGGTTGAATTTCGACTTCGTTTGATGGCGGTATCAGACACGTGTCGGTCCTTTACGACACGTATTCGACGAAATGCCGCTTAGGATAGAAAGTTGCTGTTTTTTGATTCTGTCTTCATGGATGTTTAGATAATATTATTTTGATAAACTTTTGGGAAGACGGATTTGGTTTTGACAACGTTGCAGCGGCGTTTCGGGCATCGGACGCACGTGCACGGATCCCGTGCAGAAGGCCGTGCGTGTCCTGCTGTCCATACGTTGTTTCTCGATGCACAGGCCGTATTTTTGCGTGAAATTTCTTGAGCACGTGGGGGAAACCTCTGCCCCCATGCTCGTAAAATTTTACGGCTTTTTGTTGAGCGAGCGCGGAGAAATCGCGCGTGCACCGCTCAGCCGTACTGTGCGTTCAGGCTGATTTTTGTCGCTGAAACTGACTTCGTACGCGCACACGACGCAATGAAGACCCATTCCAGGACCTGGGACACGTCGACCTATACCTAGACTACCCGAGGAACCAACCCCGAGTCGTGGCGTGGCCCGACGAGCGAGCCACGAGGGCGGAACCGCGAGCACGAGGGCGCGCGGGTGCGCATGCGCGCATCAGGCCGCACGCGGGTGCGGGGCTACGTGCGCTATTTAGGCGCGGCATGTCACTGCGTGGCCGTGTACTAAACCTACCCAGGACCCCCAAGCTACATGCACAAGCACGAGGCTTTTCGTTGTGTGTGCGGCGCTCAAACGAGCGAGAACGCACGCACAAGTGTGCATTATCATACGGTATCGGGAAATTCCGATATACATTCTGTGGACAGGACACAGACACGATTTCGAACCCGAGAGTATACGAGCGTATCACGTGGGTCGAGACCAACGTGTATGTCGAGTTTCGCGGGTTCGTTTGGTGTATATCTCGTTTTGGGTCGTTGGGTGAAAAATAAGTTTTCTTTAATATGAATTTTTGAGTTTAAATACGATATTTTGATTTACAGCTATTTAGCTTATAAAATCTGAGTTTTTAGTACGTATATGAGGTTTTGGATTTGTGGGAACCAACTTTTGGTTTTGTTTCATATTTTTTCCATCATTTATGAGTATATATGCTTTCGTAGTATATATATATATATATATATATATATATATATATATATATATATATATATATATATATATATATATATATATATATATATATATATATAACTATATGCATGAGAAAACCCTGTTGAAACCCATTGCTATGTTTATATGTTGAGAATGGGTCGAGGGAGATTTAATTCCAGATTTTTGACTCTTTAAATTATCTCAAACCATTGTCAATCTTTCATTTGAGCATTTGTATATATATATATATATATATATATATATATATATATATATATATATATATATATATATATATATATATATTTATATATATATATATATATATATATATATATATATATATGTTTTATATATAAAAAAAAAATATATATATATATATATATATTTTATATATATATATATATATATATAAATATATAAATATATATATAAAATATATATATATATATATATATATATATATATAAAATATATATATATATATATATATATATATATATATATATATATATATATATATATATATATATATATATATATATATATATATATATATATATATATACATATTAAAAATATTAAAAAAAAATGTATATAAAAAAAATATAAAAAAAAAAAAATGTATATACATATTAAAAAAAATATATGTAGTTTTCTTATTTTGTATATATGTATATAAATATTATATTAAATTGTGGTATACCATGGTTGTGTTTGCTGTTTTTAATCTCAGAATTCACCCCATTTCAGTAATCTCCAGGTCACACACGCCCACAATCATTTGTTAGAATTAAGGTTTGGTTTGAATTGTAAATACACAGGTTTGTATATATGCCTATATGTATATAGATATTTTTGCTTGATAACTCTCTTAGAATAGATAGTAGTTGTGTACATAACTATAGGAGCCCTAGGATAGATTTGGTTTATCATTTTGAGCCTAGTTTAGTCGAATTGGCCGACAAGTTGACCAAATTGACAAAAGTCAACTTTGGGTCAAACCTGATCCAATTCAACTTAAACGAACTCCAAATGACCTATAATTTTGTGTATGACCTAGAAATTAGTAGACGGACTAGTTGACCCAGGTTTGACCAGCGTTGACCAAGTTTGACCAGAGTTGTCCGAGGGTTGACTTTGACCAAAATGGACCTAGAAGCATGTAGTCTTGCATTGTAGCTATTTCTTTTGATATTTTAGACTTGGTTGTGACATGTGTATACTTTAAATAGGTTTATATTATCCCAATTTAGCTACACTTCATCATCAGCAGTTCAGTTTGCCAGGCGAGTACATTCTCTAATCTTTTCATACTTCTTTGTATATGTTCTCTTGTTATAGACTAGTATACTTGATGCCGACACGATGTTCACACGATTTAGTACCCTTTGGATCTTTTTATGCGATGTTATCCCCTCGGATACATCAAGTATATCATGTTCATGTACTTTATCGTGGCCATCATGTACTCTATGTATTCATATTTATCCATGTGCACTAATGTGTTATTCATGTACACTCATGACCATATGAGCTCCATGTATAAAGTAGTTGTTATCCATGTGCAATAACATATCATGTCTTGATCCTTGTGTATTGATTGGGGACAGGGAGAGTGTAGTTGGTTATGTGATCATTATCCCCTGTAGTTATCCATGTGCAACTCCATAGTTTATCCATGTGCAACACAAACCGTTTACATAACCAATTCATGCTCTAAATCACGTAGATGGTTACATTTCTCTATTTATCATATTATTTCTCATCTTATAGTCTCTCTCTTATTGATTTTCTTTACAGTGATTCATGTATAGTTTTCTATAGCTTGCTTTATATGTCCAATCCTGATATGAACTATTGTGAGAGATATGTGCTCGTTCCGTCCTGATTGGGCATGTTGAAAATTTTACAGGTGATGATGAAGAGTTCTTCCCTACTTATTATGGCATTGGCTTAGATGACACTGGTGACGCAGACCCTCAGGAGGATCCAGCAGTCGCTGAGGACTTGCCCATAGCCTAGCTGAGACTTAGTATTTATTGTCTTTCTATTTGAGACATTGAGTTGTACTTGAGTTTTGTTCTGGTGGTTTACACCTAGACTTTTATCTATATCTGTGACTCTTTTGAGATTTACTCTTCTATTCCATCTTAGTGTTGTGATTGAGTTACTTATTAGTTACTCTCCATTCGGAGCTTATTCTAGACTGTGTTAGATATTGTGACTCAGGATAGCGTTCTACCACCGACACTGCGGCGTAGGCTAGGCGCATTCACTTCTCGTGCCCTTTCACTGGGTACGGGTCGTGACAAGAAGGAAGTAGCTGATCTAAATCCTTTAAGGTCATTGAAGCATATTGTACTGATTCTCGGATATACAAGGAAGAGTTCATGAAGGTCGTACTGGCGATGGATAGTGAGGAAGATCAGAGAGACACCTTAGATGACGTTCTCATAATCCCAGTCAAAGGATGTACTACTCGTCCATCTTCTTTTCAGACATTGACTATCCATCTTTCCTCTCATAACAAACAGCCTCCTATTGAAAATATGGGACAGAGGGAGCTCACATCTTCTGAGCCTCTTGTTATTGACTTTCGTCAATACAAACCTCCTCCTTTTCTTTCTCCTCCTCTAGTTATCAACCTTACCAAACCTTCAGTTAAGGCCAAGAATACTGTTGTAAATAATGATGCACAAATCAATAAAGTAGCATCTCCTTACAGTATAATGATGTCTTTTATTATACTCTATGTTACTTAGAAATGCTAGATAACTTTGAACCACTTACAATAGGAGCAGTTCAACCTCTCCAAGACAAAGTATTGCTCGAACCAGTGCAAGACTCCTTCTTCTTAGTTCCTTCCAGGAAGAAAGATGAATTTCTTATACTTTTTAGTAAAGGAACTGAACAGAATATCACGCTCGATAGTGAGAAAAAAAATCACGATAATGGAAGACTTCAATTACGTCGTTATAGTCAACAATCAAAAGATATCATTCAAAAGATGGGCTATAATTTTAAAGCTGGTCTCAATGACGGTAAGGGAAGGCGAACTCCTATTCGTATCCCTGCTCCAAAAGGAAAGTCACAACAATATTACGGCAAAACGAAGAGGGTATTGTGTTATACCTTGCCAATTCTGACTCCAGAAGCCTCCGAATCTGATAAAGAAGTACGATCTAACTCTTCTGATTCTGTTTCATGGGATTCTGATACCAGTGTAGGTCATGTCTATCGGGTGACACTATCTTCCAATATAGTGTCTGCTGAATTCTCAGAAGATGATGATGACTTTACTGAAGCTACTGAAGCAGATCTGTGGGCATAAAAGATGGACACTCAATGGGAACTTCATTTTGAGCAACGAGAACCCCTACTGAAGATCAATTAATTCAGATTGATGTTGGAGATGAAGGCTCGCCAAGACCTATCTTCTTCAGCAAGAGTCTCACAGAAGCGGATAAACAAAAATTCATTCAGCTTATTCGAGAATACATTGACGTCTTCGCCTAGAATTATGAGGATATGCTGGGACTGGATCCTCAGATTACTACCCACATGCTCAACATCTTTTCCAATACAAAGCCATTCAAACAACAACAGCGTTAATTTCGACCTGATATGATGGATGCCGTAGAAACTGAAGTCAAAAAACTTATCTCTTGTGGTTTTGTCAAAGAAGAACAACATCCTGACTGGGTGACCAATGTTATCCCAATTATGAAAAAAAGGGGGAAGGTCAGAGTCTGCATTGACTTTAGAGATCTCAACGATGCTTGTCCCAAAGATGAGTTTCCTCTTCCGATTATTGATGTCATTGTCGACAATAGTTGCGAATTTGAACGAATGTTTTTTATGGATGGAATCTCAGGATATAATCAAATCAAGATTCATCCAAAAGATGAGAAACATACATCTTTTCGAACCCTCTCAGAGTCTACTATTATACTGTCATGCCGTTTGGTCTTAAAAATGCTGGTACAACTTATCCACGGGCTATAAGTACTATCTTCCGTGATCATTTGTGAAAGACAGTTGAATGCTATGTAAATGATATTGCTGTCAAAAGTCGTGTAAAGGAAGATCACATCCAAGACTTGAGAACTATATTCGATCTAATGTGCCAATATCAACTCAAGATGAACCCACCAAGTCATTCCTGGGTGTCTCTAGTGGCAAATTTCTCGGATTCGTTATTACCTCTAAAGGTATACACGTTGACCTAGAGAAAATCAAAGCCATTCAAGAGATGCATCCTCCACGCAACCTAAAAGAGCTATGAGGATTCCAGGGATGGCTTGCGTACATCAGAAGATTTATCTCAAATCTCTCTGGATGCTGTAGACCGTTCACACAACTTATGAAGAAAGGTGTGTCTTTTATTTGGATTGAAGAATGCCAGCAAGTATTTGAAGACATAAAGCGGTACTTAATGAACCCTCCAGTTCTAGTGCCTCCAGTCTCAGGAATACCCTTTCTGATGTATGTTCGAGTAAAGGATCATTCATTGGGTGCCTTACTAGCTCAGAAGAATAAAGAAGGTCATGAGCAAGCTATCTATTATCTCAGCCATACAATGATCGGAGCTGAACATGGATACAGCCCAGTGGAAAAAGAATGTCTAGCTTTGATGTTTGTTGTTCAAAAGATGAGACATTACATCACCGGCCAAACTATTCATGTTATTTCTAGAGTTAACCCTCTCAGGGTCTTGATGAAGAAGTCCAATACACTCAATTCTAGGCTTGATACATGGGCCATATTATTAGTACAATATGATATGGTTTATGTTCCTCAAAAGTCTGTTAAGGGTCAAGTCCTTGGTGAGTTCCTGGCAGCTCATCCAATTCCCGAAACGTCTAAACTCTACGACAAGATTCTGGACGAAACTTTGGAATCCAACATAATTGCAGAAGAAATTTTTGCCTAGCGCCTATTCTTTGACGGTGCATCCAGAATAGGACCAAAAGGTGCCATTGTTGCTGGAGTTGGAATCATCCTCGTATCGCTAGAAGGATTAGCTATTCAAAGAGCTTACACTTTAGATGAATCGTGTTCCAACAACGTGGTTGAATACAATGCTCTACTCATTGGTCTCCATTTAGCTAAACTATTGGATATTGAATATCTTAAAGTATATGGAGACTCTAAACTGATCGTCAATCAGGTTAGGGGCACGTATGAAGTTCGACACCAGGATCTCATCCCATATCATGAAGCATCAGTTAGGTTGGCTACATCATTCAAAGGCTTCTTTATTGAACATGTACGTCGGGTATATAATACGAAGGCTGATGCATTGGCTAAAATGGCGGCCGTATTAGCAATCGCAGTGAAAAGGCAACAAATGATTGTCATCACTAACAGTGTGTTATTTTGTATTGAGAGTAACTCAAATATTGAGTGTAAACCCCCATCTTTTATTCCTAATTATTTTAATATTTTTTATCTAAATTTTGTTATATATAATTTAGTATTAAGTTATTAGTTTTTGTTAATAATATATATGTAGGTATGCTTGTACATTACGCTATCAAATATAATGTACATTATAATTTTAAAATTTTAGATATTTTATATATAATTTTTAAATTTTTTTATAAGCTACGTTACTTATTTTTAAGAGTGATTATGAGTGTATATATATATATATATATATATATATATATATATATATATAAATATATATATATATATATATATATATATATATATATATATATATATATATATATATATATATATATATATATAAGAGAAAAGGTTACTGTTACTGTCGCCGCAGCTACAGTAACGAAATAAGCCCGAGCCCCTGTTATTTTTGCTGAAGCCGAATGCAAGGAAAAGAGATTTCAACTTTTGATTTGAATCTAAATCAAATCTAAGATTTCATCCAATTTTTTCTTATGAAACCAAATCCAATTCTCCATAGGATTGCTATCAATACTAATTCAAACCTGATTCGAATTGGATGGATAAAACCATATCGGATTTGGAGATCTGAGTATATACACATAGACTCTCAAAACCGAAAGGGAACTCTGAACTTGCGATTACCCTGCAAATCTCTCGAGCCATAGCAAGCATCGACCCCAGGCGCTCCCTCTCTCCCACCTGCAAGCCGTCACTATCGATCGGACCGCCGCTGGGCTCCCAAATCCCGACCGCAATAGGGCAAAACCCCTGTTTCGAGACCGCAAGGTAACCTCCTTCTCACTCTCCTTCCTCCGTCTATGTTAGATCGTTTTCGAATGTGCGAATTCCTGTTAGAAGCCCCCATGATCCTCTTCGATTCCCATTCGAAGGATTTCGACATCGCACCCAGGATTGACCTCGAGATCGACGCAAAGTCGAGCACTCACTGATCAAAAAATAGGGCATAAGGCTGAGTAAAATCTTAACTTTAGGGTCGATTTTTATTCGGTACGTTACGGTTTAATAGAAACTAATTGCAGACAGTAGACGACAACCTATATGAGATTAGAATCCAACTTATAGAACTTAATCTCGTTAATTACGTAGGAAGTTAATTGATTACAAAGTTGGAAGAAAAACCACCTTTAAAAACTGTGATTTTAATAAAAACCAACAGGTACGGCGTGCGCCCCGATAAACCGGGCGATGTGGTTACACACTATACGCATCGAAAGGCGCGTATAGGTGTTGCCGACGTGTGGAAACTGACGGAGATCGATTTTGTTGCATGTGAGCGACAAAATTAGTGCGTATCCGTCAAGATACCCCCGTATCGACATTTTGCAAACTTGACCATAACTTTGTGTACGTTCGTCGAATCGAGACAAAACTTGCGCTAGCAGGACCGTATCAAAATTTTGGTCATTTGTGCCAAGTTTGGTCCGAATCTGAGAAGGTTGATCACATCGCCGTTTTGTGGGCCCTACGATCCGATTCAACGGGCGATTTTGTGCACGGCTCATCAAAATCCAAAATTGGACATACCATTGAGTTTATCTCGAAAAACCAGATCTGTAGAGATGTAGTTTGATGACTTTAGAGACCGTTGGTTCTGGCACGTATTTCGGTACAAAGCGGGTCCAACGACGGACATCGTTTTGATCCGAAATTACGATTTTGCCCCTGTTCCAGAATTGGACTTTCGGACAGACGTTTCCTAGAAATATCTTTCACCAGGAATGTTTTTGATGTTTGTTTCATCATTCAGGAACGTTTGCGGAGGTTCCACCCTTGTAGCTTCTTCTCACTTGTTGATTTCATCTGCTATACGTCGTCAAAACACCTTCCAACCACCAGACAAGTATATCTTGCTAATTTAATGTCGTATTATTTATTTTCAGCATTTATTTACTTTGTTTCATAATTATTAATTTTATTTGTTACAAACTGTGCGTCCAAGCCACACTTGGGTACTACCTTCTTTTATTAGTCATTTATTAGTCATTCTCCATTACCTTATTTTATTTGATGCATGTTGACTTAGTTTTAGCGGACTACCTTCTTGTTGTGGGATATCCTTATATCTCCTTCGGCCATAACAGTCTCACTACACGATTGAGATACTTTGCTAGGGGCACGACTTGCATATAGATTGGCCATCTCTATAGTCGTGTGTCGGATAGATGATTGTAACTGCTATGACTAGGGTATAGAGACTCAAGTAGTTACAAAATTGGACTGGTTATAGACATGACTTGGTCAGTATGGGATATCTTGGGGGAAGACAGTCACTAGTGCATATGGGAAACCAAACTGGTAAACCATAGTTTTCGAAAGAAACTATGGCGTGATATATTTGCAGATACCCTCTGACGTTTTGGATGTTACGGCTGGATACGTATGACTGGATGCCAGTTACATACTCATAGCCTAAATTCCATCCATGTGCAGGAAAGTTGTCATCTAAATTGCACATTAGACGGTTAGAATCCCTTTTGCATATTGGTGTCTAGGATAGTCTTTTGCTTATTATTATCTATTATGGCAGTTCATATTAGCATGATATTATGTATCTTGTTACGTTCCTCTAAGGACCTGGTGATTTCTCCAGGTATGTTTGTGATTTTCGCAAGTGCTCTAGCCAAGGACATAATTTACAATCTACCTTCAAGATGCTAGCTTTTGGATAGTCTTTCGCTTCGTTCGACACTTCCTTCGTTGCTATGTATTCTCTCTTTTTGTTGGTAGTAGATTTGTCTCCGCCCAACGTTTTGTATAAATGACTTTAATAAGTTGATTTTATGAAATATTGGTTTGTGGATGAGATTAGTTTCATGGTTACTGTATTTTACAGCTTATGTATACATACGAGATTTCTATATATTGGAGTATGCTTCGTATGTATGCAGCTGGCATGTCTACGTACTTGGTCCTAAGTATTTTGGGACTGGAGTATTATATATTTTTGTGGTGGCCCATGCAGGTCAAGATAAATTGTTTGTTTACTTTATCGTACCAAACAAGCCTGCGTATAGGATTAGAGTTTAGAACCTCATCCACATACTTGACATCTTTCCTTGATTCTATTTTTCGAACTACCGCTTGACTCATCGATTTGCATCTTGCTTGATTCCTTCTATCATTATTCTTATCTTTCCTTCGTGCTTGCTAGAGGTTAGAAATGTGACCCCTACTAGCTAGAGATGTTTCAAAACACTATTAGTTTAACACTTGTAAGTTGGGTAGAATACCGTACGACCTAACCATCCTTATGACCTTAACCAAGTCTTAGACAAGTAGACAGTATGATGACTATATAGGTACCTAGATTCTTAAGAAGTTCGAAATAATTCTACACTCTTTCAATCATAATCTGACGTGCCTATATTTTTACCATCTTGACTAAATGTTGCTACTATAGCCTAGTTTTGCAAGTTTAACCATTATTAAACTTGTTCAAGACACTTGCTATTGAGCGCGCGCTCACTAACATATTGTCTAATCAGAACCGGTACATGATGGTCTGATCAACCAAGTGCACTTTGGTTCGCTTTTTCATATATCGTTCTACATAGATGGAGACATAGTTAAATTTGCCCTCTAAAATCTCATCCACGACTGCCTTGAAAATTCTCTTAAAATTATTCAGTCGCCTTTGAACCACGTAATCGTATTCAATGTTATCTTCTTCGAACCCTATATTGCTTTCGCCTTTCACCTATTTTAGAAGGACAAAGGCGCTTGTACGTGAATTCCCTCTAGCTGTCCTATCACTTATGCCTACTACCACTAAATGTGACTTTATTTTTGTCTTAAACTACTCGTCCTTTCCTCGACCCTAAACTTATTATCGTGACCTCCTAATCACTTGGATGATTCCAATCATCCTTTTATTTGTGCTCTCAACCTATATGACTAGTACACCGTTTCCTTCCTATGACCCATATCTCCTAAGCCCTAAATTATTCTCTTTATATCTTACTATTCTCTAATTCGTGTTATCATGATTTTATTGCCTTAAACTAGCGACCTTCGTTCAATTCCATATCCATGATTTATTTTCGTCTATCTAAATACATCTTTGTGTTAAACGCCGTCTCCTTGCCTTGCCTAATGATTTGATCATGTTTCGCATCGATATACCCTTGTACCTTCTCAAGCCCCCACTTATTCTTAATTTTGAGGACGAAATTCTTGTAAGTTGGGTAGGATGTAAACCCCCATTTTTTATTCCTAATTATTTTAATATTTTTATCCAAATTTTGTTATATATAATTCAGTATTAAGTCATTAGTTTTTCTTAATAATATATAGGTAGGTATGCTTGTACATTATGCTATCAAATATAATGTACATTATAATTTGGAAATTTTAGATATTTTGTAGATAATTTTTTTTAAAACTTTTTTTATAAGCTACTTTACTTGTTTTTAATAGTGATTATGAGTGTATATATAGCCGGCTTAGGCCGGCCACCCCCCTTCCCCTCCCTCCTCCCCCCCTCCGATGGCGCTCCACTGGACCCCCGAGGCGCTGGCCCTTATCCAGCTCCTCCCCGCCGCCCTCCTCCTCCACACCCTCCGTTCTCCCCCTCGCCATCTGCCTCCTCCCCCTTCGCGGAGCCAGACGTGCCCTCCGCCTCCCCGGCTCCTCCGCCATGGGGCGGCCTCGCCTTCCTCCCCTCGCCAGGCATTTCCTCCCTTCAGGGAGTGTCTCCCGCTCCGGCTCCCTTCCCGGCCAGCGGAGCCTCCGCCGTCGGGTTGTCCTCAGAGCAGCCCTCCGGTCCCGCCCTTGCTTATTTTTCGAATTCCCCCGCCCCTCCCTCCGGAGTAGCGTCCTCCAGCGTGTCTGGCCTTGGGCCCCCCGCCTCTTGGCAACTCGGGCACGCCACCTATGGCGTCAGCTCCGAGGCGGTCTCCTCTGGACTAGCTGCAGTCCCTTCACGCTTCCCCAGCTACCCCCCTGTCTTCTAGCGGGCCCCACCAGGCGTGGTCTCCTGTCCCCATTGCTGCGCAGCCCCAGGCTCCCGTCCTTGCGCACATGACTGCTCAAGCCTCCTTTGGGGACCAGCGCTCCCTAGCGCTCTCCTACGCCCTATGTGGGTCCCACCAGGCTTGGACATCTGGCCTCCCTCCTGCGCCATCCCAGGAGCCCCCCTTCCTTGCGCAATCCAGCGCTCCTCGTGACTCTAGCGGGTCCCAGCAGGAATGGGCTTCTGATCCTCCTTTTGCGCAAGTCCAGCTGGCTAGGACTTCTGCTCACCCTTCTGCGCATGTGCTTGGCTACTCCTTTTTCGCTAGGGGCCCCCGCCCCTTTGCGCAATCCCCCAGTGCTTCCAGTGGGCCCTTTCGGGAGCGGGCTCATATTGCCCCTTCTGCGTATCTCCAGTATTCCCCCTCCTTCGGGGGCCCCCGCCCCCTTGCGCAATCCAACATTTCTTTTCTGCCCCTTCCATCCCTTCTCCCTTTCCTCCCACTCTCCCAGTGCGCTCATGCGCCATCCTACCCCCCACTATCATCAATCTTCCCGACCTCCCAGGACCCTCCCCCCTCCTCAGGCATGCCTGCCTTCCAAAGCTCTTCTCCGGCGCCATCCGATCCCCCAGCCCCCCTGCCCGCAGTGGTCCGCTCTCCCCCCCGGGGGGGGGGCGCCTATCGATCCCGAACCCCCGGAGCCTTCTCCCGCTCCCCGCCCTCTCGGCCTCCGTTCACCTCCGGCGGGAGCCCAGTCACTCCTCTCCCCTGGGTCGGCCTCCACGCCCCAGATCCCCCTCTCCCCCCCCGGAGGCGGCGTAGTCTCCGCTTCCCCACCCCCCGTCGCTCCTCCTGGGAGGCCCACCCCGACCCTCTCCTCCCCCTCTACCTTCGGCCCCGAGCACCCCAATCCCCTGAGCGACCCCCCGCTCTCCCGCTCCGCCCCTTCGGACCTTGCTTCCTCCGGACCGCCTCAACCCTCCTACGCCGCCATGCTTCGTCCGGACCTCCTTCCCTCGAAGGGCGTTATCCTCCCAGACGTCCAACTGCCAGACATTGAATATTTGCAAGAGAACTCAACCCCCGTCAACCCCTTCTCCGACATGGAACTATCGTCGCTGTCTACGTCCTTTCCACACACATTCATCCTTAAATTCTCCACCGGGTGCCCCAAACTTCCCAAGGTGTAGGAAGCAATCGCCAAATGGAATCTCGCGACCGACTACCGAGTGGCCCCCCTCGACCCCAGACACATTCTCCTTCACCTATCTTCAGATCGCGATCACAGGACCGTGTGGTCCAAGGGAACATGCAAGATTGACACCCACCAGATGAAGATTATCAAATGGTCACCAGAATTCAACTCCAAAGAAGACTCAGCCATGGTTGCAGCGTGGGTTACCCTTCCCAACCTCCCCCTCATCTGCTTTGTTCCTGCGACGCTAAAGCGCATCACCAACTCCTTCGGGACGTATGTGGCTTCGGCTCCCGAGACCAGTAACCTCACCAAAGCCCACTACGCCAAAATCTGTGTTGAACTAGACCTCACTTCCGAACCACCCAACTTCATCAACATGGAGCTTGGCAATCATACCCACACCCAACAAATCCTCTACGACAACCACGTATTGTTCTGCAACCACTGCCACCTAAGGGGCCACCTTCCTAAGAACTGCCACCGCCTGCATCCGGAGCTTAAAAAGAAGCCATCCAGAAAAGACAACGACCTACAGGTCGGGAAGGCCCCCAAGTCGCCCATTCTCCTCCTTCCAAACATCCACATTCGATTCGATTCTAGTATCGGAGAGCCAGCCTCCAGCGAAGCGCCGAGCAGGGCCCTGATCCCCTTCATCCCCCAACACATAGAGACCTCCAACCAATTCGCCATTCTCGATTCAGAGGACCCGGAGCCAGGCTTCCCTCAAGACGGCTCCAGTACCCCCGACCTGCCACCCTCCTCCCCCATCTCCTCACGCGTGGAGGATGCCACCGAAGCTAGCAACGCAGATCACCTACAACTCCTCTCAGGTCAGGAGGCCGCCCCCCGGCCCCTCTCCCCTCCAATGATACTCATCAATCCCCCAGTACGATCCCAGTCGAAGAAGTCCTAGCCATCCTTGGACCAGACCAAGTGAGGAGAGGCCTCCAAGTGCTAGCAGCAGGAGCCCCCCTCCAGCAACTCCTGTCCGAGAGCGCGCACGACTCCCTCGCCATCCCTCCAGAGGAGACAGCAGTCGACACAGCTGGCAATCTAATTGGACCTCCCCTCGGTTCGCACGAGTGCCACAACTACAATCCGCCCACATCATCGAACGTCAACCCGGTTGACTCCCTACGGAGCAAATCAGGCTCCGACTAGTCCGCCACCATCCAAACTAGATTTGCCGCAAGGCGGAACAAAAAACATCCCCACAATCTCTAAATGCTTAACATCCTATCATGGAATGTTCGAGGCCTGGCCAATAAACCAACTTTACGGAGAATTACCAGTCTTCGAAAAATCTACAAGATCGACATCTTCATCATCATTGAACCCAAAATCCCCTCCAAACGTCTCAAATCTACTCAGTTGGCTCTGGGCCTCCCTACGGCTATTGCCGGCAGGCACGACATTTGGATTCTCGGAACGAAGGAGGTCAATCTCGATATCATCCAGGACACCCAACAAGCCCTCTCTTGCTGGGTCTCTCACCCCACCCTTCCAGAGCGGGCTATCCTCTCGGCGGTCCACGGTAGCTGTGTCATCGCAGAACGAAAACACCTATGGAATGACCTTCTCGACACCTATCATCTCAACACCAACACCCCCTGGCTTTGCATAGGGGACTTCAACGCCATCACCTGCAGAGACAAAAAGATTGGAGGTCGCCCTACTCCCCTGTCAGCCATGCAAGACTTCAACAACTTCATCTTCAATGCTCACCTTACCCCTCTTCAGTTCAAAGGCAGCAAATTCACATGGTGCAACATGCAGGACGGCGACCGCCGTCAATACTCCCGTCTGGACAGAGCCCTCACCAACGCGCGTTGGCACAGTATGAGAATCAGCTCCACCCTGACCCACCTCAACTCCACCGAATCCGACCACGCCCCTATCCTGCTGGAAATCAAAAACAGATCCATCCCATCTAAAAAGAACTTCCAATTCCTCGACTTTTGGACCGACCACCCACAATTCTTGAGCATCGTGGCAGAGGCGTGGCACAGTCAGGACTCCCCTCATCCCCTCACTCGGGTCAGCAACAAGCTCAAAGCCACCAGGAAAGCTCTTTCTAATTGGAGCAAACAAGCATTCGGGGACATCTTCCAAGCGATACGCATCGCAGAGGACGATGTCACCCGAGCTGAAGCTTTATTCCTCTCCGACCGATCCCCTGCGGCGAGGAGAGCTATGAACCTTACCAAGGCTATTCTCAAATTCAGGCTCAAAGTTGAAACCGACTTTTGGAAGCAGAAAGCCAGACTGAAATGGGACAGCGACGGGGATAAAAACTCTAAATATTTCCACGCCTGCGTCAACGGCAAAAGAAACAAACTTTCGATTCATCATATCACTGACGAACAAGGTACCATCAGATCAGACCACAAGGGGATCCAAGAGGCGGCCGCAGATTTCTACACCAAATTATTCTCCAAGGAGAGGATCTTCAAAGATAACTCATTCCTTGACCAAATCCCCACCATCATTAACGACTCCGACAATGCTCTGCTGGAGCGCCCTCTGTCCAAACAGGAAGTGAAAGACGCGGTTTGGGCTTTGAACGCGCATAGCACCCCCGGCCCGGATGGCTTTTAGGGCACTTTCTTCCGTACCTGCTGGAATATTATCAAGCAGGACATCATCGCAGCGGCGATCGCCTTCCTCGAAGGAGCTCCTTACCCTAAAGCAATATCTAGCGCCAATCTCATCCTCATCCCGAAAAAAGATAACCCCAACTCCTTCCGCGACCTCCGACCCATCAGTCTTTGTACATTCACCAACAAAATCATCTCCAAGATCATCGCATCCAGAATGACTGAAACCCTCCCCAAAATCATCTCGGAAGAGCAAAGCGGATTCGTTCGCGGTAGAAACATCCAAGACAACATCATGCTGGCCCAGGAACTTATCACCTGCATGAAATTTCCGGCTAGAGGGGGCAACATCGCCATCAAAATTGACATGGAAAAAGCATACGACAGACTAGATTGGCAATTCATGATCTGGGTCTTCAGAGCATTCGGTTTCTCCGAGAATTGGACCAACATCGTGTGGAGATCCATCAGCAACTCATGGTTCTCTACAGTCATCAACGGCCAATCTGAGGGATTTTTCAAATCTAGCCGAGGAATCAGACATGGCGATCCCCTATCATCCACGATCTTTATAATTGCAGCCGACGCCCTGAGCAGAAACCTCAACAACATGGTTAACATCCCCAACTTCCAGCAATACCACACTGCAAGCGGATGCCCCACCATCACCCACCTGGCTTTTGCCGACGATCTTCTCATCTTCTCTTCCGGGGACGTCGGATCAATGGAGGTGGTTTACACCACCCTGGCGAGGTACTCCAGATGCTTCGGCCAGAAGATTAACCTATCCAAGAGTACCATCTACTCCCACCATAGCTTCAAAATCGAGAACGCGACCAGACTCACCAACCTCACCTCCATTGCGGTGGCTCATCCTCCTTTCAACTACCTCGGTGCCCCCCTGGCATACGGGAAATCTAACGCCAGCATCTACGAGAACTTGATCACCAAAATCAGGAACAAGATCGCAGGATGGCATAATACAACCCTTTCTCCAGGCGGGAAAATAATCCTCATCAAACATGTGCTCAACTCCGTCCCCATCCATACCCTAGCAGCCTACTCTCTGACCAGGAAGGTTATCATGTCAATTGAACAAATCTTTTACAACTTCTTCTGGGGGCACAACAAGGGGCAAGACAAACACAACTGGACCAGTTGGGACACTATGGCTTCCCCAACTGCTAACGGCGGGCTTGGATTCACCAAACTCGATCACATCGTCAAAGCTTTTTCAATGAAACTGTGGTGGAAATTACGCACAAGCAATAACCTGTGGACCAAGTTTATGAAGGCCAGGTACTTCAGACACATCCATCCTGCGACAGCCACTGCTAACAGCAGATCCTCCGCGGCTTGGCGTCGTATTTTACGTGGCCGAGAACTGGCCGAACCCGCGATCAGACTACATCTGGGTAATGGCGAGTCCAACCCATTCCTGGAAAGGTGGATAGGTGACTGCCTTATCCCGAATATTACCGATTCCTCGAGAAATAGCAGGATCAAAGACCTGTGGAATCCCACCAACAACGTTTGGAATTGGGACAGAATCCGAGACTGGTCTGGCAATGAAATAGTTGACAACATTCGCCAGCACGGTCTTTCCATCGGTATCGACGCTGACCAGCTGAGGTGGTCACTAGCAGCTTCTGGTGCTTTCTCGGTACGATCGGCTAGACTCTCGATCCAAGATAACGGCCCTGACCTTTTCATTGCGCGTTATTGGAACTCTTGCATCCCTAAGAAATGGTCATTCCTCCTGTGGAAAGTCATGAGAGAGAAACTTCCCACTGACGATACCCTTAACTCCATCGGTATTAGCCTGGCGTCTGCTTGTAACTGTTGCATCGAGCGTCAGACGGAGACTATCGATCACATCTTCAGGGAAGGAAGCCTCCTTGACAAAATCTGGAGCACCTTCAATCACAATTACAATACCTCTCCAGACGACGGGCGCTTTATCGATCTTCTGGCTCACTGGGGCAACGCTTCCTACGGCCACCAGATCGTTGCAGCGGCCGCCACCTGGGCTATCTGGAAAAATTGTAACAAAACGAGATACGAGGGACACCAATACTCTGCCGATCAGCTGATCCGGGAGATTCACCGGCAATGTGGCAAACGGAGCTCCCTTTGTTCCTACAGAACTCCAGCTTTCGGGCAATCGTTCTTCTTTTAGTTTTGACGGTCGAGTCTGGCCTTTTCCCCTGTCTTTCCCTTTTGGTATACTTTTGTCTTGTATACGTGTCAGGCTTCAGCTTTTGAGCCTTATTTTTTAATAAAAGGGGGTTTCTTTAAAAAAATAAAAAATAAATAATATATATATATATATATATATATATATATATATAGAAAAAAATAAAAAAGGGAAAAGGTTTCTGTTACTGTAGCAGCAGCTACAGTAACGAAATAAGCCCGAGCCCCTGTTATTTTCGCTGAAGCCGAATGCAAGGAAAGGAGATTTCAACTTTTGATTTGAATCAAAATCAATCTAAGATTTCATCCAAACTTTTCTTATGAAACCAAATCCAATAGGATTGCTATCAATCGAAATTCAAACCTGATTCGAATTGGATGGATAAAACCATCTCGGATTCGAAGATCCGAGTATATACATCTGACTCTTGAAACCGAAAGGGAACTCTGAACTTGCGATTACCCTGTAAATCTCTCGACCCAGAGCAAGCGTCGACCACAGGCGCTCCCTCTTGCCTACATGCAAGCCACCACCGTCGACCGGACCGCCGTCGGGCTCCCAAATCCCGACTGCAACAGAACAAAACCCTTGTTTCGAGACCGCAAGGTAACCCACTTCTCACTCTCCTTTCTCCATCTACGTTAGATCGTTTTTGAATGTGTGAATTCTTGTTAGAAGCCCCCATGATCCTCTTCGAATCTCATCAGAAGGATTTCGACATCGCACCCAGGATTGACCTCGAGATTGATGCAAAGTCGAGCGCTCACTGCTCAAAAAATAGGGCATAAGGCTAAGTAAAATCTCAACTGTAGGGTCAATTTTTATTCTTTACATTAGGGTTTAATAGAAAATAATTACAAACAGTGGAGGATAACCTATACGAGAGTTGAATCCAACTTATAGAACTTAATCTCGTTAATTACGTAGGAAGTTAATTGATTGCAAAGTTGGAAGAAAAAACCACCTTTAAAAACTATGATTTTTATAAAAACCCCTCGATACGGCGTACGCCCCGATAAACCGGGCGACGTGGTCACGCACTATACGTATCGAAAGGTGAGTATGGGTGTTGCTGACATGTGGGAACTGACGGGGATCGATTTCTTTGCGTGTGTGCGACGAAATTAGTACGTATCCGTCAAGATACTGTGGACACACACAAAAAAGAAGAATAAAATCCTGTCTTTTCTTTTATTGGTGCAAGGCACCACAAATCGAGTACGCCTGAGAGATCCTGCGCTGAGGATCTCCGAGTACAAAAAAGAATTCTGGGGAATGGGACGATGGAGATCGAGCTGCAGTTGCTTCTTTACTCCGTTGACACTCCGATTACAAAAGTAGGAGAAAACCTAAGAAAATTGCTAACTCTCGGCTCACTGGCAAGAAGTGCAGCAATATGGCTCTTAAAAATGCTCTACGTCCTCTTGTTTTAAAGAGGGGTGAGGCCCCTCTTTTATAGTCGTTTTTGAGCTGGAATGATGTTATGCGCCCACAAGAGAAAACACACTGGTTCTTATGTGGGCACATAGTCCTACTTTGGGCGCATAGGGTGTAGGCGCATACATGCTGCAAGATCGTGGGTTGGTCGTGGTGTTGACGTGGCCGCATGCTTCGGTGCACAACTGCTCATGGAGACTGACGTGGCCATGCACTTCGGTACACGTTTTGATCATGGCTTTGATTGAGTCAGGCTTGGGTGCATAGCCATGTCTCAGGCTATGCGCCCTCCTTTCGGAGGAGCTAGTCTTGAGCGCATGGAGCTATACTGACTGGGCACATAGTGCTTCATTGAGTGGGCGTATAGAGTTACACTGACTGGGCGCATGGAGCTTCACTTGTCTTGGGCGCATGGAGCTATATTTGCTAAAATTTTTTCATGCTTCTACAGGACCCCTTCAAAGTTTTCGACACTTGAACAAGTTCAAAATACTTTGAAAGAAGCATGGATCGTCTTCTCGCGAGGCAATGGGCGCATAGCACGGCCCTCTTCTTTAGGCGCATAGTATTTGGCCAGTCTGTCAGGGAGATACGACTGTTGAGATTTTTTTCAAAATTTGAACTGACAGATTCATTAGAACAGAATTTGAAGCGATCCATCTTTTATGTGCCGTCCACGTCAGCAAGAGACAGTCGCATAGTATGCAGAGAGCTGGTCCTTCACGTGGGCACATAGGCTGCAGTGGGCGCATACACCACAATAGGCGCATACAGTATATGGGTGCATATATAGGAACCCATGCCTATAAATAGACCCTGGGAGAGAGAAAATTCATTATTTCTTTTTCTTCGAATTTTTCAGAAAACTCTTCGTCTTCTTCCTTTGAGAATCATGTCTCCCAAGGCCGCCAAGAGATCCGCGAAGGGCAAGAGGACTGCGTCGAGTGGCTCTCCTCCTGCGACAGAGTCCTCGGTAGTCCAGGACCCGATTTTGGGTGAGGGCATGCTTCAAAAAACGAAGTCTCGAGCGTTAATTTGTGACGCTCGGACTTCTCTTCTGCTTGGGCGCTTGCGTCTAGGTCAACGTACTTTCTGTGAGCGTTACTATGCACCTACATCAGTCATGTACCAACATCGTGGTGTGCTATGCGCCTACGTGTTGCCATGTTTATGTGCCCTTTAAGCTGTGGCACGTTACTGTCCGAGAGTCATGCGCCCGTATGTCTTGTTTTGGGCGCATATCCCTTTGGGCGTATTGGAGTCTTCAAGACTTAGTTTTTTCCTACAGATTTCTGAGTCTGACTTTCTCTTTTATCTTTGATTCTTGCAGCATCCATGCCGAAGGCTGAGACCGTTGTGAAGGAAGAGATGCTACCTTCTTTCATCAAACCAGAGCCACCGTTCGTGAAGGAGGAGGTGATACCAAAAATTGAAGTAAAAGAAGAGCTGGCGCCTTTCGGGGAGGGAATTACTCCTAAGATTGAAGCTGCTGTAAAGGAGGAGCCCAAGTCTGAGTGTAGTAGCACTGGGAATTCTGACCCTCCTGCCTCGGCCGAGACCTTAATCAAATAGATCCTTCATATACGAAATGGTTGAGGGAATGGTATATGCCCCGACACAACTAGAATCCACGGGTTCCCATAAATGTCCGTATTTTGTCTTGGTATTTCTGTCTGTCTTTAGCTTTATGTTTTACTTCTTTTGGACATAAAATGTAATCCTCTACTTCTTGCCCAAATGAAGAGATAGAGAACTTTTTGTTTTGCTCATGAGATGTAGCCCTGTGAATGTAACTAATTTTGAATAAACAGAATGCATTCACTCCATTCTTTGTTTGTGGTATTTGTGGTGCTTGTATTAGGGGGTCTAATACAATATTTGTGCAAAGGGTATCCCACTGGAGGATCCTCCTCCTCTTTTTTATTTGGATCCATTGCCCATTTGAGCATCTTGGGAAAACGAGCAAATAGATTTGAAACAAAAATCCAACAGAGGTAATATGGTCGTGATAGGTTTTGTGGTCTTAACATCGTATCTTTTATCCCGGGTTGGGTACAGGTGTCAAGTCGAAAGACTATCGGTATCAGAGGTAATGTGGACGTGACACATGATAATCAGGAGCAGTTTTTGGTGGAATAGATTTTCTTGTCAAGTTTAGCTTCTTGTCAGGTATCCCTTCCTGGAGCGGAAGAGACTTTCCAAGCTTCCTCCCTGACGACCTCCACCAAAGATGACGAGATAGCCTAGCAAGTCGTCAGAGCTTTCTATTCTGTACTGAAAGTGAAGCTTCCTGGAGTCTTGAATCGAAATGCCACCTTCGGCCCTATGAAGGCTGTCGTCGAATGTCAAGTGGCGGCCCTCGAGAGCATTGTCGGCTACGAAGAGCGGTCCAATACTCTGAGGAAAGTTCTGAACAACCTGGAGGGTCAAGTGGCCAGGTTTCGAGATGCCAAATAGCGGAGCCCGACGTCACTGTTCCGCGTAGAGGAAGAGGCTTTGATGACAGCTTTTGCGGAGGAGAAGGCTACCTTTCAGGCAAGGAAGGACACCCTTATTTAGGAGATTGGTGAGCTAGCTGACCAATACAACCAGTTCAACGCTGCAAGTGAGGCACGTGCTGTCTCGAAGAATATGCTGGCTATGCAGATCACTGAGAAGCACAATCACATTGCGCAGATCATGAATGAGATCGCCCAGTTGGAAGTTGACTTGAGGGCGATGTCATCTGAACAAGAGGATTATCTCTCCCAGGCTGCCATGACTGCCACCGCTTCTGCCCGTTTAGAAGAGCAGCTGGTTTGGTTGGAGGAAGAGCATCTTGATCTGGTCCTCTTTGAAGATGAAGCCGCTCGTCAAGAGGAAGCACGGTATCGAGCTGCTGTAAAATCTGAAGCCGAGATTGTTGCTCTGAGGGACAACATAAACCGCCTGTGTATCCCGTAGATTTTTGTAATTCTTTTTTCTTTTTTGGCCGTCACGGCTCTTGTACCTTCTTTTCCGTCTTTTGATAGACGTTTAAGTACTGAATAAAGAATCTTTTCAGAAGTGAATGTGGTTTTGTGAAATATCGATGCTAGAGGTAATGTGGACGTAGCAAGGATATTTCTGATGGGTATTCCACTGGGGAAATTTTTTGTGGACCTATTATCTGTTTTATATTCGAATAATTAGAATATAGATAATAAGTTGAATGAAGCTGCTAGTAGAGGTAATATGGACGTAATAGCAGAGGATGTTCTATATTTGACTAGAGGTAATATAGACATGGAAAGATATATAGCATTAGGGAGGAGTGGATAGTTCAGAGGTAGTATGGACATGACTATCTTTGATGAATACTTTGCTCAAAGGTTATGTGTATGTGGCAAAACATTTGATCATTCCGCTGGGGAAATAATTATCGAAAAACAATTCAGAGGTAATAGGGATGTGATTTGTTTTCATCAAACCGAGTTTAGACAGAGTCGAAAATGGAAATGATTCCACTGGAAAAATATTTAGAGGACCTATTATCCAGGGCGTATTAAAGACTCTTGAAATACGGATAATAGTTAGATAGTTTTTTTTTTTGAATCATATAAACATCGTACTGTACATTTACATAACTAAACATATGTGAACGAAAAGAGGTTACACATAATATTTTTTCAGGAACTTGCCGTTGATAGGCATCATGAGCAAGTCACCGTCATGTTTGGTCAGCCGGTACGCACCGTTAGAATACACCGATTCTATGACGAAAGGACCTTCCCATTTAGGCTGAAATTTCCTTTTTGTTTTGGGTGTCATGACCATCGATCTTCTCACTGCTAGGACCAGATCACCGACTTGGAAGATCCTTTCTTTCACCTTTTTGTTGAAAGCTCTGGAAAGGCGTACTTGGTATAGCTCAATACGCTGTTGAGCTAATAGGCATTTTTCGTCTAACGCTTCGAGCTCTTAGAGTCGCAGACGGTATCCCTCTTCAGTAGTCAGCTCGCTGGCTAGGGCTACCCGAAGGGAAGGAATCTGGATTTCTAGAGGAAGAACTGCTTCGCTCCCATAAAACAGAGAGAATGGCGTACTGCCTGTTGGAGTCCGGACCGTTGTGCGATAGGCCCATAGACATTCACCGAGCTTCTCATTCCAATCGTGCTTGTTTGAAGACACGAACTTCTTGATAAGTTTTATGATAGTATTATTGAAGGCTTCTACTAGCCCGTTCGCCGCTGGATTGTAGGCAGTAGAGGCTACTTTCTGGATTCGATTCTTGTCGCAGAACCGATAGAATACATGACTTGCGAACTGTGGACCATTGTCATGGATGATCCTGTGAGGTAAGCCAAAGCGGTAGATGACGTGATGTTTGATGAAACTGATCACGTTTGATGTCTTTACTTTGGTGAGCGGTATAGCTTCCGTCCATTTGGAGAAGTAATCGGTTATAGCTAGGATGAACCGATGTCCTTTGGAGGATGGTGGACTGATAGGTCCTATGACGTCCATGCCCCAGGCTTCAAATGGCCAAGATGCTATTATCGGGTGTAGAAACTCCGAAGGTTGATGAATAAAATCAGCATAGAACTGGCAAGCTCTATACTTTTTTGCATATTCAACAACATCCGCTGTCATTGTAGGCCAGTAATAACCCATTCGTTTGAGGCGATCTTATAATTTAGGGCCTGGTTGATGTATACCACAAACTCCATCGTGAGCCTCCCGGAGTGCATGCTTGGCTTCTGTGTCTGATAAGCATCGTAACAGTAGCCCGTCATAAGAGCGTCGGTATAACATCTTGGTAGCTGTGTCATAGTAAAATCTGAAGGATCGCCTTTGGATGGATACTACCTCCTTCGGGTCCTCGGGGAGGATTCCATAAACAACATAGTCTATGAAGGGAAATCTCCAGCCTTTAGCATCGATGTTTGTTTTCGCTGTATAACTGTGATGAATTGTAAGGCATCTTTCACACAGAATAGTTCTTAACCAGACACTGTGATCGACTACTGAGTATTGGTAAAAACGGTCAAGGAAGAAGCGAGACCGGCTAGAGCGTTTGCTTCTATATTCTGTAGTCGAGGCACGTGCTCGATGAAGAATCCCGCGAAAGTAGACGCCAGCTCGATTGTTGCTCTGTGGTAGAAGATGAGATCTTCGTGGCAAACTTCATAATCCCCTCAGACCTGACTAACTATTAGCTTGAAATCGTCGTAAGCCTCTAGATAGTCAACTTCCAGTTGCTTTGCCAGTTGTAGGCCGATTAATAGGGAATTATATTCGGCCACATTGTTGGTGCATGGTTCCACGAGAGAATATGCACGGTGTATAACCAGATGATCATGTGACATGAGCACGATACCTACTCCAGCCATAATATTCCTTTTGGGTCCTGTTCTTGATGCGCAGTCGAAGAACATTCACCAAATGGGGATTTCTTCAGTTGCAACATTAGACTCCACCACTTTGTCGGGGATTTCGTCGTAGAGTTTGGACGATTCCGGCACCGGATGAGTTGCTAGGAAATTAGCTAATGCTTGGCCTTTGACTGCCTTCTGATGAACGAAGATCATATCGTACGGAGTCTGCAGCATTGCCCATGTAGCTAAACGGGAATTGAGAGAGCCCGGTTTAGTCATGAGTATCCTGAGATGGTTGACTTTAGATATAATGTGGATAGTCTGCCCAGACACATAGTGGCACGTCTTCTAGATGGCAAATACTAGTACAAGACATTCCTTCTCCATCGGTGTGTATCTGTGCTCGGCACCCACCATTCTGCAGCTGAGGTAGTAAATTGCTTGCTCATGGCCGCCTTCGTTCTTCTGAGCTAAGAGGGCGCCAAGAGAATGATCCACAGCGCAGACATATAGTAAGAAGGGTTTCCCCATTATTGGAGCAACCAATACTAGAGGGCTTGTAAGATACGCCTTGATGTCGTCGAATGCGCGTTGACATTGTTTAGTCCAGACGAAAGATACGCCTTTCTTCATGAGCTGAGTGAATGGTTGACACCTTCCAGAGAGGTTCGAGATGAATCGTCCGATGTAGGCTAGCCTTCCTTGTAGTCTGCATAGCACTTTGAGGTTTCTTGGAGGATGCATGTCGAAAATAGCCTTCACTTTCTCTGGGTCCAGATGTATACCCTTTGAAGTGATGACGAAACTAAGGAACTTGCCGCTGAAGACTCCCAGAAAAGACTTGGTTGGTTTTATCTTGAGTTGGTGTGCACGCATTAGTTCGAACACCATTCTCAAGTCGTGGAGGTGGTTGCCCTTGAGACGGCTTTTGACCGCGATATCGTCTACGTAGTACTCCACAATTTTGTACAAATGATCATGAAAAATTGTGTTCATGGCTCGCTGGTATGTTTCCCCTATATTCTTCAATCCGAAGGGCATCACCGTATAGCAGTATACCCCCAACGGTGTTCGAAAAGATGTGTGCTTCTCGTCGTCGGGGAACATCTTGATCTGGTTGTAGCCTGAGAACCCATCCATGAAGCACATCCGCTCAAAACCGCAAGTATTATTGATCATTACGTCAGTGATCGGTAGCGGGAACTCATCTTTCGGACATGCAGAGTTCAAATCACGGTAGTCGATATAGACTCAAACTTTACCGTTCTTTTTCATGACCGAAACGATGTTGGCAACCCAGTCTGGGTGTTGTTCCTCGCGAATGAATCCACTAGCAATGAGCTTCTTGACTTCATTCTCGATGGCTTCCATGACGTCTGGTCAGAATCGTCGTTGTTGCTGTTTCACTGGCTTAGCTTTAGACGAGATGTCCAGGCGATGCATGACAACTTTAGAGTCCAAGCCTGGCATATTTTCATAGCTCCATACGAAGACGTCGATGTATTTTCTTATAAGCTATATAAGAGATTGGCGTTCATCGCCAGATAGGCTTTTGCTGATGAAGATAGGTTTGAAGGATGCTTCATCTCCTAGATTGACTTGGATGACCTCATCTTCGGTAGGTGGTTCCCATTGTTCGAAGTGCAGCTCCCACCTGGTGTCCATCTTTTGAGTCTATTGTTCGAGTTCGATTGATTGGACATCGTTGTTTCATTTAACAAAATGCCTTGAAATCGGATTTTGAAAATAAAACGAGAAAAAGTACAAGAAGTACAAATTTGATTCTGGGGAAGTATTGCTATGGAAGTCTGATTCGTAAATGATCACTTTATTCCTTGGACCATATGATGATGATGAAGATCACTGCTTGAAGTAGAACAACTGGAAGAACTAAGTCACCAGAAAGGTATCGACGCACTTGGGCACTGATGGCGAGGCCGAATGCTTTCCTGCTTTGCTTTACTCTGTTATGAAAGAAAGGTTAAAGAAGAATGCTTTGGAGAATCAAAACCTCTAAGTTCTGATCTCTGTATTCTCTCCTGTCTCCGTGTCCCCGTGTTATGAGAAAAATAAGTCTATTTATAGACTTGGGCTCTTGTGCGTAAAAATTCAGCAAAAGTTCCATCTTTATGCTAACAACTGCCACCCATGATCGAAGCCATCCTCTGCATATGTTGACATGTGTCCCCTCATTTCAGTAAGAATAGGATGCATGTACACACGTTCTTCGAGAAGAATGGCATGAAAGCCACGTAGGCAGACCACGTTCCAAGCTGGTGGAGGAGAATAGGGCGTAAAAATAGCCCCAATGTACTTTGAGCGTAAAGCAGTAGATTAGGCATAAAATAGCCTTGACATAGACTTCCCGCGTAAAGTGGTTGTTAAATAACCTTGAGCGTAAAAGTAGCTCAAATAGACTTTACGCACACGTCAGCTGTTGAGCGTAAAAGCTCGTATAGTCTTCGTGCGTAAAAGAAGCCATAGTGTGAGCGTAAAGTAGCTCAATCCACATACTAAACGACAACATTGGTCTCTGTATAAAACAAATCCCTTTGTGATATATGCCATCATTAATATCTCCATGTCAGAGTTTGCATTAAATGTGAGATTTGACAGCTTTGTCCAGCGTAAGAGTGGCTGATCTGTCATTGGCGTAAAATCATGGGTGTAGACCCGAGCGTAAAATGATCTGCCTGCTTTAGGCGTAAAGTGATTAGCCTTGTCTTGGGCGTAAAGAGATTAACCGCTCTGCTTGGCGTAAAATAGATCACTTATGAATGAAATGATCCATCTCTTTGACTCTTTCTCTGAAGCACTTTTTACGCTCCTACAAGACCCCCCTTCAAAGTTTTCAAATATCTCCAAAATTTGAAACACTTTGAACAGAAGCGTAAAAATTGAGTTTTGACCAGTCAGCGTAAAATTTGGGATACGCAACAGTTATCCGCATAAAAGCGTGGATGTCCAACAGTCAGTGCAATTTTCAATAGTGTCGGTCAACACTCAATCGTCACAATGAATTTCTTTCTCGAGACTTTCAAATGCCTTTTCGTTTCCCCGAGTTTACATTAATAATGAGTAGTTTCCAAAGAGGAATATAGAGAGTTGATTTAACCGTATAAATGAGGAGAAATTCTTCACTCTTGTCATTCATCTCCATAGTGACATGGCGCCCAAGAAGGAGATTAACAATAAAGAGGCTTCGGGCTCAAGGATTGACTTTGAGCGAGCACGCAACTTTGTAGCGTGCTTCGGATTAACTCCAGCAGTCTTCAGTCGCATCGATGGTGGTCCCCCGACTGTATATGAGGGCTCAGGAGATGCAGAAGCATTTTTAAATCTGATGCGTCGCTCCGGGATTCACAACATGCGTGAGTTAGGTGCCTCCCTTCGTCAGTCCAACGAAGGAGAGAGAAAATAAAATTCCATGTATTGCGACTCTCTTATATGTAGGGGTCCACTTCCCCCCTTTTTATAAATAAAGTTTTGATGTTAATCTCATCTGTTGATACATAGAACTGTTCAACACTTTTTTTGACTGCTTCTATGGTTGTTCATTCCCAAGAAACAAACCGACACGTGGCGTCTGTCTTGTGGTTACGAGAGCCTTTCAATAGGATCTCTTTCCGAAATAGACTCCCAACAGTTTCTTCAGTCTTTATAAATAGCCGATAATGTCTCATCTATTCTCCTTCTCATTCCTCTGAATATAACTTTCTGCAATATCGTTCTCCAACAAGTGACAATGGCGATGCTTTCCAATGGCGTTCCTTTGTACGCCCAATCACCAGATGTAGCTTCATCCACTATTAGAGCCAAACCATTTGACCTAAGTGGTAAATCTGATCGTAAGCAATCATCTGCCATTTGAATTTTCTGAAGTAGTGGCGTAAAAAGCCTTGCTGAATAGTGGTATATCTGAAGCACCGGCGTAAAAGCCTTACTGAAGCATTAGCGTAAAAGCCTTGCTGAAGCACTAGCGTAAAAGCCTTGCTGAATTGTGATATACCTGAAGCACTGGCGTAAAAAGCCTTGTCATCTGTTTTTAGTTAGCGTTTAATACGCATCTGATGATACTTCTGTTGTTTTCTGCAGAAGTTTGGCTGAAGAGCTTTTCCAAAACCGGTATTGGTGACGTTGGCACTGTGAAGAGCGTCCTTCTGACATCAACATCGGGGAGCTCATGCACTTTTGATGCGCAAATCAGACAACTCAGAACTCTTCGTGAGATAAAAGGGTCTTCCTCTGTTGGTAGGAAGAGCCTTTATACACGGAGAGTTGGATGGTGGAGTCAACTCTACCCCGAGAAATCGGGTAGTAGAGTTACTTTCACGGCAGAACTAGGAATTGTATCCCAATGCTGGATACATTCCTATCTCCTTTGAGGTGCCGTCACTCCTCCACCAGTTGTATTGGCAGCAACACGCCTTCGGGCTGCCATACCCTGGGGTTCTCCTCTCGTCTGAGAGAGAAGACCGGAGTTTGATTCCTACTGTTCTGGTCGCCACTGAGGCTCAGACAGCAAGGAATTGACACCAACAATAAATTCGACAAAGAAGATCCGAAGAAGAAATAGATCTCCATTAGGTTATCGTTGTGTGTATAGAATGAAAATCCAAGATGTAATAGATTTCCATTATGATTTGTAAGAAAGTCTAAGAAATGTAATAGACTTTTATGATATGAGAATGGAAATGATAATTTTTCTATGCTCAATGATTTGTATCTATCTAGATGAAATATGGACATGATAGATAATAAAATCTTGTTTTCTGTTTTTAGAGTATACAATACTATCAGAGGTAATATGGACATGATAGTATGTAAGAACTCAAAAGAAAATTAGATTAATATCTATGCAGAGGTCAAAATGGAAATGATAGATAGGAAAAGAAGGTGGATTTAGAATTTATCCAGAGGTTATGAAAATATGATAAATAACGAATCCCACTTTTTTTAAAAATAGAAGACCTCTCCCAGGAGACAAGAAATCAGCTTAACCAAACCTTGGTAGCTGGGGACTAAGGAGACAGATGTCATGAGCATATAAGTCCATCTTAATGTATGAATGAATCATAATTTTCGGGAAAAGAAAACATTGATTTGATTCCGTAATTAAATGAATGAACCCGATAGAACGAATGGACAGGTCTTTTCGGGAATGAAAAGTTGTTCTCAATCTCAAAGACCGGTTCATCAACAGTCCTCTTCTATAAATAGGCGAGAACTTTCTGTAATCATTTCATTCTTATTTCTACTTTCCCATTGAAAATGTCTTCCGAAGATGTACCGCAAAAGAATGAAGTCTCCAGGAAAATTGAGGACGTCACTGAGATGTGTCCCGTTGAGCCAACAGTGGCAGGCCCGACTCAAGTAGGCAACAGCTCTTCTATGCCCAAGCCACCACAAGAAAACCTTACGTTTTTAGTAGAGCCAGGAAAAACTCCTGAAGAAGCAGCACTGAGGATGGCCGCCTGCAGGTTTTTTATGAACTCAGGCAACAATGCCTTCGAGACATTAACTGACTATGTATTCAATAAGGGAGGCAGTGGTCCTCGTCCTTGACCTTTTGTTTTGAACAAAAATAGTAATAAAAGAAACATTATTTTTATTCTGTCTTCCCTCCCTTTTTTTTATACATAGTATTTCCTAAGAAATTTGCCATTGATTGGCATCATGAGCAGATCTCCATTGGGCTTTGATAACCGATAGACGCCATTGGAAAACACGGACTCAATTACATAAGGGCCTTCCCATTTTGCTTGGAATTTCCCTTTACTTTTATGAGTCATCACCATCGGTCTCCGAACGGCTAATACAAGTTCGCCAACTTTGAATACCCTCTCTTTAACTTTACGATTGAAAGTTCGAGATATGCGGGCTTGATATAGTTCAATGTGCTGTTGTGCTTGAAGTCGTTTCTCATCCAATCCTTCAAGTTCTTGGAGTCGTAAGCGATCATTATTCTCTGTAGTTAGCTCATTAGCAATGGCTATTCGTAGAGATAGGATCTGGATTTCCAATGGGAGGACAGCTTCACATCCATAAACCAATAAGAATGGTGTAAAACCGGTAGGTGTCCGGACTGTTGTTCGATAAGCCCATAAACACTCTCCAAGTTTCTCATTCCAATCACGTTTATTAAAAGAGACAAAATTTTTGAGAAGTTTAATGATCGTCTTATTGAAAGCTTCGGCTAAACCATTAGCAGCTGGATTATAAGCCGTAGAAGCCAAATTCTGAATTCAATTCTTGTCATAGAATCGATAAAATGCCTGACTAGCAAATTGTGGACCATTGTCATGAATTATCCGTCGAGGAATCCCGAAGCGATAAATGACATGGTGCTTGATAAAGCTGATCACATTAGATGTTTTCACTTCCGCAAGGGGAACTGCTTCTGCCCACTTAGAAAAGTAATATGTTATAGCTAATATGAACCAATGTCCTTTAATAGAAGGAGGATTAATATGACCAATGACATCCATACCCCAAGCTTCGAAGGGCCAAGAGGCTGCTGTAGGATGTAGAAATTCAGATGGTTGATGAATAAAATCAGCATAAATCTGACATGCTTTACATCTTCTGGCATAGTCTACAGCATCTGCTATCATAGAAGGCCAATAATACCCCATTCTTCGAGTGCGATCTTGTAATTTAGGACCCGGTTGATGAGCACCACAAATACCATCATGAGCTTTTCGCAGTGTTTGTTTAGCTTCACTTTCTGAGAGACAACGCAGTAAGAGTCCATCATAGGAACGACGGTATAGCATATGTAAAGACGAATCATAATAAAACCGAAACGATCGTCTTTTGATTGATGCAGCTTCTTTTGGATCTTCAGGCAAAATCCCATGAACTGCATAATCAACGAATGGAGTTCTCCAATCCTTATGCTGGGAATTTGACTCTGTAGTATAACTTTGTTCAATGTACAAATTATTCTTGACACAGAACAAGTCTCGATCCAACAAAGTAATTGTATTTTGCCTTCGGATTGGAACAGCTAGGTCTGCAGCTAAACTAACAAGAGCATCAGCTTCCACATTCTGAGAGTGTGGTACAAACTCAATGAAGATTCCTTTGAATGAAAGGACCAGTTCAACTACCACTTGATGATAAGGAATGAGATCAGGATTTCTGACCTCATAAGCCCTCTAACTTGATTAACAATCAATTGAGAATCTCCATAAGCTTCTAGGAACTCAATATCTAGTTGTTTTGCTACTTGGAGACCTATCAATAGAGCATTATATTCTGCTACATTGTTGGAGCATGGCTCATTGAGAGAATATGCACGGTATATGACCATTTTGTCAGGAGAAACCAAGACGATTCCTACCCTAGAGACAATATTGCCTTTAGGTCCTACTCGTGATGCCCCATCAAAATATAATTACCATATATCATTCTTCAAAGTCAGGTTACAATCCACGACTTCATCTGGAATGTCCTCATATAATTTTGATGTTTCAGGTATAGGGTGAGCAGCTAAGAAATCGGCTAATGCTTGACCCTTTATTGATTTCTGAGGTACATAAACCATGTCATAAGGAGTAAGCAACATCGTCCAGGTGGCCGGCCTGGAGTTAAGAATGCTAGGTTTTCTCATCAATACCCGAATGGGATTTATTCTGGAGATGACATGAATAGTCTGTCCTGTCACATAATGTCTTGTCTTTTGGACGGCAAAAACCAAAGTTAGACATTCTTTTTCCATAGGAGTATACCTGTGTTCAGCTCCGACCATCATTCTGCTCAGATAATATATTGCTTGCTCATGACCCATATCACTTTTCTGTGCAAGAAGAGCGCCAAGTGAATGATCCAAGGCTCGAACATATAGCAAAAACGGCCTTCCTACCACCGGAGGTACCAGAACAGGTAGGTTTGTAAGGTATTGCTTAATGTCATTGAAGGCTTTCTGACACGCTTCATCCCAAACAAAAGATACGCCTTTCTTTAATAGACGGGAGAAAGGTTGACATCTCCCAGAAAGATTAGATATAAATCTTCTAATATAAGCAATACGACCATGAAAGCCACGGAGTTCTTTCAGATTACGAGGAGGATGCATTTCAAGAATTGCTTTAATCTTATCAGGATCGACGTGGATACCCTGAGAAGTAATGACAAATCCTAAAAATTTGCCACTGGAAACCCCTAAGAAAGACTTAGTAGGGTTCATTTTCAATTGATGCCGGCGCATCAACTCAAATACTGTCCTCAAGTCCTGAATGTGATCATCCTTTGATCGACTTTTAACAGCAATGTCATCTACATAGCATTCAGCTATCTTCCGTAGATGTTCTTGAAAGATGTTTCTCATAGCCCGTTGATACGTGGCACCGGCATTTTTAAGACCAAACGACATAACTGTATAGCAGTAGACCCCAAGGGGTGTACGAAAAGCGGTATGTTTCTCATCTTCTGGATGCATCTTGATCTGATTGTACCCTGAGAATCCGTCCATGAAAGACATGCGTTCAAAACCACATGTATTGTCTATCATGACATCAGTAATTGGAAGTAGAAATTTGTCCTTTGGACAAGCTGCATTAAGATCTCGATAATCTATACAAACTTGGACTTTTCCATTCTTCTTCATGACAGGAACAATATTGGCAACCCAATCTGGGTGTTGCTCTTCACGAACAAATCCACATATGATCAACTTTTTGACTTCTGCTTCAATTGTATCCATCATATCTGGTCTAAAGCGCCGTTGCTGTTTTTTTACAGGCTTGACGTTAGGTAAAACATTGAGTTTATGAGTAGCAACTTTAGGATCTAGGCCTGGCATATCCTCATAACTCCATGCGAAAAAGTCAATATATTCTTTGATAAGTTTTATCAACTGTTCTTTTTCATCTTCAGAAAGATTCTTACTGATGAATATTGGTTTGGACGTAGTTCCATCTCCAACATCAATATAGATAACCTCATCCTCTATAGGTGGCTATTGCTGTTCAAAACGGAGTTCCCACTGAGTATCCATCTGTTGAGCCCAAGGATCATTCTCAAATAGTTTAGATTCATCATCAGTTTGAACCATATTGACTGAAAATACTTGTCCAGATTCATCATATGAGGAACATGACATATCAGTTTCAATGAATTGGACTTCTTCTGAATCCGATGATTGCGAAGAGCTAGAAGAGAATTCTTCTTGTATATCGTCATAAAATATGTGGGACGGATCATATCCCAACCCATGACGAGTCTTTTGGTAAAACGGATCACCACATAATGGTAGTCGTCTACCCTTGCCTTGATTGAGACCTTACATAGTCTTCAAATCATATCCCATGTTCTGGATAATCTTGATAGATTGTTGACTATACTTGTCAATTCGGATTCTTCCCTTGTCTTTATCCTTCAGCTCATCTGCCTGAGCAACAGGGATATTTCTAGCCAGGCCAAACACAATTTAGCGCTTGTTTTTCTTATCAGACGGAACCACGAAATAAGATTCTTCGTGACGTCTAAAAGTTACGCAAGCTTGTGATGAAGCGGCCACAGGTAGAAGATAAGGAGAAGATGTCAGGAACATTTGAGCATAAGGTCCAACATCTACATAAGGAGGGAAAGAATTTTCCTTATGATCGATGTATAAAGTTTCTTCTGGCTCAATATCGTCTTTATATTGATGACTTTGATTATCAAAAGATAAAGTCATTCTTTCGATAAACTTAACAGCCATATACTCGAAAAGGAAATCTTTATTGATATCAAAAAGTATAGAATGATCAATATTTACATCATTTACAATTTGACTGCTACGCTTCGGATTAATCATCAGTGGACCATTATCTGTCTTCTGCGTAGTTTTGCCAAGATTGACAATTAAGGGTGGTTCTGGATCATTCGTACAAGAAGTACGCCCTTTGACCTTGATCATAAAAGGTTGAACTTGGCTCTTAGCAGGAATATTTGTTGATTCCTCAGATGAAGTTTGAGTTCTTTCTTTAACCTTGATTATCAGAGGTTGATCATTGACAGATTGGGATTGGATTCGTCCCTTGACTATGATCTTCAAAGGTTGCTCTTCTGGCGGATCTTCATTAATAGACTGATCCTCAGTAGGTGATTGATCTTCAGCCATGTCTGATATCTCTTTCACATACTCTTGTTTATAAAGCCTTGAATCAGAAAAATAGGCTTCGACACCCTTGAAAGGATTGATATCAGCAAACTCAGTCTTCACAACTCCCTGGGAATCCACATACTTGAAGCATTGGTGGAGAGTTGAAGGTACAATATTGTGCTCATGAATCCATGGTCTTCCCAAAAGGATATTATAGGAGACGTCTGAGTTGATAACATAGAAAGTTACCATGGTTCGAAGATCACCAATCTGAATCTGTAGACGAATCTTCCCCAGTGGTTTACTTTTGCTAGAGTTAAAACCGACTATTGTAGTACTAGTGTAAGTCAAATCACTAGTAGGAATCCTCAGGGGTTTTAGCATACTCTGAAGAATTATGCTAATTGAAGACCCAGGATCAATGTAGATCCTGTCAATCTCAGTAGATCCAATATACCCAGTATAGCACAGAGGCCTGTCATGTTTGTTATGCTTCAACAGCATATCTTCTTGTGTGAAGGTGATATTGGGAATTGCTTCCATCACACTATGACATTGCGGACATGAAACTGGAGTATTATCAGGACTCTGGAGTTGAGCCAAGCATGAATCCGCCTGAAGTAGAGCTTCACTCAAAGTCTCCCTGCTTTCTCTAGAAAGACGAAGCAGTTCAAATATGGATAGTCTAGCTGGGGTATTGGCTAACTGAGCTAGAATATCAAATTTGTAAGGTTTCATCACCACCCCCTGACTGGAAGCAGACTTCAATGGAATGTCAAAGCGTACTGCTTTCTGTTTTTCCTTTTCAACCACAGAAGGTTTAGCAGGAACATGAGAAGGTTGAGCTGGTAGTGTTTCCACTACATCTTCAGCTTCTTTGGAGGATCCCTCATAGTCTTTATGGTACTCTTTTCCGGATCTTGTACCAGCAAAAGTTTTTTTCTCAGACTCAGGAGAAAGAAGTACCATATTACAGGATTTTGTCTTCCCTCTTTTAGTCTTCTTCTTGTGTGGTTTGTTACAAGGAGCTTCAGAACCCAATCCAACAGTGGAATTTTGATTTTGAATCTGTAAAGGAAGTCGTATTCCTTTATCATAATTCAAACCTTCTGCCTTTTGAAAGTCATAACCCATCTTCTTCATGAGATGAACAGATTGCTGACTATAGAAGTGAGTGGGCAGCGGACTTTTGACAAGTGTTTCAACAGAGGAAGAGGAAGAAGCAAGACCTTCTGTAACCACAAGAGAATGAAGAATAGATGTCTCTGTAGTTACGGGAGGAGAAGGATTCGGGATACGAGGAAAAATTCCTGTCGGAGCTTTTTCATAAGCAGCAAAGACTTGTTGTGCCCGATATAAAGGAACACTGTTCATGGCTAACCACTGCTGATGAGTAAGCTTGAGCTTGGTAGGAGGAGTTAGACTTGGAGGACAGATGTTCAGTCTTTCAGTCTATCTTCTAAAGGAAGGCCATCCCATAGATGATCCAAGTCATCAGGATCTGGAATAACATAAGAAATCATGTTGCAGGTTTTGACTTTCTTACCCTTCTTAGATTTTGAAGTTTTACCTTCATTTTCCAATTCAGGCACTAAGTCAGGATGTACCCACATAATTTTACCATTCTTTAGTGTGAGTGACAACAATCCTGCATTTTCTTCTCTGGCAGGCGGGATATTCACGATCTTCATCGTCGCCTTCAGAATTAGGATAATTCCATCTGGGACTTGCTGTGGAGGAAAATCTCCAAACTGAAGAGAAACCATATTGGTCGTAACCGTATGGTCGTCATTGGTTAAAGCAATAGCACCACCATTTATCAGCTCTTGGATTTTCTTTTTTAAGACATAGCAAGCACTGGTAGGATGATTAATGTATCTATGATAGATACAATATTTGGGATTGTCAGTCAGATTCACCTCATTAGGCCTCTTTAGCTCCAGAATCTGAAGTTTACCACTCTTCACCAGACATTAAAATATCCCTGGGATATCACTTTCGTCAAAAGAGTATTCTTCCTTTGGCCTGGAAGATTCTTGATTGTTCGGCGTCATTTTGTTCTTGGAAAGATTGACCATAAAAGTATCTTTTTCCTTCACATTACGATTGCCAGGATTATTATTAGGAATACTTTTCTTCCCTTTATCTTCTGAAGCAAAAATCATCCCATGCTCTCGAGCCAACCTACCATTGGTCTCGGCAGAAACTGCTGCTATGATAAACGAAGCCCAATCTGAGAATTGGGAACCCGTAAAAATAGTGATGGATGGTCGCAGATTCATCTTGCATGTATCAATCAACGCTGAATCTGGCATACCAGGAGGCATCTTTAAAGTAGCCTGTCGGAAACGTTCGATGAACGTCCGAGTATCTTCTTTCTCCTTTTGTTTGATTTCTATCAAGGAGGACATGTTCATGTCCATACCACCTTCATAGAAACGGGAGAGAAATATTGCCTTGAATTCGTCAAAAGATGAAATAGAATTATCGGGTAAACTACGATACCAGTCGTAAGCTGAACCCGTCAGGCACCCGATGAACACTCGAGTGAGAAGAGCATCATCTTTCTGCAAGTGTACAGTCATAATATCAAAGTAATTGATATATTGACTGGGAGATGCTTTTCCATCGAACAAAACCATAGATTGTGGCTTGAATTTCGGTAGAAAGGGTACATTATTCCAATGAGGAGGATAAGGTTGCTTGATCCCTAACCTCTGGAGCTGATCTTTGTGCCTCAAAACTTCAAACTGTGCTTTGAGCTTACGCACTGCTTGAATGGCTTCATTGGTTTGAGGAAGCACATTTGATTGAATGGTTGTTGGATGTACCATAACCCCGACTGGAGGTGGTACATCTTCAGGAATGATGGGATCTGGAGATGCAGAATTTTGATTAACAGTAGGCTCTTGAATATTCAGAGGTATTTCAGCCCCTTGACTATCTTGAGTTTGTACTGCTACTGGTACTGGTGTTATTACCGTCGTCTGAGCAGTTTACTGATTCAAAATTATCTGATGCATGCTTTGCACCATGTTAAGCATATCCTTCATTGATTGCTCAACGACAGTGAGACATTGTTCTGTATTAGCAGATGACGTCTCTGGTTCATCTCCAACAGCGTAGGATTAAACCTCTCTTGAAGATACAGAAGGATTTGTATAGAAATATAAATCCACACTATCGGTATCAGACTCAAAAGATTGAGTACCCCCAGCTTCTGAAGCAGAAGTCTGCAATTGCCTTTGTCTTCTTGATCGAGTATTCTGATATACTCCTTCAAAGGAATCAAGAAGTCTGTTGAACTGTTGTTGACCTAGAGTTTGGGACATGTTTCGTCTCGGACGTCGTCCTCTGTTAGTATGAGATGCCATGTTGACTGATGCATATGACAACTCATGTTTTTGGTCTTCAGCTTGATGTTGAAGCGAATTAAAACTCAATCGATCAAAAACTGACCGTTTTAAAGTCGAACAACAACAATTGATCACAACCTGGTGATATTCACAATGGTATTTTTCTTGGGGGAATGTTACCAGAGATTGTGTATTCTTACGCTTTTGCATTAGCAATTCACGTAAGTCAGAAGGAGTGGAGATAGTAGTCTTCTTTATTACATTAGGGGTAAAAAAATGTTTAGTACCCTGTGTATAAAGAAGATTACTGGCAGCATTCGCAGAACCAAATTGAACATTTCTACGCGTTTGGAGTTGTGTACGTAAATCTTGAGATTTTTTAGCACGAAGGACTCCATTTTCATTGCGTATAATTTGTAGATTTGGTACTTTGCGTAGAGCAGTATAAGAAGGCTGTTGGTGTAAAACTGAAGTCTTACCAACATCATTTTTATGCTGTATGCGTTTAGGTACATTCACATTAGATATGCAAACATCGTTGTGAATTTTATCTACACTGTCACAGACAGGAGACTTACCTTTACGCGTAGAACGTAAAAATTGGTTATCGACCACGTCACAAACGGGAGATTTTATTTTACGCGAGGAGCGTAATTTGTGTGTGTCTACCACGTCACAGACGGGAGACTTATTTTTACACTCAGAAGCATTAGAATCTGCCACATTACAAATGGGAGACTCATTCTTATGCCTTGAGCGTAAAACTTGGTTTTTACCTATTGGGCGAAAGACCTGGTTCTTACGCATTGGGCGTGGAACCTGATCATCTATACCGTCACAGACGGAAGACAAATTGTCACACTTAGAGAGCGACGCCGAAGTAAGGACTGCCTCGTTATGAACGGGAGCCCCTACGACAGGAGTGGGAAGAATTCCCTTGCTATCAGAAGCAACAGAGAGATCAGCAGCTACTTTGGATTTAGGGATCCAAACTTTTCGTGCTTTGCAAGACTTTTGAACATTGGAGTAGCGAGAACCACCCCCAGTTCGGAGCATTTCTTCGTAGGCAGTCTGGTCGAAGTGCACAACCAGAGTATTCTTGGTCGAACCGATCGAAACATCATCATATTGAGCAATTGCCTCCTCGTCAGAGGAGAAGGTCATCCCCAGCAGAGTCGCCATTTTTGTTTCACTTAACAAAACGCCTTAAAATCGGATTTTAAAAATAAAACGAGAAAAAGTACAAGAAGTACAAATTTGATTCTGGGGAAGTATTGCTTTGGAAGTCTGATTCGTAAATGATCACTTTGTTCCTTGGACCATATGATGATGATGAAGATCACTGCTTGAAGTAGAACAACTGGAAGAACTAAGTCACCAGAAAGGTATCGACGCACTTGGGCACTGATGGCGAGGCCGAATGCTTTCCTGCTTTGCTTCACTCTGTTCTGAAAGAAAGGTTGAAGAAGAATGCTCTGGAGAATCAAAATCTCTAAGTTCTGATCTCTGTATTCTCTCCTGTCTCCGTGTCCCCGTGTTATGAGAAAAATAAGTCTATTTATAGACTTGGGCTCTTGTGCGTAAAAACTCAGCAAAAGTTCCATCTTTACGCTAACAACTGCCACCCACGATCGAAGCCATCCTCTGCATATGTTGACAGTGTTCCCTCATTTCAGTAAGAATAGGATGCATGTACACACGTTCTTCGAGAAGAATGGCATGAAAGCCACGTAGGCAGACCACGTTCCAAGCTGGTGGAGGAGAATAGGGCGTAAAAATAGCCCCAATGTACTCTGAGCGTAAAGCAGTAGATTAGGCGTAAAATAGCCTTAACATAGACTTCTCGCGTAAAGTGGTTGTTAAATAACCTTGAGCGTAAAAGTAGCTCAAATAGACTTTACGCACACGTCAGCTATTGAGCGTAAAAGCTCGTATAGTCTTCGTGCGTAAAAGAAGCCATAGTGTGAGCGTAAAGTAGCTCAATCCACATACTAAACGACAACATTGGTCTCTGTATAAAACAAATCCCTTTGTGATATATGCCATCATTAATATCTCCATGTCAGAGTTTGCATTAAATACGAGATTTGACAGCTTTGTCCAGCGTAAGAGTGGCTGATCTGTCCTTGGCGTAAAATCATAGGTGTAGACCCGAGCGTAAAATGATTTGCCTGCTTTAGGCGTAAAGTGATTAGCCTTGTCTTGGGCGTAAAGAGATTAACCGCTCTGCTTGGCGTAAAATAGATCACTTATGAATGAAATGATCCATCTCTTTGACTCTTTCTCTGAAGCACTTTTTACGCTCCTACAATCATTTGTAATTTGGTCGACAAAAACTATGTTGACGGACAAAGTTGCTTTGAACATGTCGTCGATGCTGGAGTTTGAGTCCCAGAGGGAGGAATCGGAAGAATGAGAACAACGATCAGCTTCATCATCTGATCTTTCGGGAGTTGTTGGTGGAGAGACATAGCCCAAACCAATACCGCTTCGTTGATAGTAGTTCTCGGGTTTGCCGGGAGGAGCAAAGTGTCGTATTGGCAACCATCGTCCTCGGCCGTAATTTAGCCCTTTGTCGCTTTTGATGCCATATACCATGTTCTGGATGATGTTCTTGTCCTACCAACTATACCAAAAAAGTTGTATTTTTTTGGAGTCATAGTCAGCTTCTGTGTTGTGCTTGGGAGAAGTAGAGTCTAGAACGAACTTTCTCTCGCCAATTATACGACCGAAGATGATTAGCTCTTCATCTTTCTTTCTGGCTGGAACGATGAAGTAAACTTTTTCCCACAGATGAGGTATTGTGACCGACATGCAGAGGTGTGGTCCTATGCCGTTCTCTAGAGCGTATATCGTATCTATGTAGTGGTTTACAGATTGATAGACATCGGAGTAATTCAAAGATAAACCTTTACTAAGGAAATACACAAGTTCTTCTTCAGGGATAACATCATCCACCGAAGGTACATTATTATGAGTATTGATATACTCATTGAGAGGATCATCATCTGGAAGAGGAGCCACAGTCTTGGCCGAGTTCACCACGTAAGGTAACTCTTCAGGATTGGGGGGACGGTCATCAGTAAGTTCCTCCCGGGGTGTCTTGTTGAGAGTGATAGTCAGTGGCTTGACCTTGTTAGGGTTATTCTTTTTTACCCAGATTGTGAGAGGCTTCGGAGTACTTTTCGGAGTACTACGTCCTTTGACTCGGATAATCAGGGGACGATTGTTGGAGGATGGACTTACTTCAGCTTCATTATCATCTTCATTGCCGTCATCCTTGGAGAGTTGAGACTGGTAAAGTACCGAATCTCCATAATAAGCTTCGATGCCATTGAAAGGATCAACATCAGCGAACTCTGTCTTCACAACACCGTCACTGTTGACGTACTTGAAGCACTGGTGGAGTATGGAAGGAACGAACATGTTCTCGTGTATCCATGGACGTCCCAACAAGATGTTGTAGGATACATTGGCATCGATCACATAGCAGGAAACTTCCGTTCGGAGATCACCGATCTGACATTTGAGATGGATCTTGCCTAGCGGATGGCTTCGACCAGCATTGAAAGCCATAATAGTTGTGTTAGTTGCGGATAGCTTATGCAGAGGGATTTCCAGAATTTGAAGCAAAGTTCTAGAAATGATGCTAAGAGAGGATCCTGGATCGATGTGCATGCGGTCCACCTTGATCGCCCCGATATACCCTGTATAGTACAGGGGTCTATCATGACGATTATTCTTGAGTAGCATGTCCTCCTGTGAGAAGGTGATGTTGGGCACCACTTCCATAGTACTGTGGCAGTGGGATCATGAGACAAGATCTTCAGCGGGGGCTTTGACTTCAGTGAGGTAAGAGTCGGCGTGTAATAATGCCCCACTTAAGGCCTTTTGCGTCTCTTTGGAGAGTCACAATAGATCGAACAGAGACAACCTGACAGGCGTATTGGCTAGCTGAGCCAGTATGTCAAAGTTGTAGGGCCGATCCATGCCTTCGGAAGCAGGCGCCTTTAAAGATTTGTCAAACTGCGTCTCCTTCTGCTTGGATTTGTCTGTGGTTTAAGGCCTGGTTGGGCCGACTACTGAGCTTGTGGGGGCAACAGGAGCTTGAGGAGGTACTGCTTCTTCTTGTGCGGGATCGTACGTCCGAAGATAAGTCTTTCCCAATCGCATCTCGCCAGATAGAACCTCATAGATGGGGGAGGATACCATATGGCATGGCTTAAATTTTTTGCCCTTTCTTACTTTGGGAGGTGCTACCCCCTGCGTCACTTCTTGGATAAGGTCCGGGTGGACCCACATGATCTTACCAGGTTTAGTTGTGAGTGGGACCAAGGTCGAGTTGTGAGCTGGTGGTAGGTTGACGACTTCCATCATCGTCTTGGGGATCGGGACCATGCCGTCTGGGACTTCTGTAGGAGAAAAGTCGCCAAATTGAAGAGAGATCATATTAGAATATATGACTTTGTCTTACGCTTCGAGGTTGATCACTTGACTGTCGATAAGCTGTTGTATCTTCTTCTTCAGGATAATGCAGTCCTTGGTGGAATGGTGTATGTGTAGGACCGTTGAGCACCTCTAGAGGGGGGGGTGAATAGAGTGTGTATGTGTGCAGCGGAAAATAATCACCAGTTAAAAAATTAAAGTTATAACTATGGCAAAAAATAAGAGACAGTAAATAAATGTAGCAAGAGATAGAGATCAAACTCAGTGACACAGCGATGTATACTGGTATCCCTCTGAGAGGACTAATCCAGTCTCGAGTACTCTTGCTCGATGTTAATCCACTATGGCACAAGCTAAATGAGAGCTTGCAGTCTCTTACAATACCGTGCTTGGTGACAAGTGCACGACCAACTTCACAACACCGTGCTTGAGGACGAGCGTACGACCGGCTCCACAACAATAATAGTTGTTGTACTTGGAACGACCTTTTTACAACTCTTGGACACCAAAAGACTATAAATCAATGTAGATATTACTGGCTTTTGGCTAAGAGAAGTATAGGTGTGATTTGAAAGCTTTAGAACGTTTGAAAACACTTGTTGAGTAGAGAAGAGAAGATGAAGAATGAATGAGTGATTTAAAATGAAAAACTCTCTTCTATTTATAAGTGTTTTCTGGGACCGAACTCGGGCAGAGTTTTGGCAGAGTTCTGATGCAAATATTTTGCATATAGACGTTGCATGCAGATTTGGAGGCAACTGTCATTTGAATTCAAACTGACCCAACTCGGGCAGAGTTCGAACCGAACTCGGGCCGAACTCGGTTTTGAGTTCTGTCATTGGAAATTTTGAAATATTTGTCAAAAACTGTTTATAAAAATAATTTGGAATATTTTGTAAAGATGAAATAAAAATAGGTAGGCCTTTTGGAAATTTGGACTGGGATAAAACTAAGCCAGTATTACCTAGTCGATTTTACAGTTTTAAGTCCTAGACTCAAATAAAGATAAAATACAGAATAAATTATAAAATGACTCAAACTAAATCCCATTGAGATTCATCTTCAGATTGATGATATCTATGCTTTGTTGATGCAGTACAACGCCCATTGATATTGATTTCATATACCCTGAAATGATTAGCAGTAGTTTGTATATTTTGTGTATTGGCTTAAGTGCATATCGATTATTAAAATCGGGTGTAACCATTGAATAGGCCAACAATCTCTCCCATTTTAATAATTGACAAACTTGAGTTTATACCAAATTATATCTTAAAAAATAGAACAAACAAAATACCTGAGATGGTTGGTTTTGTTTTGTTTTGGATGGATTGATTTAAAAGTATGCTTTAGATTATGTATATCTCTTCTCCCCCTTTGTCAATATAAAAATGACTTTGGCTCCCCCGTAATGTGTGAAGCCAACAATAGAAAAAAATAGACAAAGTGAAGCAGAAGATATCCATAAACACAGCATAAAAGACAACTAGTATGGAAATAAAGTGCTGAAATAAAGTACTGAAATATCTCACTAAAAGTGCAAAGATACAATCATGAAGACTAAATATGTCTAACTAAGAAGTTTAGACATAATAAAAAAACTACATCATAGCAAAAGATCATCTGCTAACATCCTATCCACTAGTCATCAGCTGAGTCCGTATCATATAGTGGGGTCATCACCGCCAGGAGCATCAGGAGGAAAATAATCTGCAGTAGGATCGATGTAAGAAAAAGATGCCTCATCTCCGAACCTAGGACCTATGATGCCTGGGTGAGGAACAATAGTGACTGGATGAACTGGATCATGAGAGAGACTCCAGTGAAGATCCGCAATCCCGTTCCGCAACACCTGAGCCTGATAGATGTGGCAAAACTCTGAGTCAAGATAGCTTTGATGACGTTGCACAGAAAGAGCAACGAAGTCATCAAATCTCTGATAGAATCCTGGATCGAATCCCGGAGTAGGGGCTGGAGCAGGAGCAGCATCAGGATGAGGAGCCTCAGTACCGACATCTGGAGCAGGCTGAGCTCCAGGAGGCAGAGGTGGAGCAGGATATCTACGAGATCGGGTGAGCTCGATGGGAGTGGAGGAGTAGGCACAGGTTTGAAGATCAATATCAAACCTACGAAAGATAGAGGCCAGGTGCATAGGATACACCAGGTTGCATCCTGTATTTCTGCAGTTCAGCATCCACGCCATCATAGTCTTGGGGATAGAGAAAGGAATACCAAAATGAATATGGTACATAGCAGAGAGCTCTAAGAAAGTAAGCTCGTCAGTAGATCCTTTCTTAGGAAGGAGTACAGAGAAAATAAAACGATGGAGTTCATAAATTTTTGGTTTAGATGTTTTGAAAATACTCTTCGAGGAATAGGGTTTGGATGACAAATCAATTCCTTGAAGGAGGTAAGGGTGACATCATCTGGAAATTGTACATGATGAATATCTACCAGAGCTTCACCAACATCAGGAACATGAAAGTATTCACTGATATCAGTGGCACTAAACTCCAATTCTTGTCCAGCAACACAAGAATATAAGTTGCCGTTTGGTTTTACTTGCAGGTTGCAGTAAAACATACGGACTGCATTGTCAAAGATGTTTTCAGGTACTTTGAAAAAGTCTCGGTAGCCTAGATGGTCAAAGATAGGAGCATACTTAGAAAAAATTGTAAAGTTGACAAAAGCTCCATAACAAAATTTTCTACCGGAGAAAGAATCAAACCATAGGTCAGAAAATTCTTTATCAGGAAATAAAGTGGAATCATAATCCTCTGAGCCTACTGGTCTGGCTGGACTAAAAATGACTAGCTGGAGTATAGTCAGATGATGAGGATCCAGCTTGGGAAGGATCAATTGATCCCCTCTGACGTTTAGGAGCCATAGAAGAAAAGAGAAAAGGAAATAAAATACCTCAAAAAGGAGGAAGAGAACGAAGTCGAGTAGCCCACCAGATCTCCTAGAACACTTGCACTGAAGGAAGAGAAAAGTGTTTTTGGGAGGAAGGAGATGATTTCTCGGTTTGGTGAGTGAAAAAGAAGAGGAAAAGTAGGGTTTAAATAGGGATTAGGGCCTGCTGTTCAGTTCTGGAAATAAATACAGTGCCGACCGAACTCGGCCCGAACTCGGTCAGAGTTCAGCTACTTGCATTTTCGAGACAATAAATACAGTTTTGGTAATTAAATTTTAACTTTATGACTTTTTGACTCCTATATTTAATAATGTGCATTATTTTGGGTTTAGCTGTAGGGGTATTGTCCCAGCTAACGGAGGTTCACCGAGAACTCTTAAGTACCGCTTCGCTTCGACCGTATTCATGGTGACAGACAGACCCTTTTTAGGCTTGTACTCCAAAATAATTTCCGTTAAATAAATTTCAAAGTTTTAGGTCATAAAATCAAATTTAATTGCCATACTACATTATGAATCTAAAAATTCAAGTATACCGAGCTCTCGCTTCATTATGTTAATCCGATCTTCAGCCAATGGTTTTGTGAAAATGTCTGCTAGTTGATGATCTGTGTCAATGAACTTTAAGCAGATATCCCCGTGTTGTTGATGATTACGTAAAAAGTGATGACGTATCTCAATGTGTTTTGTGCGTGAGTGACAAATAGGGTTCTTAATCAGATTAATGGTGCTAGTATTGTCACAATAAATATGAATCTTAGTGTAGTACAGATTATAATCTTCTAAGGTTTGCTTCATCCACAAAATCTGAGCACAGTAATGACCTACGGCGATATACTCAGCCTCATTAGTTGATAATGCTATGGAATTTTACTTCTTGCTAAACCAAGAGACTAAGGCCTTTCCTAGGAAATGACACGTACCGCTGGTACTTTTAAGGTCTACTTTGCATCCTGCAAAATCCGCATCCGAGTAACCTATCAGGTCAAGGGATTTGGTTTTAGGATACCAAAAGCCGACTGTAGAAGTTCCTTTAAGGTATCGGAAGATACGCTTAACAGCACTTAGGTGTGATTCCTTAGGATTTGCCTGATAACGTGCACATATGCAAATACTGAACATAATATCAGGACGACTAGCAGTTAAGTATAATTAACTACCAATTATACCTCGATACTTATGCTGATCGACAGGTTTGCCACTTTCATCAGAATCAAGCTTCGTGGATGTAGCCATTAGAGTCCCGATTGACTTTACGTTTTCGAAGTCGTACTTTTTCAGTATATCCTTCGTGTACTTAGCTTGATTGATGAATGTTCCCTTTGAGTGCTGTTTGATCTGAAGTCCTAGGAAGAAGTTTAGCTCTCCCATCATACTCATCTCAAATTCACTCTGTATACACTTAGCAAAATCTTGACAAAGTTTTTTATTAGTAGAACCGAATATAATGTCATCTACGTAAATTTGCACAAGGAGAATATTATTATTTAAAGATTTGATAAACAAAGTAGTATCAACTTTTCCCTTTAAAAAACCATTATCAAGTAAGAAGGCACTTAGGCGCTCATACCAAGCACGAGGTGCTTGTTTGAGTCCATAGAGTGCTTTCTTAAGCTTGAAGACGTGATCAGGTTTTTAAAAATCTTCAAAACCAGGGGGTTATTTCACAAAAACTTCCTCTTTTAAAAATCCGTTCAAAAATACACTTTTCATGTCCATTTGAAATAATTTAAAATCATTAAAACATGCAAATGCACAAAATATGCGGATGGCTTCTAGTCTAGCAACAAGAGCATAAGACTCATCATAATCAATTCCTTCTTCTTGATTATAACCTTGTGCCACTAGACGTGCTTTGTTGCGTAGAACTTGTCCATCTTTACTAAGTTTATTTCGGAACACCCATTTGGTACCAATTATTGATTGACCAATATGTTTAGGAACAAGTTCCCAAACTTGGTTTCTCTTAAATTGATTTAGTTCCTCTTGCATAGCATCAATCCAAAACTCATCAGAAAATACATCATCTATATTCTTAGGTTCTATTTGAGAAATAAACGCTACATTTGCTGCTATTTCAGAATCCTTAAGAGAGGAGCGTGTACTTATACCTTTTGATACATCACCTATAATGAGTGTCTATGGATGATCTGGTAAGACCTTTAATGAATAAACCTTTTGAGTCAGATCTTCCACAGGACTCTTATCAGTTTTTGCATGTGTATCTTCATCATCACTGTCGCTAGATCTGTGACTATTTAGCTCATCAAAAGTAACATTAATTGATTCTTCAACAATGATAGATCTTTTATTAAAAATCCTATATCCCTTACTCTTAGCAGCATATCCGAGAAATATTCCTTCATCTGCTTTAGAGTCAAACTTTCACAAGTTATCCTTGGTGTTCAAGATAAAACAGCGACATCCAAAAACTTTAAAATAAGAAATGTTTGGAATCCTTCCAAACCAAAGTTCATATGGTATTTTCTTCGAGATAGGTCGAATTAACACCCTATTTAAAATATGACAGGCTGTGCTAACAGCTTCTGCCCAAAAATACTTAGAAAGATTATGCTGATTCAGCATGACTCTAGCCATTTCGCTTAGAGTATGGTTCTTCCGCTCCACAACACCATTCTGTTGGGGAGTTCTAGGACAAGAAAATTTGTGGTAATATCCACTATCATCACAAAACTTTTTGAAATTAGAATTTACGAATTCGCCACCATGATCACTTCGGATACGAGTAATCATGAAGACTTTTTCGTTTTGTACCTTTTTGCAAAATATCTGAAATTCAAAAATAGCATCACTTTTGTTTGATAAAAAGTAAACCCAAGTAAAATGAGAGAAATTATCAACAATAACAAAAGCGTAGACCTTACCGCCAAGACTAGCGACTGTACTAGGACCAAATAAATCCATATGAATCAACTGCAAAGGTCGAAAAGTACTTACAGCGTTGATGGATTTAAATGTAGACCTATGTGCTTTATTCTTTTCACAGTCAGCACATACCATATCTCTCTTGAATGGAATCTCGGGGAGTCCTTTTACCAACTTCTTATTACTGAGTCGTGAGATAGTATCCATATTTGCATGTCCTAGTCTCATGTGCCATAGCCAGCTTTCATCTAGATTAGCTACTAGGCATCTACTTGCATTATTAGTACACTCCAAAAGAAAAACATAAATGTTGTCTTCTCTAATCCCTTTATATACGGGATCACCAGATGACATATCATATATGGTACATTTGTCTTTCACAAAATTGATACCATAACCATTATCAGCCAAATTACTTATGCTTAGTAGGTTATGTTTCAATTCTGTTACTAGGCAAACATCCTTTATTACTGGATAAGGAAAAATACCGACAGTACCATTACCAATAATATAACCTCTCAAATTATTTTCGAAGGAGACGTATCCTTCTTTCTTTATCGATAGCGTGGCAAACAAAGATGCATCACCAGTCATGTGCCACGAACATCCGCTATCGAGGATCCATTTACTTTTAGCATGAGAGGGTTGAGGGTCCACCTACACAACAAGTAGATGAATCCTTTGGTACCCATTTACTGAAGGGTTCATTATGATTAGTTTTAGGTCTCCAGAATAAAGTGTGATTGTCAACAAGTTTCCTTGCCAAGCAATACTGTGATATGTGTCCGTGTGTACCACAATAAGTACAAGTTAGTTTAGAACCAGTAGTGTTAAAATTGTGTTCAATGCTTGTTTGGTTTCTTGGAGAACCTATAAGTGAAAGCATGATGATAGTCGTGTTTCTTCTGTGCTTTCTTAATTTTAGTCCTCTTAGGTGTTTGCTTAGCATTATGACTAAACTTAGGCTGTGTCACAGGTATTGCCTGTTTGCCTAACTTGATTTCTAACTTTTTAAAAATCGCAACAAACTCTTCATATCTAGCAGTCATATCTGAGAGTCTTTGTTCTGTGACTAAGTGCTTCTTCTTCTCTATGTCATATCTATGTCATATAATTCTTGCATCTTGACATAATCTCTTTCTTTCTTTTCAATCTTGAGGATAGCCTCATGCTAGTCTACCTTGAGTTTGGCTATCTCTTCTATGTTATCGGTAGTAGACGTCTCTTTAATATCTTCAATAAGATTGGACAGTCTAGCTATCTCGGTTGTGTATGCCTTAATCTCTTTTTGAGATTGCTTATACTTGTCAAGCACAGTTTTATGATCTTCAAGTAATTCGCTAAAGGCATTTTCTAATTCATCGAAAGTAAAATCATCATATAGAGGGTTTGAGGATACCTTATCAAATGCCATAAGACAGACATTGGCATTTTCGCAGGATATGTCTTCTTCTTCTGTATTACTGGCATCACTTTCATGCCAGATGCTTGTGTTGGCAGACTTTTGACTGGTTGTTACTTTTTTGCTTGATCTTGATCTGTCATATGGACTGTTTTTTTTTAAAGTTGGGCAGTCCTTCTTCATCTGCCCTGTCTTCTTGCATCCAAAGCAAATGGTTTCATCTTCATTGCTTTCTTGGATATCTCTCTTCCTTCTGTTTGATTTCTCAAACTTTAGGAATTTTCTTTACAAGTAGGGCTTGTTCATCACCACTTGATGATTCTTCATCAGAATCATTACATGTTGATTTTCTTGCCTGAGCCTTGAAGGCAATAGATTTTTCTTTTGGAGTTGCTTCTTCAAACTCTTGCAGATCAAGCTCATGGGTTATGAGCTTGCCCATCAGTGTTTCCAAGAACATAGTGGTGAGATCGTTTTCTTCAATGATTGCTGTAGCTTTAGGATTCCAGTTCTTGGTTAGAGCCCGCAGCACTTTTCTGATCTTCTCATGATTGCTGTAATCCTTACCAAGAGATTACAGAGGATTAGTTATATTAAGGAAACGTATGAACATCTGTGTAATTGACTCACCGGGATTCATCTTGAAAGATTCATATTCCTGTGTTAGTCTACTAATTTTGGATTCCTTCACTTGGGAAGTACCTTCATGAGTTACCTCAAGAAGTTTCCAAATTTTGTGAGATATTTTACAGGTTAAAACTCTGTTGAACTCCGTTTTGTCAATTGTATAGAATAGTGCATTGATGGCACATCTAGACTAGCCTTAGCTTTTTCAGCTTTTGTGTATTTGTCATGAGGCTTGTCTACAAGCTGGCCTTCAACCACTGTTGGTGCTGGTTTCTTATAACCATCAATGACTATAGACCAAAGATCAAAGTCAAGAGATTTTAAGAAGAAGGTCATTCGTGTTTTCTAATAGGTATAATTTGTACCATCAAATAGTGGGGGTCTATTTGTGGATTGCCCTTCACCGTTGAATATTGATTTTACGACTGCCATATATACTCTCTGAGGTTTGTTATATTAGAATATAACCCGCTCTGATACCAATTGTAGGACCGTTGAGCACCTCTAGAGGGGGGTGAATAGAGTGTGTGTGTGTGTGCAGCAAAAAATAATCACCGATTCAAAAATTAAAGTTATAACTATGGCAATAAATAAGAGACAGTAAATAAATATAGCAAAAGATAAAGAGATCAAACTCAGTGACACAACGATGTATACTGGTATCCCTCTGAGAGGACTAATCCAGTCTCGAGTACTATTGCTCGATTTTAATCCACTATGGCACAAGCTAAATGAGAGCTTGCAGTCTCTTACAACACCATGCTTGGTGACAAGTGCACGACCAACTTCACAACACCGTGCTTGATGACGAGCGCACGACCGGCTCCACAACAAAGATAGTTATTGTACTTGGAACGACCTCTTTACAACTCTTGGACACCAAAAGACTATAAATCAATGTAGATATCACTGGCTTTTGGCTAAGAGAAGTATATGTGTGATTTGAAAGCTTTAGAACATTTAAAAACACTTATTGAGTAGAGAAGAGAAGATGATGAATGAATGAGTGATTTGAAATGAAAAACTCTCTTCTATTTATAGGTTTTTTCTAGGACCGAACTCAGGCAGAGTTCTGATGCAAATATTTCGCATATAGACGTTGCATGCAGACTTGGAGGCAACTGTCATTTGAATTCAAACTGACCGAACTCGGGCAGAGTTCGGACCGAACTCGGGCAGAACTCGATTTTGAGTTTTGTCATTAGAAATTTTAAAATATTTGTCAAAAACTGTTTGTAAAAATAATTTAGAATATTTTGTAAAGATGAAATGGAAATAAGAAGGCCTTTTGGAAATTTGAACTGGGATAAACCTAAGCCAGTATTACCTAGTCGATTTTACAGTTTTAAGTCCTAGACTCAAATAAAGGTAAAATACAGAATAAATTGTAAAATGAGTCAAACTAAATTCTATTGAAATTCGTCTTCAGATTGATGATATCTATGCTTTGTTGATGCAGTACAACGCCCGTTGATATTGATTTCATATACCCTGAAATGATTAGCAGCAGTTTGTATATTTTGTGTATTGACTTAAGTGCATATCGATTATCAAAATCGGGTGTGACCATGGAATGGGCCAACATTATGTACTGATGATAAAGAAAGTACTTGGGATCATTAAGTTGGCTCACCTCTGCAGGACGTCATGGTGGTGGCAATGTCAGCTTATTGCCCTTTGTCAATGTGTGAAAGATGGTGATGACATCGTCTTTGTCGAAGGAGAAGGTCTCCTTAGGCTTATCGGAGGCACCCTGAGAATTAGAAGCTCCTTTGGATGTATCAACTTTCAGGACTTCTTTCCTTTTACCCCCACGAACAGGGATCATTTGAGGATGCTTACCCTTGTCTTTGGATTTGGGTGTCTTCAACCCCAGTAGTTCCAAGTTAGGAACGTCGTTTTCAGCAGCATCAGCGGCCTCAATGAAAGCGGGCCATGTATCATACTTATGTATACCCAAACAAAACTTCACTATAGAAAGGAAGTTATGTCGACAAGTATCCATAAGTTCTGAGTCTGGTATGCTGAAGGGCATCTTCAGTAATAGCCGCCTGAAGCGTTCGATGAAAGCGATGACCGACTCAGTCCTCCTTTGCTTGGTCTCGATGAGGGTAGACATACTAACATGTATGCCACTATCATAAAACCTATTGAGGAACAACCTCTCCAAGTCTTTGAATGAATTGATACACCCGTCAGGCAGACTACAGAACCATTCGAAGGCTACCCCCTGCAAGGTGCTAATAAATAACTTCGACAGGAACGGATCGTCTCTGGACAAGTGCAGAGTCTGTGAGTTGAAGTACGTCATATGCTGATGAGGGAAAGTCAATCTATCAAATGAGTTCGGTGTCAGCGGCTTGTAGTTAGGAGGGCAAGTAGCATTTTCCCACTCAGAGGGGTATGGTGGAGATATTCCCATCTTCTGAAGCTCGTCTTTGTGTGAGATGGTGTCGAGGCGAGCGACCAAGGAATCAATTGCATCCTGTTGGTTGAGTAGGTATTGGGAAACGGCTGCTGAACGGTTGTCAGGCGTTGTTGGCCATCTGTTAGTAGACTTCTCCTTCTTCTTGTAGAGCTAAGAGAGAAAGTTGGGTTCGTAGTCCACCGTCTTTGATTGAGGCTTCCGTAAGGGGGACCCCATGAAGCCATGTTGGATGAAACACATAGTGGCTTCTCGTCGTCAGAGAAGTCCAGTCGTCGAAACACGGACTTTTTCTGAGGCGCTGTTGTTGTTTTGGAGCAACAACAGTTGATAACAATACTGGTGCACGGAAGCGCACTATGGATTGTTATGTTCTCTCTTGCTTTGAGCTTATGATTTATCATGTCGTGCAAGTCAGCAGAAGGGAGTTTTGCCTTACAACCCATGTTGCGTGCATCGCCGAGCTTTGCATGGGGTTCGTAAGGAGAGTAGGCGCATCCAGACTTAGTTCATGTGTAGGGGCAACCCCCACACCTAAATTCTGTGATGTCCATGAAGACAGCCCCGTGCTATACGCATTGGGGCCTATCTTTTTGTTGTGGATGCATAGGCCTTGGAGACTGGCCTAGGACGCATGCTTCTTGACAGCATGTCTGAGCTTCCTTGATGTGGGCGCATAGTATGGATCCAAAGAGCCTGGGCGCATAGCATTAGGCACATGGCTCTGGGTACCAAGCCTGTTGAAGACAGAAGTGTTTTGGTTGGGGCTATGCGCCCAAACACTCCTTTGGGCGCATGCCTGGTGGAGCAGCTGTTTGCTATGAAATATAAAATAACATAACAATTATCGGAGGACTGGACTTTTACTTCACAATACAAACTTGCTTGTACAAAGAAAGCCTAGGGACGAAACCTAGGTACAACAATCTAAGTACAATTGTTTATTTTAGATTCTGGGGGTGACGGTAGAGGCTTGGAAAAGCGACGGCAGCTCTGCCTTACTCCTTGGACGATCGGGTGCAGCCTTGGCTCTGTAGAAGATCTGCTTGGCGTTGATGAAGAAATGCTCTCTTCAGGCTCTCTGGCTCTCTATGTCTCTCTCTGTATATCTCTCTCTGTCTTTGTGTATGTCTCTATGTGTGTCCTCACAAGGGAATGGCACCCTGCTATTTATAAGAGTGGGGGGCTTCATTAGGGTTTACAATGATTGCCTATTCTTAAAAGTCGACGTCTAAGGATCATTGGATCTGGGCCGTTCATCGAGATTTGAGCAATAAATGTGATTGTATCAAATCTTTTGTGGGTAATTAATGCTGATTGACATAAATCCTCCTGATTTGTCATGCCAACCTCGGATTTCTCGACACGTGTCATCAATTTGCTTGTTTGCCAATGATCTGATTTGATCCCAATATTTTATTAGGATTTGTTGAAGGATTTCGATCAATCTGATGCCACGTGCCCTGCTATCATGCCACGTGTCGTAACTGCAAGCCACAGCAGAAATTTGAGCCGTAGGAAAGTTACTCCTCATTGGACCGCATAAGGCTGGCCACGTGTCAAGGCTGCCTGAGAGTGGCCCCCTGACCATTTGGACCGCATGATAATGATTTGAGCCGCATGAGTGTGGATGATCGCATGATAGGTACCTTCTTCGTGAACCGCAAGGAGATAGTCCTCGTGAGACGCATGGGGCTGGTCTTCGTGAGCCGCATGGGGCTAGTCTTCATGAGCCGCATGGGGCTGGTCTTCGTGAGCCGCATGGGGCTAGTCTTCGTGAGCCGCATGGGGCTAGTCTTCGTGAACCGCATGAAGATAGTCTTAGTGAGCCGTATGGGGCTAGTCTTCATGAGCCGCATGGGGAAGCCTCCGCTTGGGCCGCATACGACTGTCCACGTGTCAAGGCCGCATGACAGTTTCTGAACCTCGGGGGATCGTGTCAGAGATTTTCTTCGCTTTCCAAGGAGTCCGTCATTATGAGGGAGTCATAATGATATCTTTGTGTCAGAACTGTCACCTTGTCAGAGCTGTCAGCCGTCAAGGCATTTAATATAGCAAAAGACAAACGGGAGAGCTATTTGCAGGCCACGTGGCTCCTCTCTGAGCCGCATAGAGCTTGTTTGAGCCGCATAGATGCTTAATCCGCATGGATCCTTGAGCCGCATGAACTCTCTGAGCCGCAGGGGGCTCTCTGGCCGTATGGATCCTTTTTTTATTCTTTTCCATGCTTCTACAAGACCCCCTTCAAAGTTTTCAATTTGTAAAATTGAAATACTTTGAATAAGAAGCATGGCCATGTATTCTTCTAGCCGCATATGATGTCTCGGCCACATGGATGTCTCAGCCGCATGGATGTCTCGGTCGCATGGATGTCTCAGCTGTATTGAGCCAATCAGCAGCAGGGACTTTCGAGCCGCATAGCTCCTTGCCATGTGTTCCTGCCGCATACGAAGATCTTTTACATTAAATGCTGTTGATCTGCTGTCAGTTTTAAGGCTACTTTTCGGAGGAGGATCCCAGGAGTTTGGCCTTCATTTTAGGCGGCTCGCCTCGATAATCGAGGGGTCGGTTTTTGTGTTTATACGAGAATCGAAATGCCCTACTTTTGTTTATAAATAGGTACGAATTTAGCGGGAGGGATTTCTTTACTTTCTCTTTCGTCCCCAACTCTTGTAGTCTCCACTTTCTTTCCTTCTCCGACCGTCGAAAATGGCTCCCAAGTCTTCCAAGGTCGCCTCTGCTATTGTAAAAGGCAAGAAAACGGCTTCCTCGTCGGCCGCCGTGCCCGAAGTGCATCCTGATGTTCACCCTACTTTCAAGGGTAAGAAATGGATTTGAATACTTTAAACCCCCAAGGACCCATGGCTCTGTTGCATAACATATGCACAGGCCTTCATCCTTCGTTTTCATTAAACCGCCCAAGCTCAACCATGATGAAGCCGCATATGTTGTATGGGCCGCATGACCCTCTCATATTCGAACCGCATAGGGCATGCCCTATGTTTGAGCCGCATTGAGAAGGATTTGAGCCGCAGAAGTGCTTCTGGATTTGAACCGCATGGGTTCTTCTTTGAGTGGAACCGTATATATTTCTGACAAACTGGCCCGCATAGAATTTTGCTGAATCGTGCCGCATAAACTCCTCTGCGAGATAGAACTGCATAAGTTTTAATCCGAACCGCATAAGCTATCGAATCAGTGTCACATGGAACTCCCAACTGAATTGGGCCGCATGAAGCTGTGTTGACCCGAGCCGCATAGGCTCTATTAAAGCCGTGCCGCATAAAACCCAGCTGAATTGGACCGCATAAGGCTTCGTCGATCCGAGCCGCATAGGCTCATAGAAACTTCTTTTTGAGAAACTTTAAGTGGTTTCATTTTAACCTATCTTTTAATCCTATTTCTTTTGTCCTTTTCCAGTGAACCTCCCAACCAACCCAGCCGGAGAGATTCTGGTGGGTTCAGCTCAGTTTGTCGTGGGTGTGCGGCTTGACGGCCTAATTCGACATATGATAGATCAACTTCCCCCTAATGAGCCTTTGGAGAGGGTGGCTGCCATCAACAACCAGCCTTTCCATTTTCTTTGTACTATGATGAATTCGAAGAAACTGGACGGAGAATATCTGAAGCCAGCTTTTCTCATTGGAGATGCTTTATCTATAAAGAACTTCCGAATGCTGGACGTTTCTGAGAACTGGGACTTCACTGTGGACGGGGTGGATATCCATGTTCCCGAGATGGAGCGACATTTTCCCCTCTCGTGGTTTAATATGGTGCCGTTGAGTAGGAAAATGGCGGGCTCTCTAACTCCAACCCAACAGGGGATGTTCGTGGGCAACATCTACTATAATATGAGTATTAGGTCAGCATGTGCAAGTAGGGAGTCAGTCAGCCGGATTGTGATGGGGCTGATTCCTGGTACTTTTATAAACGTGTCTGGTCCCAACTTCACTTTTACTCGAGCTGATACCTTCCTGAGTCAGCTCGCTCGAAAGGGGTCTTATCCCGTGGGAAGGTTGTCGCTGTTGAATTGGATAAACCCTATTCCCACATGGGCTAATCTTTCCTCATGGATCCTGCGGAACTACGAGGAACTCCTTCGGGAGATTGACCTTTACTACGCCATCCGGGGCACCTGTTACGAATTGTCCATTAACAAGCCGCTGTTCATGGCCCTTTTGGAGATGTATAGTCGGCGTACGGGGACTTTCTTCGCGTCCGGAGGGGAGTTGGGACTTGCCCTCCATAAAATGCATGTTGTTGCTAAGCTGCCGTGGGGAGGCGAGGCCTTTGAAGTATACACCCCGACGAACGAGGAATTCGATGATCTGGATCGACGATTTCCTGGTTTCGTCGCTGTGTACCGGGAGCTGCTGTGCTACCATAGCATCTGTCACCAGACTGCTATCAAGAAGAATAATAGTTCAAAAGGGAACGCCTTCCATACTACGGCCTGGGTCGCGTATCTTTTCAAATTACGTCCTTTCGACCGAGTTTCTTCTCGGGGTCCTCAAACCACAATGGAGGTAAAGGACCTGATGTTGAATGCAAAAAGGTCGAGGTCAACCCGCGATAGATTTGGGAGCCGCACTGACTCCTTCAGTTATTTCCACTACGGTACCCGACAGATGTTCGAGAAAGCAATCTTGGCCGGGTTCTTGATGTTATGGCTACGAAATTGCGTGGTCTCGGGAGGGGCAGGTTCTACTGAAAGGATCAGCCGCCACTTCATTCTTCCGGCTGTGAAGCTAGTCTTCAAAGTCAGACTGGCCCTTCTTCCGAGTATGGTATGTAGCATACACCACGGCCTTCGTGCCTTTTCATCTAAAGTCATTGCTCGCGAGACGACGCTGGACTTTGAGCGGATAGAGCTATCATACCATTATCTTATGGGGTGGTTATTGATACATTATCGGTCATTGATGAGGCCCGGAACAGAGGATGATGTTACTGTGGATGACGCCTTCCTTTTTCGATACCGCCATCAATCTTGGGAGTATGACACCATGCCGGCTTGTCGGAGGGCGTTGGCGAGAGTTGACGGTCCCGACTTCTTTGTGTCTCTTCCTCAATTTACTCCTAGAGAAGTGAGGGGGGTACACGTTGATGGCATTGAACCTCCCCAGTTCTTATCTGAGAAGATGCTTCTATGGCTGCACAACATTCGCCCCGTGCACCTAGTATATCGTTACCGAAATAACGTATACTTGGAGCCTTATTTGCCTAGCAGGTTTTTTCGTCAATTCGGGTATAGTCAGCTGTTCCTTGACTGCCCCAGTGCTTGCCTGGGCTTCGAGGACAGTGTCCTTGACGGCATCCGGGCGTGGCATTATTACAATGCTGTTCATACCCGGGCTAGCTTCTCGGTCCCTGACGCTAATACGCAAGGGGATATTCTGTACATGGCGGCCCTTTATCATGTTGCGGCGAGCAAACCTCCCGTGAACTTTGACATGAACACCAGCTTCATTGTCGGGACCGGCTTGGCAGAGAAGCCCGAGGGTTCCAGGAAGAGAAAGAGAGGGGCGAATAGGGTTTCTGTACCGGACTCGGAGTCCATTGCGGCGGACGAAGAGGATGACGAGCAGGACGCCGACGACTCGTCGCACTCTTCGGATTAGGAGGTGGGGGACCAGCCTCCTACTGTGCCGAACAAAAAGGTGGAGGATCATCGATCTGCTGTGCCTGGTGCTTCGTGCCAACGAGGCAGGCGTCTGTCCACTGACGATGGCAGGACCTACCCCACAAAGCGGGCTGCGGTAAGACGTCGCAGGCTGTTTATTGATGTTGACGCTGTTTCTGAGGTGATTAGAATTTCAACTGCCTTTTCCTTCTTTTTTTAAGTTGTGGCCTAATCATTTTTTGCTCTTTATAGGAGTCAGAGGAGTCTGCTTTTTGGGACTCGATTGGTGAGGTCGATCCGGCCTTCTCCACTTTGATCCATGACATGTGTGCCGCTATCACTCATACTGGGATTCTTCCGGAGGCGGCCGGAGAATCTCACCTTGCTGAGACCTCAACCCATGGGGACGGGAGCTCTACTGCACCTGTCCCTGAGACAACTAAATTTCAACATGATGACACTGACCTGGCTGGCTCACCTTCAGGGGTGGCTGGGGCAGAGAAACCGGTTGAATTTGAGTTAGAAGCTGCGGGTGGGAAAACCATGCCAGCTTCGAACGAGCTGCAGCCTCCGTGCTCTTCCCCTGGTAAGATAAACTAGCTTTTTAACTTGTGAGGAGGCCTTTTTACTTCTATCATCCTGTCCTCCGTGGATTAATGATTGCTCTGGACGTGCAGGTCCCACCCCTTTATTGCCCGTGACGGACATTGCCGAGGTGGACTCTACTGGAGGGAATATGATAGAAGCACGTATGCCTCCTTCTTTTTCGACCTATATTGAGGGGCCTCCAGCTAGGTCAAGTTCGGGAGCTCTGGTGATAGCACAGCTGGGGCAAGGGACGACGCTTTTTGCGCCTTCCTCTGCGAATAGGGTTTCGGAAGTTAACCTTTCCGCTCTGCCAAGCATCTAGGCTCTTCGGGCGACGAAAGTGGAGCTAGCTGCCATTCATACATCTTTTCGTACAAAATTCGTTTTCTTGGTGGTAGGGACGGCAAGTTCTGAGGCTACTCCTTCGGTACTGCCTGCCACACTCCCTTTGACGCCGTCCTCTACAGAAGTTTTGGATGAAGTGTCCCAGGATATGGTCGACAGTTTCTACTGCCACCTGAAGAGGGGGATTGAGGCAGCTGTGGAGAGGGGGACTCCCTTTGCTATGGCCCGTCAAAGCGCAGGTGGCCAAATTAATATCCTCAGAACACTTTCCGGTGGGACGGGACTAGCGGCGCTTCTGGAGCCTAAGCTATTAGAGGTCGATCGTCTTGTGGCCCAGTTTCGCGTACTACGACAAACTGATCTATCAGTGGCAATAGATCAAGAGCGTACTTTCCTTACAACCACGGTAGAGAAGGTAAGGATTGCTCGGGAATCGCTCAAGCCAGCTATATTGAAGGATCGCCGGGATCTGACTCGGTTGTACAATCAATGGAGCCGTCGTACTGAAGATTGTGCGACTCAGGAAGCGACTGCATCCCGCGGGGTAACTGACACCCGGGAGCAGATTCTCGAGCTTCAGAGAAAGCAGGCTTTCCTGGAGTCCGAGCTCGAATCTGCTCGTACTGAGAAAGTGGTTGCTATTCAGGAGGCTGACAAATTTAGTAGAGCTTCTGCCAACCTAGAACTTGCTTTAAAGAAGATGGAAAATGATTGGCAGGGATATGTGTACTTGAATGATGCGGAGTAGTTGTCCCGGGAGGCCGAGCGCCGAGCTAGGCAGCGACTTGAGCGAGGGACTACCTTGGTGAGAAACCGCCTTTTGGAGTTGTGTAATGCCGAACTATAGCCGGCCTTTTCTTGTTTCTATTTTCCTTTTCTTTTCTTTTTGAGAGGGACACGGTCCCAACCATATGTAATGCTTTTTTGTCTTTCAAATAAAGAGTATTTTCCATTCTACCCTTCATTTGTATTGCTTATTGTGCTTGTGGTGTTGTGGTGATGTGGGCCCGCATGGGGGACTTGTTTGTGGATCTGTTACCCTTGGCATACCTTGGTTTTAGGTACGGGTAACACGTTTGATTGGGGATACCTAGAACGGTTCCACGGTAAGGTGGTCGTGGATGTTCAGGGTATCGGAAGATAGAATGCCATGGAGCAGCTGGGCTCCCGGGACATGATGAGGAATGGTGGGCCTGTACTAAGAGACTTAGCAAAGGACATTTGTGGGCCTATTATCCATGGTGTACCTCGACTTAGGATACGGATAATAGGATGAAGGGGAACCAACATACTTACTCAGAGGTAATAAGGACATGGCAAGTATGAGAGTTTTACCGTGGAGTCTTCCTACTCAGAGGTAATGAGGACATGGCAGGAGTGGACTCAACGGAGGATATTTATGGTCAACAGAGGACATTTGTGGGCCTATTACCCTTGGCGTACCCTGGTTCAGGGTACGGATAATAAGACGAGAGAGGACCAACATACTTACTCAGAGGTAATGAGGACATGGTAAGTATGAAGGTTTTACCGTGGAGTCTTCCTGCTCAGAGGTAATGAGGACATGGCAGGAGTGGACTCAGTGGAGAATATTTGTGGACCTATTATCCTTGGCGTACTCCGGTTGTGGGTACAGATAATAAGTCGAGAGAGAACCAACATACTTACTCAGAGGTAATGAGGACATGGTAAGTACGGAGGTTTTACCGTGGAGTCTTCCTGCTCAGAGGTAATGAGGACATGGAAGGAGTGGTCTCAACGGAGAATATTTGTGGACCTATTATCCTTGGCGTACTCCGGTTATGGGTACAGATAATAAGTCGAAAGGGAATCATCATATACTCAGAGGTAATGAGGACATGGCAAGCATGAAGGTTTCTTTGACGGAGCCTTCCCATTCGGAGGTAATGAGGACATGACAGGAGTGGGCTCAATGAAGGAGGGTACATAGAATGACTCAGAAGTAATGAGGACATGGAAGTTCTATGTAAAGGGTGATTTGTTTTTGGCGAAAGTGAAACGACTCAGAGGTAATGAGGACATAGCCGTTTTAGAAATTTGTGGACCTGTTACCCTTTTTGTGCACTGAAAGTGCGGGTAGTGGATCATGAGGGAGGATCTCTTTCAGGAAAAAAGTTTAGAGGTATGGTCATACATGACTTACTATCTGAAAGAGTGACCGGAATGTGAGTTCAGAGGCACCTGCGGGTACATGACTCAATAATCTGGAATTTGGAAATTGTGAGTTCAGCGGCACCAGCGGGTACATAACTCAATAATCTAGAATTTTGTGGTTGTGAGTTCAGCGGCACCAGCGGGTACATAACTCGATAATCTGGAATTTTGTGGTTGTGAGTTCAGCGGCACCAGCGGGTACATAACTCGATAATCTGGAATGTTGTGAAAGTGAGTTCAGCGGCAGCAGCAGGTACATAATTCGATGATCTGGAAAGTGTTGTGGAAGTGAGTTCAGCAGTACCAGCGGGTACATGACTCAATGATTTGGAAAATATCGTTTAAACATAATATTTCTTTCGGAACTTGCCGTTGACGGACAACATGAGCAAGTCTCCATTTTGTTTTGCGAGGCGGTAAGCACCGTTGGAGAATACGACCTCGATGATGAATGTACCTTCCCATTTGGGTTGGAACTTGTCTGCGGTCTTGTAAGTCATGACCATCGGCCTCCGGACTGCTAGAACGAGATCGCCCACCTGGAATGTTCTGATTTTAACCTTCTTGTTGAAGGCTCCAGAGATGCGTGCTTGGTATAGTTCGATCCTTTGCTGAGCCAGGAGGCACTTTTCATCTAAGGCCTCTAACTCTTGTAGACGACGATGGTAGTTATCGTCCGTCGTTAATTGATAAGTGAGAGCGACACGGAGTGAGGGTATTTGAGTCTCCAATGGGAGAACTGCCTCACTCCCGTACACCAGGGAGAATGGTGTGTTCCCTGTGGCCGTTCGGACTGTGGTACGGTACGCCCATAAGCATTCACCAAGCTTCTCGTTCCAGTCGCGTTTGTTGGACGACATGAACTTCTTGAGTAACTTGATGATGGTTTTGTTGAATGCTTCTGCCAACCCATTTGATGTTGGATTATATAGCGTCGAAGCAATATTCTGGATGCGGTGCTTGTCGCAGAACTGATAGAAGGCGTGGCTTATAAACTGCGAACCATTATCGTGGATGATCCTTCGGGGCAGTCCAAAGCGATAGATGACGTGATGCTTAAGGAAGCTGATCACGTTTGAAGTCTTTACTTCTGCAAGTGGGACAGCTTCAGCCCATTTGGAGAAGTAATCTGTGATTGCGAGTATGAAGCGATGTCCTCGATAGGAAGGTGGAGTAATCGGACCGATGATATCCATTCCCCATACTTCGAATGGCCAGGACGCCACTGTCGGATGTAGAAATTCGGATGGTTGGTCGATGAAGTCTGCGTGGACTTAGCAGGCTATGCACTTTCTCGCATAGTCTATCGCATCTGCTACCATTGTAGGCCAGTAGTAGCCCATTCGGCGAAGACGATCTTGCAATTTAGGGCCAGGCTGATGGGCCCCACAGACACCGTCATGAGCTTCGCGTACGGCTTCTTTGGCTTCTGTATTTGACAGACATCGAAGAAATAATCCATCGTATGATCGGCGGTACAGCATTTTCGTCTCTGTATCGTAGAAGAATCTGAGAGAACGCCTTCTGATGGAAGTGGCTTCCTTTGGGTTCTCGGGCAGGATGTCGTAGACTACGAAGTCAATGAATGGTTGTCTCCAGTCTGGTGCTTCATTGATCGTCTGAGCGGAATAACTCGCCACGAATTGAACGTTGTTCTTGGGATAGACCAGTTCGTGGCCTATCACATCTACAGATTGGCGATCATAGTTCGGAACTGCTAGGGAAACGGCAAGGCCAGCTAGGGCATCGGCTTCGATATTTCGGAGCCTGGGAACGTGCTTGATGAAGAACCCCTCGAACGTCGAGATGATGTCGATCGCTATTTGGTGATAAGGGATCATGTCCTCGTGGCGGACTTCGTATGAGCCCCGGATCTGATTGACGATTAACTGAGAATCGCCGTATGCTTTAAGATATTCTACCCCCAGCTCTCTTGCAAGTTGGAGGCCAATGACCAAAGCATTTTACTCGGCCACATTGTTAGAGCAGGGTTCTGTACGAGAGTAAGCGCGATTGATTACCAATCCGGAAGGAGAAACCAGCACCACCCCGACTCCGACGATGATGTTGCCCTTGGGTCCAGTTCTCGAAGCACCGTCGAAGAACATTCGCCATATATCATCGTGAGAGGTTGCATGCGAGTCAGCGACCTCATCTGGGATTTTTTTATATATTCTGGACGACTCCGAGCCCGGGTGGGCTGCCAAAAAGTCTGCCAGGGCATGACCTTTAACAGCCTTTTGTGGGACGAAGATCATATGATAAGGGGACAGCAATATTGCCCATGTAGCGAGGCGAGAGCTGAGTGCCCCTGGTTTAGTCATGAGGACCCTGAGAGGGATGACTCGTGAGATCACATGTATGGTTTGTCCAGTGACATAGTACCGCATCTTCTGAATGGCGAACACCAGGGCGAGGCATTCCTTCACCACAGTGGTGTATCGGTGCTCTGGCTCAATCATCATTCGACTGAGGTAATATATGGCTTGTTCATGGCCTGCATCGTTGTTTTGTGCCAGCAGAGCCCCAAGGGAATGTTCCATTGCTCGTACGTAGAGCAGGAATGGTTTTCCAGCGACCGGGGCCACCAGGACTGGAGGGTTCGACAAATATTCTTTGATGCTGTCGAAGGCCCGCTGACATTCTTCGTCCCATACGAACGAAACCCCTTTTTTCATGAGATGGGTGAATGGCCGGCATTGCCCGGAGAGGTTAGAAATGAACCTCCTGATGTAAGCTAGCCTCCCTTGAAGGCCTCGGAGTTCGCAGAGATTTCTCGGGGGACCCATCTCCATAATTGCCTTTGTCTTCTCAGGGTCTACATGGATACCCTGGGCGGTGATGATGAAACCCAAGAACTTCCCGCTGGATACGCCCAGGAAGGACTTCGTAGGGTTCATTTTCAAATTGTGCGCTCGCATCAGGTCGAATACCGTCCTCAGATCCTGTAAATGGTCTCCCTTACAGCGACTCTTGACGGCGATGTCATCGACAAAGCACTCCACCGTCTTGCGTAAGTGGTCTCTAAAGATGATACTCATGGCTCTTTGATATGTGGCGCCGACATTCTTCAAACCGAAAGGCATAACTGCATAGCAGTATGTGCCAATCGGTGTTCGGAATGATGTATGCTTTTCGTCGTCAGGAGATATCTTGATTTGGTTCTACCCCGAGAAGCCATCCATAAATGACATACGTTCGAAGCCGCAGGTGTTGTCAATCATGATGTCTGTGATAGGGAGGGAGTATTCATCTTTGGGACATGCCTCGTTCAGATTGCGGAAGTCGATACAGATTTGAATCTTCCCATTTTTCTTGAGGACTGGTACTATGTTGACGACCCAGTCGGGATGCTGCTCTTCACGTATGAAGCCGCTGGCTATTAGTTTGTTGACTTTGGCCTCGATCGCATCCATGATGCCCGGGCGGAAGTGTCGTTGTTGTTGCTTGACTGGCTTTGCATCCGGCCGAATGTTGAATTTGTGAAGAGCAACCTCGAGATTTAGTCCTGGTATGTCTTCATAGCTCCAGACGAACACATCAATATATTCTTTGACAAGTTCCAGTAGCGATTCTCGCTCTTCGTCTGTTAGGTTTTTACTGACGAAAATTGGTTTTGGAGAAGATTCGCTGCCGAGGTCGACCTGTATAACCTCATCTTTAGTAGGGGTTCGCTCTGTTCGAACCGCTTTTCCCATTGTGCATCCAACTGTTGGGCCTACGGCTCTAACTCGAGGATTTCTGTAATGTCTTTATCTTCTTCATAAGCGTCAGCGAATGCCATGTTGACTGACAGGACTTGTCTAAATACGTCTCCGATGCTGGTATCTGAGTCAAAAGTTGGTGACCCGGTTGAATGTGAATGACAGTCACATTCTTCATCTGAACTCTCAGGGGTCGTCGTGGGTGTTACATACCCTAATCCATATCGAGTTTTGTTATAATAGTCCCGTAGTTTGCCCACCGGGACCGGTGGCTTCAAAGGTAATCGTCGTCCGGTGCCATAGTTCAGGCCTGGCATAGTCTCTAGATCATACCCCTATTTTTGTATGAGATATTTGGATTGGAGGCTATAAAGATTTAGAGGCAGTCTTCCGGCATCTGATTCAAGGTCGACTTCTTCTACAGTGAAGGGCTGCAGATCGTCCTTCCGGCCGAAGATGATTGGATGGTCCCCTCCCTCGATTATGCGGTAAGCGTCTTCCACTGGAGTAAGCTGGATTGCGGTGTACACATTTGTCACCTGTGTGTGTAGGTGAGTGCCTATACCGTGTTCCATAGCATACATTGTACAAAGCTTATTAAGCTCGAGGTAGTTCAAAGATAGCCCTTTATTGATGAAGTAAGGTATCTTTTCTAGCGGGATTACATCATCTGCAGAGGGAACATCAGTGTGGGCAGCCACATACTTGGCTAGCTCCGGTTCCTCTTTGGCTATCCCCTATATAAACGAGGACTGAGAGGACGACCTGGGCAGCTTGATCGTCAGAGGTTCAGCTAGTGGCGCAGAACGGAGAGTTGTTGGCAGACTAGCGACCCTCAGTTTGGTACTCGATGCTGGGCGGGGAGTGGCTGGTTCGCTAGAAGTGCCAGACCTTGTATCGGGGTGACAACTCTTCTTGGAAAGGCGTATCGTCATTTGCTTGTCGGAGGGATTGAGCTTCTCCGTTTGCGGCTGGCCGACTCTTGGTAGCCTGATTGTTAATGGCCCCGTTATGGGTCTTGGCACTTGGCCAGACCTTGGCAGCCGTATTATCATTTTCTCTTCTTGTGCCGAGAGGCTGATCGCATCCTTACGCAGAGTGGCGGTAAGGGGTACGGACTTGCTAGGTTTGCGAGCTTGGAGGTGGATCGTCAGAGGTTCTTCTGATCCTGTGGCTGTCTCGGTACGAGCTTGCACATCTCCTTCACCAAGGTGCCTCTTCGACTTTTCGTACATGCAGGAGTCTGAGTAGTAGGATTCGACCCCTTTGAAGGGATCGATGTCGGCAAATTCTATCCTCACGAAGCCGTGTTTGTCGACATACTTGAAGTATTGGTGCAGCGTGGAAGGCACGGTCATATAATCGTGTATCCAAGGACGCCCCAAGAGGATGTTATAAGAAGTGTCTGCATCTATGACGTAGCAGGTGACTTCTGATTGGACATCGCCAATCTGAAACTTCAGACGAATCTTCCCAATTGGGTAGCTCCTGCCCGAATTGAAACCGCTGATGGCGGTGCTTGTAGGCGTCGGACGATGCATAGGGATACGGAGTGATGTAACAGACCCTTCGGGATAATGCTTATGGAAGAGCCAGGATCAATGTGCATCCGATCAACCTTTACGTCGCCGATATATCCAGTGTAGTATAGTAGGCGATCATGTAGGTTAGTTTTGAAGTGCATGTCCTGTGAAGTGAAGACAATGTTGGGCATTGCTCCCGTACAAGCGCTGTCTTGGAGATCTGCAGGCGGGTTCTCTTCCGTGAGGTTGACCTGAGCCAGGTACGCGTCGACATTTTGGAGTGCATCGTTTAAAGCCGTGCGAACGTCCTTTGAGAGCCTTCGAAGCTCGTATAATGACAACTTGGCCGGTGTGTTGGCTAATTGCGCCAAGATGTCGAAGTTGTAGGACTTCTCTAGCCCCTACGGTGCCTCTTTCTGGAGGGACTTGTCAAAGCGAGTCTCCTTCGGCCTAGGCTTGTCTGTCGTCGGAGGCTGAGCCGGTCCCGGAGCGTCGTTTGTAGCGGGCTGATGATCTTCAGCCGAGTTATCAGCCACAGGTTGGGATTGTGCCCCAGACCGCGTGATGACGGCTGTAGCTTCTTCGATATCTGCCGAGATTGTGCGGCAGGACCTGATTTTTCTACTTTTTTTCTTACAAATGGAAGATGGTATAGGCTGAGTCACTTCTGATACCAAGTCTGGATGGACCCACATGACCTCCCTTCGTGATGTGGTGAGGGGTACTAGACCAGCAGTCTGATCTCGGGGAGGTGGAAGATTAGCAATCTCCATTGTCCCCAAAGGGATGGGGACCACATCGTCTTGAGTTTTCGTCGGAGGGAAGCTGCCGAATTGTACCGACACCATATTAGCTGCCATGGTTACCTCTTCAAAATCGATGGCCAGAGCATTCGAATCGATGAGATTTTGGATGTACCGTTTTAGTTGGTAGCAGTCGTGTGTAGCATGGTGGACATAGCGATGGTAATGATAGTACTTTGGGTTCTCCATCTCTGCCGGCTGTAGGTCCTAAAAAATCAAGTTGCATCAATCAACAACGTCAAGAAATCAAGAAACCCATCATTTGGATGAATTGCGCAGACAATAGATTGCGCAGCAATCCGATTGTGCATACTGCTTTGCGCACACTTCCAACTGTGCAGACTGACGTGGCAGAAGTCATCATTACCAAATCAAATCAAATCTTTTCTGACAACTGACAGCACGAATAACAAGGAATCTGTTCGTTTCCTGCGCCGCACAGTGCTCGAGGGCGGCTGACAGCTGGCAGCGCAAACCAATCCTGTGCAGTTTGAGTCTGCGCAAACCATGTATGCGCAATTCAACTCTGCGCACTCCATCAATATAACTGATAAGTTACACGTGGCATTCATGCCATCGATTGCTCATTACGTGGCAACTGTTTATGCACGATCATGTGCATTTCTATCAAATGATGCCATGTGTCCATGATAGTTGGCCCACGATCCAGTAATTGTCTGCGCAAATCAATACTGCGCAAACCAATGCTGCATAAATCATCTTGTGCAGTCCAAAATAACTGAAAGTTAGTTATTTTCAGAACTCTATAAATAGAGTTTCAAGTCTTCATTTCAAGGGGATCAAGATCAGAGATCAGAAATCAGAGAGTTCAGGAATTCTTGCCAAAGTGCTGCTGCATTCTTCCGAGACATTTGTCTTCAACTTCAGAGGCTTTTGCCTTCAGTTTCCAGAGTTGTTTTCAACTTCAAAGGTTTCGTCTTCACAGTTCACATCGTCCAAGGGATAAAGCAATCGTCATCAAGATTGGATTCCTATAGTTGTAATTTTCCCAGAATTCTTGTAATCTTTATTACAGTTTGTATCAATAAAATTCTATACTTTTGTTTTTGCAAACAAAATGACGACTCTGCTGGGGACAACTTTCTCCTCCGACGAGGAAGTAGCAATTCAATGTGACGTAGCGTCTATCGGAAAGACGCAGAAGACGCTGGTTGTTAAGGTCAATCAGACAGCCTACGAGGCGATGCTCAACTCCAAGACCACTCCCCGTACTGTAGCCACTTCTGCTAAGAGCAAAGTGCGCTCAGTTTGGGTCTCCAAGTCTGCACAATCTGGCATTTTTGCTACCAAGGATGCTGTACCAACTGTTGCACAATCTGCTAGTCAGACTGCTGCACAAACTGCTGTGCCAACTGTTGCACAGTCTGTCTCAGCAACTGCTGCACAATCTGTTGCAGTCAAGGCTGCGCAATCTGTTGCAACTGTTGCGCAAGCTACTTCATATGCTGCCTTGTCAAAACAGAAGACTCCTATGACTCTGGCGCAATTGGCAGTGGCTTTTCCTGCGCAAAATAGCACTCCAGTAACTAAAGTGCATCCCAAGCACTCTAAGACAAGAACTCCTGATGCACTTCCTACCAAAGCTTCTAATGCACAAATGACTAGTGCACCTTCCACCCATGCGCAAACCAAGTCTGCGCAATCCAAGAAAAACAGCCTTTTGGCTAAATTTCCGGCTTCTCACAATAAAAGAAGAGATTCTACTTCTCTTCCCAAACACCCTATTGCCCCTGCACAATCCATTGAGGGTAGTCCTTTGACTATTCCTCCTTCTCTTCAAAGCAAAGGAAAAGGTCCATTGGTCTTTTCTCAAACTTCCTTGTCTCATGACTTGGAAAATAACAGAGGGAAACGCTCTTTAGCTAACCCTTCATCTCAAAACAAAGGAAAAGGCCCTTTAGTCTTTTCTCAGTCTTCTTCAGTCTTTACTGAAGAAGATCCATCTCAATGTGTCTCGGCTCCAATCAATTCAAGAACTCTGGCAAACAAGGATTCTTCTTTCCTTTATAACAAGAGTACTTGTACTAATCAAAGAGGTATTCTGCCTACTCCGATAGCAGAATTCCAGGACCTCCCGACTCTCCAAATTTGTCGTTCCAGACAGGGAAAACTGTTAGTGTCTCAAACAGAAACTCCTGGGGGTGAATTTGCAGATCTAAGAACATATCTTAACAGGCCAACTTCGGCAAAACGTAAGCAACCTATGCCGAAGGTCAAGCCTCAAAGACAAACCTCCAGGAACAAAAATCCTGATACCTATGCCAATGAAGTGAGTACTTCCCTGTATACTCAAGGGACTAAACATTTGAATAATAGGAACCATGTTCCGAATATTGTTAAAGAACATATTCCTCGAACCTTTCCTCGTCCTGGCATGGTTTCTGATCTCCCAGAACATCTCAGACAAAAACGGGATAATGCCTCAACTCCTCCAGTTCAATCATCTGATCATCACTGTAATCATAAAGTCATCATCCAATGCTGTTGTCAAACGACAAAACGATCTGTCTTCGATCGTTTAACTTTTGCTAAATCTGAACCTATGTCAGAAGAAGACGAAGTTTTGTATGCTTCTGTTAACATGACTTCCCGAGACACTGGGGGTAAAAGATGCTCTAAGCATGGTAGACTCCGCAAGCCAAGCCAACGGTATTTGGAATTACTTCAAGAATCTTCTGAAGGAGTATTTCAACATACCCGTTCCCGAAGCCGAGATACAATCGGTCAAAGGAATCTTCCTCAAAATCCTTCAAGTCATCTTCCTGTTTCCCAGTCAGGAGATGATTCATTTTCTGATTATGATGCATACAGTGAAAGTTCTGAACAAACAGTATCTTCCACTGTGCCAAGAGAAGTAACGGCTTATGTTGTCATCGATGATCCAAATGCTTCAACCTCTGCAAATCAAGAACAACGAATTGCTGCACTTGAAGATAAGCTAAAGACCATGACTGAAATGGTCGCTAGTATGCATTCCATCATTGTAGCACAGCATGTTACACCACCAACAGCACCTATTACTAGTCCAAAGATCATAGCGTCTTCAATACCTGCCAATACTGGGCTGGGGGTAGTGCCTCCCCAAATGCCTCCTGTACAAGTACAAGTACAAACTACGCCTAGCCATTCAGGAGCTGGGGGTAGTGCTTACAACGCTGTTCCTCCTCCTACCACTACAATTCAACCTGCTCCTTCTTCTTCATCAGAAGACGCCAATGAAGCTGTCAAACACTTACGAACCCAGTTTGAAGCATTTAAAGAGAAAGACAATCTACAAAGGTTGGGGATTAAACAACCCTATCCGGTTGAATGGAAGGACGTCCCGTTTCCCCCAAAGTACAAAATCCCTACAATCTCTCTGTTCGATGGTAGTACTTCTCCGAGTCAATTCATCAATCATTTTGAGGTAATGACTGTTCAACTTCAGCCAAATGACGCTCTTCTTACCAGAGTGTTCGTCGGTTGTTTAGCCGGCGTAGCATACGACTGGTACAGAAGTTTGCCCGATGGTTGCATTACTTCTTTTTCAGGTCTCAAACAAATCTTTCTGGAACGGTTCTATGAAGGATTTAATGATATGACGATGTCAGCTCTCAACAAAATCAAACAAAAACATAATGAAACTGCTGAGAGCTTTATTGAACGGTTCCGCCGTGAAGCTTTGAAAATGCCTCCAGGGACTCCAGCTGCTGTCACTATTGATACTTGTAAGGCAAATCTTTTACCTATTATCAGTATGTGGACGGGATCTATGTGGACGGGATCTACCCAATTCCAAGATTGGCCCTCATTCATCGTCAACGCCAAAGCCGCTGAAGTAAGTGCCGACAAGTTTAAACAATTGGGGGTACAAATGTCTAATCCTGATCGCGATGAGCATCAGAATTCAGGTGGTGGCAATCGCCAGAACAATCGCAAAGCGAAAGAGACTTTAAACATTAACTTGAACAAAAATAAAGAATCTTTGGCTGTCAATGTGGCCCCACCTACATCTACTCCTACTCCTTCTGCACCTCCACCGAGGGAACCTCGTCCGAAGGTAGAATATTCCTTTGACGAAAATGACACTGCAAGTATCTTTGAGTGTTTACTCAAAAGCAACAAAATTCAACTCCCTGATCCAAAGAAACCTGATGAAGTCAATAAGACTGATCATCCCAAGTATTGTGTCTATCACCGATTCATTGGACATCCTACTCGAGCATGCTATGTGCTCAAAGGTAAGATTCAAGAGCTTGTTAATGCAGGTGTAGTCACTTTGCAACAAGATGAGAAGACTGTTACTGCAAATATGGTTTCAGTCCAATTTGGAGATTTCCCTCCGCAGATGATACAGCATGGTGTCATTCCAATCCCTAAAGCAACTCTTGAGATTGAGAATCTCCCGCTTCCATCCAATGAAGATCTTATTCCCTTGTCTCTTGACAACGGTGAAATTATGTGGATCCATCCTGATCTTGCTCCAGAATTTGAGATATCTTCCAAGAAGAAAACTCGTTCTAAAGGCAAAACCAAAATCTGCAACATGGTATCTTTTGATCCCATTGTTGACGAAGAGATTCTGTTAGGTACAAGATCAGGAAAAGCTTATTTGAAAGATCATTCTGAAGGTCAAAGGGATCCTGCTTCTTCTTCCGAACCTACTCCGGCACAACCTGCATCTGCTGAAGAGGTCCCTTCTACATCTTCACCAGTTGTAGTATCAATTCCTCCTAAGCCAACAACGGCTGACAAAGGCAAGCAACAAGTTCGATTTGACAAACCTCTAAAGAAGTCATCTCCTACTGGGCTTGAGAAGCCTTACAATTTTGATATATTGGCTCAATTAGCCAATACACCAGCCAGGTTGTCAATCTTTGAACTCTTGCGTCTTTCCAAAGAGACACGAAAAACTCTAAGTGAAGCTCTGATGCAGGCTGAAACTTGCTTAACTCTTCTCAAGAAGCCAGAATCAGAATCAGTCTCTTGTCATCACAGTCATAGCGTCTTGGAACTGATCCCAAATATTACCTTTACTCAGGATGATATGCTAATGGAAGATAATAGACATGATCGTCCTCTTTATTATACAGGATATGTAGATTCAATGAAGGTTGATCGTATCCTGATAGATCCAGGGTCTGTACTTAGTATTATGCCAAAGACAATGCTAGATGCATTGAAGATACCAGTGCATAGTCTTTCAACCACGATCACTACTACTCTGGGATTTAATCAAGGGAAGAGTGAACCTTTGGACAAGATTCGTCTAAAACTCCAAATAGGCAATCTTCGTACAAAGGTGACCTTTTATATCATTGACAATCATGGTTGTTCTTATAATGCTCTCCTGGGAAGGCCATTCCTCCATGAACATAATGTCGTTCCATCAACTCTTCATCAATGTTTTAAATACGTTGATGACAAAGGACAAGTTCATAAGGAAGTTGCGGACCTTTATCCTTTCAAGGGTATTGAAGCTTATTGCAACGATGCTCGTATGTACAAGGATGAATTTATGAAGGTAGTATTGGCTATGGATACTGAAGAAGATCAAAAAGCAGTACCTGAAGACACTCTTATCATACCTGTTAAGGGGCGAGTCTCTCATCCTCAATCTTCCAAGCCACTGGTTATTCACTTACCAGTTCAAAAGAAATCAGTTGATGCTGATGAAAATCAAAGCGAGCTCACCTCTTCTGAGCCACTTGTTATCGACTTACGTCGCAACAAAGACAAAAAGCAACTCATTCCTTCTGAGCCACTTGTTGTTGATCTAAATCGCAACAAGGAAAAAAGGGAGCTCACCTCTTCTGAGCCACTTGTTATTGACCTCCGTCGTAACAAGCCTCCTCCACGTTCTTCTTCTTCCCCTCTTGTAATCAATTTGACCAAATCTGCTAAGGTTAAAGGTCCTGTTGTAAATACTGATGTACAAATCAATGAAAAAGCATCTACTTTCCAGTATACTGATGTTATTTATTATACTAAAAGTTATTTGAATATGTTAGATAGCTTTCAATCAATTACACTGGGAGTCGTACAATCTCTTCAGACAAAAGTCTCGCTTGAAGATCCAGATGATTCTTACCGTATTCATCCTTCTTTAAAGAAAGGTGAAAGTTCAGCATTTTTATATAAAAGACCAGAAACAAAGATTAACTATACGGATGATAGCAAAGTTAACGATACGGGACATCTCCAGTTCTATCGTTATAGTCAACAATCAAAAGACATCCTCCGAAAGATGGGTTACGACTTTAAGAGCGGCCTTAACTACGGTAAAGGTAGACGAACTCCCATTCGTACAACAGTTCCAAACGGAAAATCACAAATGTATTATGACAGGACCAAGAAAGGTCTCGGATATACTTCTCCTCCACTGTTATCCCCAGCAGCTTCTGAATCAGATAGTGAAGAACGTTCTAACTCTTCTGATTCCAGATCATGGGATTCCGATACCAGCATCGGTGAAGTCCATCGTATAATTATATCTTCTAACATGGTCTCTGTCGAACTACCAGAAGACTGTGATGAAGATGTTGAAGAAAGTCCGGAAACAGATCCTTGGGCTCAACATATGGATAACCAATGGGTACTTCGATTTGAACAACGTGAACCTCCTACTGAAGATCAACTACTTCAAATTGATGTAGGAGAAAGAGATTCACCTCGGCCAATTTTTATTAGCAAGAATCTTCCAGAAGCAGACAAACAAGAGTTGATTCTTCTTATTAAAGAATATATCGACGTCTTTGCCTGGAGTTATGAAGACATGCCAGGTTTAGATCCTAAGATTGCTACTCACAAACTGAACATTCTTCCTAATGCTAAACCAGTCAAACAACAACAAAGGCGATTTAAGCCTGAAATGATGGACGCAATTGATGATGAAGTCAAGAAGCTCATTGCTTGTGGCTTTATTCGAGAAGAGCAGCATCCTGATTGGGTAGCCAATGTCGTCCCAGTTCTGAAGAAAACTGGAAAAGTTCGAGTCTGCATCGACTTCCGAGATCTCAATGAAGTATGTCCAAAAGATGAATTTCCTCTTCCTATCACAGACGTTATGATTGACAATACTTGTGGGTTCAAAAGGATATCTTTTATGGTTGGATTTTCCGGGTATAATCAGATCAAAATGTATCCTGAAGATGAAAAGCATACATCTTTCCGCACTCCTCGTGGTGTTTATTGTTATACAGTGATGCCATTTGGTCTTAAAAACGCTGGTGCAACTTACCAACGTGCTATGAGTACTATTTTCAAAGATCATCTTCGCAAAACTGTCGAATGTTATGTGGACGATATTGCTGTTAAAAGTCGTCTAAAAGAAGATCACCTCCAAGATTTGAGAACAATATTTAATCTCATGCGTCAACATCAGCTCAAGATGAATCCTACCAAGTCATTCTTGGGTGTCTCTAGTGGCAAGTTTCTCGGCTTCGTCATTACCTCTAAGGGTATACACGTGGATCCCGAGAAGATCAAAGCCATCCAAGAGATGCGTCCTCCACGCAACCTAAAAGAGCTACGAGGATTCCAAGGCCGACTTGCGTACATCAGGCGATTCATTTCGAACTTGTCTGGACGCTGCAGACCATTCACTCAATTAATGAAGAAGGGTGTATCTTTTGTTTGGACTGAAGAATGTCAACGAGCATTCGACGATATCAAACAATATCTTATGAACCCACCAGTTTTGGTGCCACCTATCTCTGGCATTCCATTCTTGATGTATGTCCGTGCTATGGACCATTCATTGGGTGCCTTACTTGCCCAAAAGAACAAAGAAGGCCATGAACAAGCTATCTACTATCTTAGCCGAACTATGATTGGTGCTGAACACCATTATAGTCCTGTCGAGAAAGAATGCTTGGCTCTCATATTTTCTGTGCAAAAGACGAGGCATTATATCATTGGTCAAACTATTCATGTTATATCTCGAGTTAACCCTCTCCGGGTACTCATGAAGAAACCAAGTACACTTAATTCTTGGTTGGCTACATGGGCAATCCTGCTAGCTCAATATGACATGGTGTATGTTCCACAAAAGTCTGTCAAAGGTCAAGCGCTGGCGGACTTCTTAACAGCTCATCATCATGCGCAACTTGATTCAAAATTCAAAAATTCAAAGTATTTCGAAACTTTGAATCAAATCAACTTTCGAAAACTTTGAAGGGGGTCTTGTAGGTCCTAAAAAATCAAGTTGCATCAATCAACAAAGTCAAAAAATCAAGAAACCTATCATTTGGATGAACTGCGCAGACAATAGATTGTGCAGCAATCCGATTGTGCATACTGCTTTGCGCACACTTCCAACTGCGCAGACTGACGTGGCAGAAGTCATCATTACCAAATCAAATCAAATCTTTTCTGACAACTGACAGCACAAATAACAAGGAATCTGTTCGTTTTCTGTGCCGCACAGTGCTCGAGGGCGGCTGACAGCTGGCAGCGCAAACCAATCCTGCGCAGTTTGAGTCTGCGCAAACCATGTATGCACAATTCAACTCTGCGCACTCCATCAATATAACTGATAAGTTACACGTGGCATTCATGCCATCGATTGCTCATTACGTGGCAACTGTTTATGCACGATCATGTGCATTTCTATCAAATGATGCCATGTGTCCATGATAGTTGGCCCACGATCCAGTAATTGTCTGCGCAAATCAATGCTGCGCAAACCAATGCTGCACAAATCATCCTGCGCAGTCCAAAATAACTGAAAGTTAGTTATTTTCAGAACTCTATAAATAGAGTTTCAAGTCTTCATTTCAAGGGGATGAAGATCAGAGATCAGAAATCAGAGAGTTCAGGAGTTCTTGCCAAAGTGCTGCTGCATTCTTCCGAGACTTTTGTCTTCAACTTCAGAGGCTTTTGCCTTCAGTTTCCAGAGTTGTTTTCAACTTCAAAGGCTTCGTCTTCACAGTTCACATCGTCCAAGGGATAAAGCAATCGTCATCAAGATTGGATTCCTATAGTTGTAATTTTCCCAGAATTCTTGTAATCTTTATTACAGTTTGTATCAATAAAATTCTATACTTTTGTTTTTGCAAACACCGGCCGAGGTTTCCGTCTTGGTAGAGGAAGCTGAATTCTATCTCCTTGTATGAGCATGTCCAAGATGGGCTTGACGTGACCGTCTTCGAAGGAGTAGGTAATTTGCGGCAACTGTTTTTCTGCTGGCTTTGGCTCAGGTTTCTGTGCTGTATCGGCCACCATAGCCTGCTTGCCCTTGTTGTTCCGATTGTTGGTGGAGCTACCTCCATTGTTGGTGTTGGCGTTGGGACGCCTGCCATTGTCCTCTCCCTCTGAGATGTGCAATCCCAGTTGGCGAGCCTTCTTCAGTCGTTCTTCGGCGCTTGTAGCACTGATGATAAACGTCTTCCAGTCCTTGAATTGACTTTCGCCCATCCAGAGACTGATTGTTGTGAGCAATCTCTTTTGGCAAATTTCAATCAGGGAGGAATCCGGATTTTCAGACGGCAGCTTCATTGCGGTTTGGCGAAACTGCTCAATGTAGTTCCTTGTCAGCTCTTTCTTCCCTTGAACGACGTCCATGAGGGTGGATATTGTGATGTCCTGCCCTACTTCGTAGAATCTCTCCAAGAACATGCACTTGAAGCCGACGAAGGAGTGGATGCATTTGTCTGGCAGGTTGCGATACCAGTCGAAGGCGACTCCTTCCAATGCCCCGATGAATAATCGTGTGAGGATGGAATCGTCATGGGACAGATGGTCGGTGGTGACCACGAAGTAAGTGATGTACCGACTTGCGGAGGTCTTGCCATCATAAGTATTAATATTGAACGGCTTATATCTTGGCAGGAAGGGGACATCCCTCCATGCAGCAGGGTATGGTTGCCGTATTCTGAGGTCTTGAGAGTTTTTTTGAGCGTGAAACATGGCTCAGATCTCCTGGACCTCTCTTCTCGCTTCTCGGGCCTCATCCACGGCGGTGGTGGCCGTTACTTCAGGAGGATTATTGTCCGGGTTCGGTGCCGCTGAATTCGAGTCTGCATGGACCGCGGGGCCCGTGCTTGTTTGGCCAGGCGTCCCTCCTTGCAGATTTGGAAGGGCCGCTTTGATCTCATCCACAGACTTGACCAAGGCAAGCAGTATGGCCTCCAGAGTGTCGATGCGTTGGTGATCACTGGAACCACCTTGGCTGCTGTCCGTCATGATTACCGTCTTTACATGAAGAGAGATGGACGGAACGGTGGAGGAAGCACTCTCCGAATCGTACCCCTGTAGTGAGAAGTCATCAGGATATGTGGGAATGTCTTCCTCTGGTTATGACTCAGAAGGAACAGTACCCCCAGTCTCCGAGTTTGCCTCGTCTTGGGAGTTGTGGATGTCCTCGGGGACGTCGGGGTTTGCTGCATCTGATGGGAGAGTTGTTTCCCCCAACTCGTCTTCTTAGAACATCGGATTGTCGTGGAGGTTCGGAGGAGTGCTACCCCCAGTCCCAACAACCCCCAGTGGTGTGGACGATGAATCTTCTACTGTAGTAGATTTCGTCTTAGTACGAGTACCTTGGAAAACTCCGATGGTGGGCACCCGCTTAGACGACAGTCTTTTAGTCATCATGGTTGAAATCTTCGGGCTGGGAACATTTGTCTTCTTCCCTCTCCCATCGGCGGGGAATTTCTGAGCAGACTTGCAGGAGACGACGGGAAGTGCCTCGTCTTCTGAAGACGGCTGTTGTAGTCTTTGAAATATGGACTGCCGGTCTTTTCGCACCGTCGTGTTATTACAGCAACAGTTGACGATGACTTGGGTACAGTAACGTCCGTGGGAGACTCTTTGCAATCCGATGCATCTTCTCTTTCCTTGCATTTGTGGAGGATGGCCTCACGCAATTCAGATGGGTCTGGATCGACCATGTTTGCTCCCTGGATTTTAGGAGACTTTTGTGAACCTTTCTGTCCGTTTACCGCCGGGGGTTGGACTCGAGAGGTTCTGTACAACTTCCCATCTGAGGCCCGCATAACAGTATGCGGGACGCTCGGATGGTCAGAGATCAGATCAGCGGACCGAACTTGCCAGGCTCGCGCTGTCTTAGACTTCTTCACTCTAGTGCGTAAGGGCACATAGTAGGAAGAGTCTAAGTGATGCTGGAGAGAGTCAGACATATCTTCTTGGGAGCACATGAGATCAGGGCCATAAGAGAGGCGGTCGAAGACAGAGCCGTGTGGAGTAGGCGTCATGCGACTGTCATCAATAATCTTCATGCGGCTGGCAGGCGTAGCCGCATAGACTTTCTTCATGTGATTGGGAGTCTCGGCCGCATGAGTTTTCTTCGTGCGGCTGGATGATCTGGCCGCATAGACCTCCTTCATGCAGGTGGCAGATTCAGCCGCATGAGCGTCCTGCATGTGGTTGGCAGACTTGGCCACATGAGTGTTCGGCTTCTTCTTGGGATGCATAGAACCACTCTTTGTCCCTGCAAGTCCAGCATCTTAGTGCTTTCCTCTGCCGGACTTGGAGACAGCAGAGTCCTCTATGGCTCGAAGTGGAGCCGTATGAGAGTTGCCTCCGCCGTCTTGGGCAGCAGAGAGTTCTCCGTCCAGAGCTTGGGGTGGAGCAAATGATTTTGGCCTTCACTCGCAGCGAGCTTTCTTTGTGCGGGTTCACTTCTGGACCGGGCCAGCGCTTCCCTCGGAGAGCATTTCTTCAAACGCCTGTTGGTCGAAGCGGACGACCATCTTCTGTTGCGTGGAGCCAAGTTTGGTTGCATCCGATTGCATCACCAACTCCTCAACCGTAGAGAAGTTTGTCCCCAGTAGAGTTGCCATCGTATTTGCCATGAAATATAAAAGAACAGAATAATTATCGAAGGACTGGACTTTTACTTCACAATACAAACTCGCTTGTACAAAGAAAGCCTAGGAACGAAAACCTAGGTACAGCAATATAAGTACAATTGTTTATTTTAGATTCTGGGGGGTGACGGTAGAGGCTCGGGAAAGCGACGGCAGCTCTGTCTTACTCCTTGGACGATCGGGTGCAGCCTTGGCTCTGTAGAAGATCTACTTGGCGTTGATGAAGAAATGCTCTCTCTTCAGGCTCTTTGGCTCTCTATGTCTCTCTCTGTATATCTCTCTCTGTCTCTGTGTATGTCTCTATGTGTGTCCTCGCAAGAGAATGGCACCCTGCTATTTATAAGAGTGGGGGGCTTCATTAGGGTTTACAATGATTGCCCATTCTTGAAAGTCGGCGGCTAAGGATCATTGGATCTGGGCCGTTCATCGAGATTTGAGCAATAAATGTGATTGTACCAAATCTTTTGTGGGTAATTAATGCTGATTGACATAAATCCTCCTAATTTGTGAGCCTTCTCTATTTGGGGAACTTCTATGGCAGAGTCCTCCAGCTGCATATCTGCTATGACACTAGCAGGATATGCACAGCGAGCCTTCGAAAGCCAAGTCTTACGAGACTTGTTTGGCTTCGCTGATTTTGAGGGAGTAGAGCCGTCCCTCGAGAGCATCTCTTCGAACGACTGCTGATCGAACTTTACGATCAGCATCTTCTGAGTACTCTCCACTTTGTCGATATCGGATTGCGTCACCACCTTCTCATCAGAGGAAAAGGTAGTCTCCAGCAGAGTCGCCATTTTTGTGGACACACACAAAAAAAGAAGAAGAAAATGCTATCTTTTCTTTTATTGGCGCAAGGCACCACAAATCGAGTACGCGTGAGAGATCCTGCGCTGAGGATCCCCGAGTGCAAAAAGAATTCTTGGGAATGGGACAATGGAGATCGAGCGATAGTTGCTCCTTTACTCCGTTGACACTCCGATTACAAAAGTGGGAGAAAACCTAAGAAAATTGCTAACTTTTGGCTCACTGGCAAGAGGTGCAGCAATTTGGCTCTTGAAAATTCTCTCCATTCTCTTATTTTGAAGAGGGGTGAGGCCCCTTTTTATAGTCGTTCTTGAGCTGAAATAATGTTATGCGTCCACAAGAGGAAACACGCTGGTTCCTATGTGGGCACATAGTCCTGCTTTGGGCGCATATGGTGTAGGCACATACAGGCTGCGAGATCGTGGGTAGGTCGTGGTGTTGACGTGGCCGCATGCTTCGGTGCACAACTGTTCGTAGAGACTGATGTGGCCATGCGCTTCGGTGCACGTTTTGGTCATGGCTTTGACTGAGTCAGGCTTGGGCGCATAGCCATGTCTCAGGCTATACGCCCTCCTTTCGGAGGAGCTAGTCTTGGGTGCATGGAGCTATACTGACTGGGTGCATGGAGCTACACCGACTGGGCACATGGAGCTTCATTGATTGGGCGCATAGAGTTACACTGACTGGGCGCATGGAGCTTCACTTGTCTTGGGCGCATGAAGCTATATTTGCTGAAAATTTTTTATGCTTCTACAGATACCCCGTATCGACGTTTTGTAAACTTGACTATAACTTTATGTACATTCGTCGAATCGAGACAAAACTTGTGCCAGCAGGACTGTATCAAAATTTTGGTCCTGTGTGCCAATTTGGTACGAATCTGAGAAGGTTGATTAGATCACAATTTTGCAGGCCCTACGATCCGATTCAACGAGCGATTTTGTGCATGGCTCATCAGAATCCAAAATTGGACATACTGTTGAGTTCATCTCGAAAAACCGGATCCGTAGACATGTAGTTTGATGACTTTAGAGACCGTAGGTTCTGGCATGTATTTCAGTACAAAGCGGATCCAACGGCGAATATCGTTTTGACCCAAAATTACGATTTTGCCCCTGTTCTAGAATTGGACATTCGGACAGACATTTCCTAGATATATCTTTTATACCAGAAATATTTTTTATGTTTATTTCAGTATCCGAGAACGTCTGCGGAGGTTCTACCCTTGTAGCTTCTTCTCACTTGTCGATTTCATTTGCTAGACGTCGTCAAAACACCTTCCAACCACCAGGCAAGTATACCTTACTAATTTACTGTCATATTATTTATTTTAGCATTTATTTACTTTGATTCATAATTGTTAATTTTATTTGTTACAAACTGCGCGTCCAAGCCTCACTTGGGTGTAAGCGACTCTATTAGTCGTTCTCTATTACTTTATTTTATTTGATGCATGCTGACTTTGTTTTAGCGGACTACCTTCTTGTTATGGGATATTCTTATATCTCCTTCGGCCATGACACTCTCATTGTACGATTTGATATATTTTGCTAGGGGCACGACTTGCATATTGATTATCCATCTCTATAGTTTTGTCTCGGATAGATGATCGTAACTGCTATGACTAGGGTATAGAGACTCAAGCAGTTACAAAACTGGACAGGTTATGGACATGACTTGGTCAGTATGGGATATCTTGGGGGAGGACAGTCACTAGTACGAATGGAAAGCCAAACAGGTAACCTATAGTTTTTGAAAGAAACTATGGCGTGATATATTTGCAGATACCCTCTGACGTTTTAGATATTAAGGCCGGATACGTATGACTGGATGCCAGTTACGTACTTATAGCCTAAATCCCACCCATGCGCATGAAAGTTGTCCTCTAAATTGTATATTAGACGGTTAGAATCCCCTTTGCATATTGGTATCTAGGATAGTCTTTTGCTTATTATTATCTATTCTGACAGTTCATATTAGCATGATATTATGTATCTTGTTACGTCCCTCTGAGGACCTGGTGATTTGTCCAGGTGTGTTTGTATTTTTCGCAGGTGCTCTAGCCAAGGACATAGTTTACAATCTACCTTCGTAATGCTAGCTTTTGGATCGTCTTTTGCATCGCTCGACTCTTCCATCGTTGCTATGTATTCTCTCTTTTTGTTGGTAGTAGATTTGTCGCCGCCCAACGTTTTGTACAAATGACTTTAATAAGTTGATTTTATGATATATTGGTTTGTGGATGAGATTTGTTTCAAGGTTACTGCATTTTACAGCTTATATATATATACGAGATTTCCGTATATTGGAGTATACTTCGTATGTATGCAGCTGGCATGTCTACGTGGTCCTAAGTATTTTGGGACTAGGGCATTACATTGAGTTCAGCAATTCAACTGAAATCAATGTCACTAGTGAAGACTGGAGAGCTCCCTTCATTGACTTCGTGGTACGTGATATTTTACCTGAAGATTCTAAGGAAGCTACAACAATCCGTAGGCGATCACTCCGATTTTATTACAATCACACTTCTAAGATCCTTTGTCGACGAACATTTGGTAGTCTACTCTTACGTTGTCTTGTGGGAGATAAAGCAAAATAAATACTACGGGAAGCTCACGATGGTGTATGTGGTGCACATCAGCCAGGTCCTAAATTACAAGATCGTATCTGACGTATGGGCTACTATTGGCCAACTATGGTATCGTATGCCATTGAATGTGAAAGGAAATGTCGAGACTGTCAAATCCATGCAGACTTCTTCTGTCAACCGTCGAAATTCCTTCACCTGACTGCCGCATCATGGCCCTTTGAAGCTTGAGGCATGGATGTTATTGGTCCTATCAATCCACCGTCATCTAGAGGACATCGATTTATACTAGCTATAACTGATTAATTTTCGAAATGAGCGAAAGCCATACCTTTATCTGAAGTTAAGACTAGCAGCGTCATCAACTTCAGTAAACATCATGTGATATACAGATTCTGTATTCCTCGACGAATCATTCATGATAATGGACCACAATTCATCAGTCAAAAGTTTACTCGATTTTGTGATGATACCAGAATCAATAATGTTGCTTCCACGACCTTCAATCCTGCAGCTAACGGTCTGGCTGAAGCATTCAACAAAACTATCATCAAGCTTCTCAAGAAATTCGTTTCTACCAATAAGAGAAACTGGAGTGAAAAGCTTGGAGAATGTCTATGGACTTATCGTACTACTATACGCACTCCAACCGGTTGCACACCTTTCTCCTTTGTGTATGGATGCGAAGCTATCCTACCATTGTAAATTCAAATTCCCTCCTTAAGAATTGTAATTGCCAATGAGCTCACAATAGAAAACAATGATCGTCTTCGACTTCAGAAACTTGAAGTGCTTGACGAAAAACGGTTATTATCTCAAAAGCATATTGAATTATATCAAGTCCGCATCTCAAAAACTTTCAAACATAAAGTTAAAGTACGAATATTCCAAAAAGGCAAATTAGTCCTTACTGTCTGACGTCCTATGACTATGACACACATGAGCAAGGGCAAATTCGAAGCAAAATAGGAAGGTCCCTATGTTGTAAGCAAGGTTTTCTCAAACGGAGCTTATTAACTAACCGGGATCGATGGCCGAGTTGCTATGATGCCTACCAACGACAAATTCTTAAAAAAGTACTATGTCTGAAAGAAATGTAAGATAATCTTTGAATGTTGTACATACTAAAAAACATTGAGTTATTAACTTTTGTTCACCCTTCTGATAAACTATTAAATCCCCAGCGGAGTATACCCACATCATATCACCTAATCATAAACCCAATCTTTTGGAACCCAGTCGTTTTAAAAGATATCTTATTTTTGAATCCCAGCCGATTCAAAGATAATCAATGAATACATGAATTCATGTTCGTATTACCTCTGAATTCTATCATCTACATCACTGACTTATTACGTCCACATTACCTCTGATAAAGTCATCTTTTGAAATGAAAATATTCTGAGGGTTATATTTTGGCACGTCCACATTACCTCTGAACATATATAATTAGCATTATTTTTTAAGGAGATATGTCATGTCCAATACCTCTGAACATATTTTTTATTCTCATCTATTACTTATATCTACTATAGATATATAATAAGTAATGGAACCACAAAAAGAGTATTAATTTTTTATTTCAATGATGTTCAAAATGTCAAAAAAAGTACATCATATGAAAGACAAAAAGTAAAAAACTTCTATAGATTACTTCACTAAGGAGGCTGAGTACTGAGATCAATGATCAGTCTTTTTAAATTCTCGACTCTCTCTACTCTGTGGTCAAGTACCCTTTTCCTAGCAAAATCTTTCCCAGACTTTGGATCACAAGGTTGAAGCGATTCAGCTCGGCGTTCCAGTTCTGCACCTTCGGTTTGGATAAGTGCATCTTGTTGCCTCCTCAAGTCATCTAATTGACTTGTAGCAATTTAATGCATTTCTAATACCTCCTCTTCACGTCGTCGAGCTGCTTTGACTGCTTCTTGCAGACGAGCCATTTTAATTTCTAGATCCCGGAGGCGAACTTTATATCCAACTGCTTCTTTCTCTTTCTCTGCAGCTTTAGTCTTATAGCACTTTATAGAAGAAGTTGTCTCGACAATGCCAGATTCCGACTCTGCAGAGAGCTGTGAGAAAGCTACCACAGAAGCTTCGAAATCTGCTTTTCGTCTTGCAGCCTTGTGAGCCATCACCTCGCATACAACATCTACGAGTTTCTGGATGTTTTCTCTTGTTAGATCTTTATAAGATTTGATCGATTCTTCAAGTTTATTCAAAATATGATCTAAATAGTTGACTTTATCTAGATCACCAATCTTGCGGATGGCTCCAATGATGAAGGAGGAAGGGCCCCTTACTGACTCATAAGGTTGGTCCTTTTCCATGACCATTTGAATTAGAGGTTTCAAAGAAGTGCAAAAGTATTAGTGTAAGCTTCGACGACAGCTCTATTCATTGTTGAGATACCCGGTATAGCCACTTCTATTTGAATTCTTATTTCTGCAGTAGCTGGAGGAATTACAGATTATACACTAGGAGACCCGAGTACTGGCATAATAGAAGAACTTTCCTCTCCAGTTTGGGTCCCCATATCTAGGGGATCCATGGTCGAGCTAAAACTGAATATGGTCGACGCGGCTGTTGCAAGTGTCCCTACAGGACCCACTGTAATCAAAATACATAGTCATTACACATCATTACAGGAATTAGGGTAAATAAAAGTCAAAATTTTATCGGATCAGGTAATACATATGGGGTCTCACGGGACATATCCAGATTAGAGCGGAGCCTGACCATGGTAGTTTCAGACACGGCTGCCTGATTATTTCCAGCTTCAAAACAGCCTGATAAGAAACGGCTGCTTCCGGCCCCTGATTCTACTTGTTCAGTTGGGGCAATCACTTCTACATTATTGACTTCGAAAGCCTGGTTGGTAGGGTTTGAGTTTCTACAGTATCAGTATTAGGATTTTCATTGATCCCAGCATCTTCAGGAGCCATGGTCTGATTTTCATGATCATCAGAATTGTTGTTGTTTTTAGGCTCATCAGTCCTTGGACTCAAAAACCCCTTTTCAATAACAGGGTGCTCCTCACCCTCAGCAGTAGTTTAGCCTTCTTCGATTGGTAACTCTTGATTTAGCGTGACTTCCACTAAAGCTTGTTCTCCTTCAACGGCGTTTGTGGAATCATCTTCAAATACATCACCGTAGTCACAGCCTTCGAGATTCGCTATCATTTCTCGATCCTCTTAAGAATGAGTATGAGTTTGGGCTACGGAAGGAACAGTGACATCAGGATTAGATTCTATAAAAGGCAACTCCTCCTCAGGAAGTGTTGTGTTCAGAACTCTTGGAGTTGGAGATGACATCATAATTCCTGCAGCAGCTAACACAATCACGGGAATAATCATTTTTTTTATTATGGGATCCGAAATCCCTTCTGTAATGATCGGAGCCAGAACGCTAACCTCTGTAGATAAAAAAGAACATTTTCAATATGTTACTCAATCAAGATTACATTAAAAGAGTATTAAAATTTACCTTATGGAGGTGGCACATCTTATGAAGGCAACATTTCTTAACGGTCTTTTGGAGTCACCATTAATCTCCTTTTGGCCTTACGTACAAGAGGTGTCTCAGGTTCTTTTTCAACCTCATCGAGGTTACCTTGCACATTGGGTTCTCTAGTAATATCTTCCTGGGCAACTTGGCTACTTCTTGGAACTAAAGAAGGAGTTGCCTCTCCTCCTCCAGAGGATGCTCCAGTCTGTATCTGTTTTGTCGGGAACCGTGTGGTCCTGGTGGTGGGTTGCTCTATAATGACCAATGTAGTCTTCTTTTTCTTCCCTGCAGCCTTAGGAGAAGAAGGAAGATCACTAGGATATAAAGGAGCTGATGACTCTCCAGTTTTTTTTTTCTCCTAAGTCCCTTTACTGGGGACTTCTCCTTCCGTATCTTCATTGATACATCTAGTGGATCGTTGACTTCGTCACATAAGCCTACGAGAGAGGCTTCCAGAGGTTCGTCAGCGGGTTCGTGATTCTCTTCATCTCTGAAGGATTGTGCAGTGCAAACTCTAGCTTTTGAAGGTCTATCACTGGCAAAACTGTCAACCAGATGGAAGCTTTCGGTAAAGGTCTTGGCTGAAGTACAAAAAATTGCGTATGTATTTAACATAAACGGGCCTATCTGGGAGACTTGGTGATGGAACTGGGGATTCCCAGGACCCTTCCTTTGGTGTGCGTATTGATCGATAGAAAGTTAAACAGATCTAATACGTGTTCTAACCCTTCATAGGCGGAAACTAGGGTTCACGAATTATACCTGCGACGAAAATAAGGCAAATAATTTCTGGCAATCTCGAGCGGACGACCCTAAGATCTTCAGCACGTATTACTTCCTCGAGTTGGACGTCGTGTGGACGACGATCTCCCAACCTTTTCTTCTCCTTGGCAGCCCTCTCTTTCTCTCCTTACGTGAATCACGAATTTAGAGAAAGTTTCAGATTGCTGATAGGTAATATGGCGGCCAGAGAATAGAGGATATATATAGGCTACGACAGGGACCATGAGGAGAAATTAGGGTTAAGCCTCCTAACGGATCTGGATATCCCGTGTTCAACCCGAACACACAATCCAGGCCCAGTAACAATAGCTCGGTCCACTAATGAGCTATTGTTGCACTATCTCCCTATTCCCAAATTATGTTTGTGGGCTTCTTTTATTATATGCTCGTTTGGCTCCCCATGTTAAGATATCGTATGTCCGTCGATTAAATTAAGTTACTGACAACTATATTGATTCGACATCTTTTATCCTTAAGTAGTACCGCTCAACTTTATTTGTCATGTCGGATATAATCCACCTGCAGGGTTTACATGACAATCCTTATGAGCTCCTTAAGGGAACATCATCAACCCGATGTATCGGGACATGGATTCCATTTACAATCAACAGTCCATCATACATACAATGTTATTACCTAATTCATAGAGGTTGTTGATCCATAATGAATCTCACTCTTTTATGAGTCAAAATAATGCACACTGCATATAGATGTCCGTTATTATATCCGGGTTAAGAGCACAAGCATCCATAATAACAGAGGTGTTTGTTCTCTTATTTAGTCAGTACAAAGAGAACAACCTCAAGTGGTCCTGTTCAATACACACAAAGTGTACTAGTGTAAACCTATAGTCAAGATAGACTAATACCAGATTACACTATAACCTTTTCAATAGATTGTCCAAGTCCATCTAGGTTTTGAACTATTTATATACTCCATAGGGAACTAATAATATGATCTTCTGTGTGACACCACACACCATATTATCTACAATATAGAATATCAGACATTTGCATTAACACTTGCAACAAATATAATATGCAAATATTTTTCCATATGATTCTTATTCAAAATTTAAGGAAATAAGGTTACTAAAAAAGTGATGCTTTTAGTATATAACCCTAACAATCTCCCACTTATACTCAAAGCATTGCTTTTCAGTATACTGTTACAAATCTCCCACTTATACTTAAAGCCATGTTGCTACACATCTGACTCCCATTTCCTCAACATAACTATCAAAAGCCTTAGCTGGTAAGCTCTTTGTAAAGGGATCAGCTAGGTTGTCGGCTGATGCTATCTTGATCACAGCAACTTTTCCTTTCTTTATGAAATCTCGTATCAGGTGGTACTTGCACTCAATGTGTTTGCCAGTCTTATGGGCTCGTGGTTCTTTCGAGTTTGCAACTGCACCACTATTTTTACAATAAATTATAATAGACTTAGGCAAACTAGGTACCACATCCAAGTCCAACAGAAAGTTTCTGAGCTAAACCGCTTCTTTGGCTGTCTCAGAGGCTGCCAAATACTCGACTTCCATGGTGGAATCAGCAATACATTTTTGCTTGATACTTCTCCACACAATGGCTCCACCTCCCAAAGTAAACACATAACCTGAGGTAGATTTCCTGGAATCCCTATCTGACTGAAAATCTTAGTCTGTATACCCCAAGGGAACTAAACTATCTGCCTGGTAAACTAGCATATACTCTTTAGTCCTTTTCAGGTACTTCAAAATATGCTTTACAGTAGTCCAGTGCTCTTGTCCTGGGTCAGACTGATATCTGCTAACCATGCCTATGGCAAAGAAGATGTCTGGTCTCGTATATAGCATTGCATATATTAAGCTTCCTACTGCTGAAGCATAAGGAACTGCCTTCATGTTCTCTATCTCTTTAGGTGTCCTCGGACACTCCTCCTTTGATAGAGCAATTCCATGTCTAAAAGGTAAGAAACCTTTCTTAGAATTTTGCATACTAAAACGAGTTAGTACAGTTTTGATATAGGAAGCTTGGGATAAGCCCAACATCCTTTTCTTGCGATCTCGTAGAACATTGACCCCAAAGATATGACCTACTTCTCCTAAGTCCATATCAAACTGTTTGGATAACCATACCCTTACATCAGATAACACCTTCACATTGTTTCCAATGAGCAAGATGTCATCCACATAAAGTACTAGGAACACCACCACGTTTCCATCATACTTTCTGTATACACATGATTCATCCTGACATTGATCAAATCTATAGGATTTTATCACCTGATCAAAATATATGTTCCAAGATCTGGAAGCTTGCTTAAGTCCATAAATGGACTTCTTGAGCTTACAAACAAGATGCTCCTGGCCCTTTTCAATGAACCCGTCTGGTTGCTTCATATAGATGTCTTCCTTAAGACTTCCATTAAGAAAAGCTGTCTTGATATCCATTTGCCAAATCTCATAATCAAGATGAGCCGCAATAGATAAAAGAATCCGGATAGACTTAAGCATGGCTATAGGAGAAAAGGTTTCCTCATAATCGATACCCTCTCTTTGAGTAAAACCTTTTGCTACAAGCCGAGCTTTAAAGGTTTCAACCTTACCATCTGATCCTCTTTTTCTCTTATTACCCCACTTGCATCCAATGGTGTTTACACCAACGGGTGGTTCTACATGCTCCCAGACCTGATTAGAATCCATAGATTCTATTTCAGATATTATTGCTTTTTGCCAAGACTCTACATCTTTATCTTGGAGTGCTTTATTGTAGGTACAGGGATCATAATCTTGTTCCTCAGGGACGAAGTCTGACGACTCTCCCAAGAACATATATCTATCAGGTTGTATCACAACCCTCCCACTACGACGAGTCACTATCGGTTGTGGTGTAACATTTGTGGCACATTGTGCAGTTATTTGTGGTTCATCCTCTTGTACTGTTGGTACTGAAGTACTTGGTGTCTCACGTCTCAGTTCTTCTAGAACAACTCTACTTGTGGGTTTATGGTTCATCACATAGTCTTCCTCTAAGAATCGGGCATTGGTGCTAACAATGACCTTCTAATCCTTAGGACTATAAAATAAACATCTGTTCGTTCCTCTTGGATAGCCTACAAACAAGCGTACTTCTGTACGGGATTCCAACTTATCTGCTTTCCCATTCAGCACATGTGCTGGACTACCCCAAATGCGAACATGTTTCAGACTAGGCTTACGCCCAATCTACAGCCCTGTGGGAGTAAGAGGTAATGACTTAGAAGGAACCAAGTACAAAATATAAGCTGTAGTCTCTAAGGCATATCCCCAAAACGAATCTGGCAAATCTGAATAACTCATTATTGATCTAACCATCTCCATAAGAGTTTTATTCTTTCTTTCGGCTACACCATTCTGCTGGGGTGTTCCAGGTGCAGTCAATTGGGATGCAATCCTAGCCTCTGATAAATAATCCCTAAACTCTCCAAAGAGGAACTCGCCACCACGATCTGATCGTAATGACTTGATACATTTTCTATGACGTTTCTCCGTTTCAGTCTTGTACTCTTTGAATTTCTCAAAGCACTCAGACTTACGGCGCATCAAATAAATGTATCCATATCTTGAATAATCGTCAATAAATGTGACAAAATATTCAAAGCCACCTCCAGGTTGGATAGTCATGGGTCCACACAAATCAGAATGAACCAATTTCAACACATCTTTGGCCCTATACCCCTTTGCCGTAAAAGGCCTTTTGGTCGTTTTACCTTCCAAGCAGGATTCACAGACTGGTAGTGCCTCCACTTCCAATAAACTCAAAGGTCCATCTTCAACCAGTCTTTGAATCCTTCTTAGGTTAATATGCCCCAATCGCAAGTGCCAAAGATATGTTTGGTTCATACAAGAAGGTTCTTTTCTCTTATTTAAGTTAGATGACATATTATTCATTTTCATAAGTCGCATCATGGGCGAAATATGATTAATGACATACAAATTATCAACCAATGCACCAGAACAGATAAAATGTTTATTCTTTCTAATAACAATATTGTCATTAAAATAAACTAAATATCCATCCTTAACTAACATAGAAACAGAAACTAAATTTCTTCTAAGTGAAGGTGCATAAAGACAATCTCTCAATGTCAAAGACTTATTTCACCGTGCCTTGAGGTCCCATGCCCTTCTTTGCTGAGTTTGCCTATTTCTGAATGTTATTCTTCTCCTTATTGCCTTTTGGCTTAGAAGTAGAAGCCTTTTCAGAAACAAAAATATGACCACTGTGTCTACAGAGAGATTCAGCATCCTGTAGCTTTTTTGCAAGTTCTGCCAAACTATACAACCTTTTGTTCATGTTGTAATTAAGGCAGAAATTGTCAAAACTTTTAGGTAGAGTCCCGAGAATGATATCGAACTGGGAATCCCCATCGATTTCAGCTCCAAGGATCTCAATCTCATTTAGATGACCCATCATCTTGAGAACATGATCCCTTACTGGTGTACCCTCGGCCATTTTTGTATTCATCAAACATTTTATAGCAAACTGCCTAGCTGCTCTACTCTGATGTCCGAAGAGTTTCTTGAGGTTATACATCATGTCATAAGCAGTGGCCATGGCCTGATGCTGACGTTGCAGTACATTTGACATAGATGCCAGAATATAACACCGTGCCATCTCATCTTCCTTTTTCCACTTCTTATAAGCCTCTTTTTCCTCTTCATCAGAGTTAGCATCAGGGTTAGGTGGGCATTCCTCAACAAGTATATATTTGTACTCCTCAGCAGTCAGAACAATATCCAAATTATATTTCCAGTCAATATAATTAGGTCCAGTAAGTTTGTTTTCTTTAAGAATCACCATAAGTGGACTGAAAGAACGCATTTTTGAAATCCTGAGAATCACATAAATAAATTATGTAGAGCAAAAAAACTTTTTGAATTAACTAAATATTGATTCCCCCAAAACAATAATAAGAAATTCACCAACACCTTGAACACCATGAATTTAGCTTGCCACGATAGTGTGGACGTATACAAATTCAAATTTGTTCAAGTAGATTTTTCTTATTAATTTTACTATCATGTCAACATAACTTTATGACAAATAAAATTAATATGCTGGTCTTGCTCTAGTCATACAAATAATAGCAGTGACTCCGATGGGGAGGATACCATTATTTGTATCTAAGTGTATACCATTACTTAATACTAAGTCCATTACCTTGTAATGAGTTCCTTCAGATGGAGAAGTGAACACATACTAGGTAACTTTCTACAATTATCCCTAAGGAAGTTTGTACTGGTGATCCATAATTATACTCATTCGATATGGAGGAATGCACTATAGCCAACACGCAAGTATAATTACATCACCTACAAACCAGTAATGGAGACCATAGGATTTAAACTAAATAAATATCCTCTCCCACTTAGTTACTTAACAATGAGGGTTTTTCTACTAGTTGATATTATGTCCATGTTGTCCATTATTAATGTAGGCTTGGTTTTTCAAAAAAAACCACACTATAATAAACATACATAATCAGAAAAAGCAAAATGACAAAAATAAGAGAAAATATGCAACTATTATGGTCATCTTTGCTGCTCCCTCCTCAATTATCCGAATCCAAAATCTGGCACTGCGCAGATCTATTCGGCGGTGGATAGTCATGGGTCCACCGCCATCATGATTGATCAAAAATAAGTAAAATTACATCAATCCTATGCCTCCCGAAGGAGTTCACACATAATCATGATTGCAAAATTAAAATAATAAGCACGATCAACCATCGTGATTTTAATTACATCTACAACAACAACAACATCCACGACATGTCCGTGGTTTAAACAACACAATCAAAAACATGCATTGGACCATAATAGTTGGATCTAAGATGCCTGCAAAACCGAGTTAGAACAGATCTACATCTACCTACTATTGCACAGCGCAGGTTTTATTGGACAACATGGACGTATCAATCAATACGTAGATCCAAAGTGGCTCTGATACCAATTGATGGAACATTGTTAGGGTTATATACTAAAACTTAGGGCATCGAGAATGTGGCCTTAGTGCCTCTTGCATTGTAGCATCTTCAAGCCCTGGCATCATCTATTAGGTAACCCTTAGCCTGTAAACAGGTGGTAGCATTACCCACATGTAGTTGATCATAGCCGAACTGTCGAGCAAATTGGCTTGGTAAGTACAGTTCCAGAAAACACTCACCTTCAAACCGGTACACTAAATGCAATGGCCGGATTATCTTCAACCATGTGAACTCAGCCGAAGTTAGACGGAGAAATGCTACTTCTAGATCCATGAGTTGTGGAGGGAGATTATCATATCCTCGAGGAGGAGAAACACATTGAAATCTCCATCCAGGCCCTCGGTTCAAAGCTCTTTGGCATTCTGATAGCGCAACTATATTCCATCGAGCATTGGAATAACGCTTGATAAAATCACCTCCGACTGCACCCATATCGGGGTCCATCATGTCAGGGTAGTGCAACAGCAACCACCCAAATAGATATGTTTACGGCATTTTGGTACGAGGGAAGTCGTCTCGAGAATTCTTATTGTACACCATGGTGTTAGTGAAAGAACTCAAGCCTACGTTCAAGCGGCATGTCATCGCCGAGAGAAGATCCATCTTGTAGTCAAATACTAGACGCATTGCGGCGAATAGCACACCTGATGGAATTGGGCGACGGCACTTGCTTCGGATATCACAAATCACCGTAGCCATAAAGAGAGTAAACCCGCCAGCTGGGCTTCTTGAGATACGGGTCTGTATCCCTGTTTATGATAAATTTTGATTGGAGCACCAGCAGTGAATGTGTACCAATCTACATCCAAGATGTTATCATAATGTTTAGTTTTTTCTATCAATTTTTTTACATCGCTGCGGCTGAGCAGTTTGAAGAAACAAGGATCGCAAGCTTAACTCTCGATGATCTTTTTTTCATGAGCATGCCCCGGAAACAAGTATAGCAGCCATTTGGTGGTGTAGCAAGTTTCTTTGGAAGCACTCTTGTAGTAAAGGAAACAAATCATATAGTGGTATAATAACTCTTCAAACACTGCCACCATCCGAGGGTTCTCTGCTGATAGAGTATCCAATTCCTTGTTTGCCGGCACATATTCTTCATAGGGGTTTTCACCCATTGGCAAATGTGAAAGATACTTCATTTCATGAAGTGCGAAGCCGATTCTTCGTGGGGCATCATGAAGGTACCGGCCCTCTCATTATATCTTTCAACTAAAGCCAAAAATATATGAGCATTTAGGCGAAAGCCATGAGCAATGGTCCAGATTGGGTCATAGAGTTCTAATTCGAGGAGTTTATCCTCAAAATGATCCAAAACCCAAACCACTATACTGCTCCAATATTTCATGCCAGGATTCACTAAGCCTGTTAAGCGCATCGTTTGGTCTGGGTATCTCCCTTCAGCCTTCACAAACATGTTTGCGAAAATAGGTACCTTGACATGAAGCAGCATTGATGAATCTTTAGGAGATATACAGCTTGGTCTCAAACCTCTCAGATAGGAGTTGTATCTCTCTGAAGTGCTGTAGAAAAAATCCTTGTTCTATGGACCCAATCTGTAGCATATCTTCCTGACTCTGGCCTATTGAATCGGGGTCAGATCCCATGCTATACGTCGGGGATAACTAGAAATGCATTTCGAGACAAAGACAAGTGTCTCGACATTTCTGTGAGATACATGATTTTGTCCCTACATTGATAAATCTGTCTTCTCTCTTCGCTTTGGGCTGGAACGTCATCTTGATCGCCTCTCCAAACAAGAAAGCTGGCTTCTTATGGACGACATTGTCCAGACATTCCAAAGGTTCATCGTTCATCAAGCATAATAAAGTGGGGTTCTCTTGAGCTGCGAGCAAGGCTCTTCGGGACTCAGGAAGATCATATTGAGGATATTGTACGTGGGATAATTCTTCTCGATATTCTGATACGTTGAAGGCCGAAGCATATCTTTCAGCATTAGGGTCTTCTATGAGATCAACTACAAAAGAAGAGAGTAAAGATTAATTATGAAGTCTATACAACAGTATCTAAATTTTAAACAGGGTGCACGAAGTCACAGGTTGCACGAGCAACTAATAAATATATATAATTTAGGTTGTGCATGATTCTATGTTGTGCAAGCCTACAGAGTGCACCTGGTGCAACTCAAGATTAGTATGAACTTAAGATCTACATTGCGCAAGTTATCAAGTTGCGTCTAGTACAAACTTGAAATGCGCATGTTTGAAGCGTGCATTCGCGCAAGCCAGAAGGCACAAATTCGAATCATGCACAGCACAGTTCGTAAAAACAAATAGTATATTTCTGACGCAACCAACACTCTAAAATAAGGAGGCGCGAGTAAATAGAGTGTGCGCCTACACTCTAAAAGAGGAGGCGCACGTTATAGAGTGTGCAAATCAATCAAAATACTAAAAAAATATGATTGACTCTGGCATAATGGATTCTTTTGTTCACTAGCGCCTAAGTGATGGTCAATTTGTTCTATGAAGATCACTTTTAAGATATAGGTTGGCTTATTCAATTATCGATGATGGAGGCGCATAAGGAGGTGCCCTCGGTGGTGATGCACGCGATGAAGACCTAGCAATGGCCTTTCCCTTGTAAGAGGCGGACTTCCTAGGTGCCATTGACGATCATTAGAGGAGCGTCGTGAGTAGGGAGGAAGAAGATGAAGGGCTTGAGGAAAATAACTTTCAGTAAAATGTTAAAAATCCTCTTTGAACTGTTATTTAAAGCCTAAAGGGTATTCCGAAACCGTTGCGCAACCTGCACTCAAAAAATGGAATTGGTTAAACATTGACTGGCGTCACTCGTGTCAAAATTTTCTAATTCAAAGTATTTTAAATTTTTAAACCTTTCAAAACTTTAAAAACTTTGAAGGGGGTCTCGTAGGAGCCAAAAAAGAAATGGGCGCCCCTCTCAACAAAGCTCCAACATCAAGTGGCGCCAGATCATTAAGTTGCGCTAGTCTCAGGTTGCGCCTAAGCCATCTCAGGTTGCACCTAAGCCAGGATGCACGAGGTCCACGTGGCAAGCATCCTCGAGAAGATGTAAGGGCTACCATCATTAACTGACAGCTCGTCAGTCGAAGAAAATCTATTTGAATCCCGCACAACGCGGCGCTCGAGAAGATTTTGTCAGCATACAATTAATGCTGACAGCTAGCTTGCGCAAGTTCTGAAGAAGCGCGAGGATCAATCATCATAGCGTAAAAGACCCAGTCAAAAGGCCAAACGTCAAGTTGCACGCTCGTGCACCTAGAGTTTTGGCGCCACTTGATCAACTTTTATTCAGAAGCAGGATGATATGGCGCGTATACCACTAATCTTGAAGAACATGTCCAACATACTGTCTATGACCACACGTATCTTACTCAAAAGATGCCACACATCCCCAGGAGTTCAAGTTATCGTTCGCGCAACTGGATAGAAGGCGCGCAACCTGAAGTGCGCGCAACTCAGAAAACAGTTATTTCAGAACTCTATAAATAGAGTTTCAAATCAGTTCTAAAGCATCACTAATGATCATAATCTACTGACAAGGTACTGTTACATCATCCAGAGGCTTGTGTCTTCGATATCACATCGTCCAAGGGATAAGTGATCGTCTTATGATCAGATTCCTATAGTTGTACTTTCCTAGAATCAATTGTACTATTGTACTCTTTTCTTAGTTTGTAATAAAACTCTTGTTTTTTGCAAACAAATATATATATATATATATATATATATATATATATATATATATATATATATATATATATATATTTCTGATCAGATCCTATAGTTGCACTTTTCTAGAAATCATTGTACTATTGTACTCTTTTCTTAGTTTGTAATAAAACTCTTATTTTTTGCAAACATATATATATATATATATATATATATATATATATATATATATATATATATATATATATATATATAAATATATATATATATAAAAGAAATATATATATAGATATATATAGATATATATATATATATAATATATATATATATA
>JANAVB010027596.1:12245336-12257836 GCA_029216955.1 Iris pallida
TTTCTTATTTTCTTTATTTACTATTTATTTATTATATTATGGACGTTAGGATAGTTGATACTTAGCGTCCAGCTAATATTCGGGTGCCGGTGTCAGTTTATAGATATCGGGTATCGACATTAGGCATGATGTTACATTTTATTGTGTCCTATTGACATGATAGATACATGACTGACACGAATGATGATAGGGAGTCTGATGTGAGGTATTCAGGTAGGACGTTGAGCAGCTCTAGAGGGAGGGAATAGAGTGTGTGCGAGTGTAGCAGAAATAATCACCAATTAAAATAAACAATTATAATCTGTGGTAGAAAATAGAGATGGTAATTTAAATTACAGTAAGAGATAGAAGATCAAACTCAGTGAATACCGTGATATATGATGGTCTTCTTCTGAGAGGACTAATCCAGTCGCGAGTACTCTTGTCTGCTATTAATCTACTATTTGCAAGCTAAATGAGGGCTTGTTGTTCTTTACAGCACGTGTCGGCGACAAGTGCACGACGACTTCACAACACCGTACTTGGTGACAAGCGCAGACTGACTCTGAAAATTAAGATGTTTCTGACTTGCACTTCTTTACAACTCTGTAAACCAAAGACTCTAAATCGATCAAGCCGTTATAGCTTTTGGCTAAAAGTAGTATAGGTGAAATGTGAAAACTTAGATCATTGGAAAAAACACTTTAGGAATATATAGAGAGAAGAGTGAATGAGTGATTAGAAATGTAAAAAGTCTTCTCATAAAGTGTTTTTTCTGACTGAACTCGGGCAAAGTTCAGGCAGAGTTCGGATGCTAAAACTTGTATACGAATGTTGGATGTAGATTTGGAGGAATGTTTTTCAAAAATCGGACCGAACTCGGTCAGAGTTCTATCCGAATTTTGTCACAACCAGAATAGGATTTTTGGGGTCTAATTTGCATAGGGTTGAGGATTGTTTGGACATATCGACTTGAGATGTAGGTAGGCTTTTGGATAGGTGGATGGGACACAACCTAAGCCAGTAATATCCCGATCGATTTTACATTATTTTCTAGACTCAAGTAAAAGTAAAATACAGAAGAAATGTAAAAATGACTCGATCTGGATTTCGATACAATTACTTTTGGATGATAACTCAAAAGCTCTTTGTAGATGCAGTACGTCTTTGATATTGATTTCAGTGACCTTTAGAATTTTATATATTTGTGTATCGACTTAAGTCGTCGTTGATTATCAAAATCAGGTGTGACCATTTAGGCAATGTGCCAACAATCTTTCCTATTGTGATAATTATCAAACTTGGGTCTATACCAAAATATAACTATAATGAACTTTGAAATAACATACCTGACTTATAGTTGTTGTCGTTTGAAATTTGATTTTGGTATTGCTCTTCCCCTCCTTTGTCATATACGCAAAATAAGTAGCTCCCCCGCAATGTGTGAAGCTAACAATTTTAACACAGACAAGAAAAGAAAAAGAGTAACATCCACAATAACAAGTCATAACATAGTAGAACTAGCAGCAGTAGTAGAATAAACTGATAAACTCACTTTGCATGAACTAAAACTGAAAGAAAGTACAACATAAAAGTCATAACTGAAGGAGTTTATGACTGCTAAAAACTACTAAATAGAGAGTACGACTGTGAAAGTTTAGACTGCTTCAATGTGCAACTATATAGACCATCATTAGTAAAATAAAATCTCAAAAAATTAAACTGAATGCTCGTATCACATCTAAGCATCATCATCATCGGCTAGAGCAGGTGGCTGAGGATCAATGTAGGCAGTGGTCGGATCAAAGTATCCATAGGTAGCAGGATCATCAAACCTCAGTCCATCAAAGCCAGGATGGTGGATCATCATAACAGGAGCACTAGGGTGATGTGTTAGACTCCTGTATAGATCAGCAATACTATTCCTCAATACCTGAGCCTGTGAGGTATGACGGAACTCAATAGCAAAATAACTTTGATAACGTTGTCCAGAGAGGGTGACAAAATCATCAAAGCGCTGATAGAACCGTGGGTCGAATCCAGGAGCATGAGCAGCAGGTGCAGGAGGAACATCTGCATCGGCCTGAGCCTCAACAGAAGCAGCTCCAGGAGGAGGTAGAGGCAGATGATGTTTTATAGATCTAGTCAGCTTAGAAGATGATAAAGAAATAAGACACAATGAAAGGTCGATCTGAAAGCTCCTAAAGATAGCTGCGAGATGCATGAGGTACAAAAGGTTATGCTCCACCTGCCTATAACTGATTATCTAAGCCACAAAGGTCTTGGAGACAAAAAAAGAATACCAAAATGAAGGTGGTAAATGGTGGACATCTCATAAAATATGATCTCGTCATAAGATCTCGTCTTGGGAAGCAAAGTAGAGAAAATAAAATGATATAACTCATAAAAGTTCTGGTTAAGGTGCTTTGCAAAAATCCTACCACTACGAGGGACAGGGTTAGGATGACACATTACAACCTTAAGGGAGTCAAGGGCATGTGTTCGAGAAATTGGACACGGTGAATGTTAACTACCACCTCGCCGAGATCCGACATATGAAAATACTCACTGAGGTCAGTTGAGTTGAATTCGATTTCATGTACGGCGACACAAGAATATATATTACTGTCGGGTTTTACTTGTATGTTGCAATAAAACACTCAAACAACTTTATCATAAATGTTGTCAGCAGTTGCAAAAAAATCTCGAAGACTAAGTCTATCAAAAGTGGAGGCGTACTCCGAGAAAACAGTAAAATTAATAGATCGTCCGGGACAGATTTTCCGAGACGAGAAAGAGTTAAACAATGAGTCCAAAAATTCTAAAGATAGAAATAATCCAGAGTCGTATTCCTCTTCGTGGGAAGGACGAGCGGGACTAAATGTGTTCATCGATTCATATTCTGAGGTTGAAGATGAACCAGCCGTAGAAGCTACTTTCTTTCTCTTATGGAGTTTATCCACTTGTATTCCCACTTCATTTTTATGCATAATGAATAATAAATAGACTTAACAACATTTAATTATTCAATTTAATAATATTCATTACTTTGGGTTAGCTGTAGGGGCCGGATCCCAGCTAGCGGTAGTCCAAAGATACTTGGCACCATGTCGCTTAGACTTTTAGGTCTTTCTAACGGAAGTGCCCTTTCGGCTTGTACCAAAATAATTTCAATTAATCAATGTTAAAATTATCAGTTATTAGAATTTTTATTAAACATAATGCATTATAAATCTGAAAATTCAAGTATACCTAGTTTATGTTGCAGATAATTGAAACGACCTCCAGCCAGCAGTTTTGTGAAAATATCTGCTAGTTGATAATCTTTGTCAATAAATTCTAAGAAAATATCCTCCCGTTGTTGGTGATCATGTAAAAAATAATAATATATCTCTATATGGTTTGTCCGTGAGTAACAAACAGGGTTCTTAGTCAAATTAATCGTACTAGTATTATCACAAATATGGTAATTTTCGTGTAGTACAGATTGTAGTCTTCTAGGATTTGCTTCATCCACAAAACTTGAGTACAACAACGTCCTACGGCGATATACTCAGCCTCAGTCGTTGATAGTGCTACAGAATTTTACTTCTTGCTACACCAGGAGACTAAAGTTTTTCCTAGGAAATAACACGTACCGCTGGTACTTTTACGGTCTACTTTGCATCCTGCAAAATCAGCATCTGAATAACTGATTAGGTCAAAAGATGTGGTTTTAGGATACCATAAGCTGACTGTAAAAGTTCTCGTAAGGTATCAGAAGATACGCTTAATGGTACATAAGTGTGATTCCTTAGGATTAGCTTGATATCGTGTACATATGCAAATGCTAAACATGATATCAGGGCAACTTGCAATTAAATATAATAAACTACCAATCATACCTTGATATTTATGCTGGTCGACTGGTTTGCCACTTTCATCAATGTCAAGCCGGGTTAATGTAGCTACTAGAGTTTCGATAGGATTTACTTGTGGAAGTCATACTTCTTCAGTAAATTGTTCCTATACTTAGCTTGGTTGATGAATGTTCCCTGTGAGTACTGTTTGATCTGGAGTCCTAGGAAGTAGTTCAGTTCTCCCATCATACTCATCTCAAACTCACTCTGCATATACTTAGCAAATTCTTGACAGTTTTTATTAGTAGAACTGAATATTATGTCATCTACATAAATTTGCACACGAAGAATAACATTATCTGAAGACTTGATAAATAAGGTATTATCAACTCTTCCTTTTGAAAATCTATTTTCAAGTAGAAAAGCACTTAGGCGTTCATACCTAGCATGAGATGCTTGTTTGAGTCCATAGAGTGCTTTCCTATGTTTGAAGACGTGATCGTGTTTTGAAAATCTTTAAAACCAGCGGATTGTTTCACAAAAACTTCTTCTTTCAAAATCTATTTAAAAATGCACTCTTCACGTTTATTTGAAATAGTTTAAAATCATAAAAACATACAAATACACAAAACATGTGGATATCTTATAGTATAGCAACTGGAGTATATGTCTCGTCATAATCAATATATTTTTCTCGATTATAACCTTGTGCCACTAGACGTGCTTTATTGCGTAAAACTTGTCCATCCTCACTTAATTTATTTTGGAACATCCATTTGGTACCAATTATCGATTGACCAATAGGTTTAGGAAGAAGTTGCCAAACATGGTTTCTCTCAAATTAATTAAGTTTTTCTTACATGGCATCAATCCAAAATTTAACATTAAAAACATCGTCTACTATCTTAGGTTCTACTTGAGATATAAAGGCTACATTAGCTGCTATATCATTATCTTTTCTAGAAGAATGTATACTTACACCTTTTAATATATCACCTATGATGAACGTCTTTGGATGATCTGCCAAAAATTTTTAAGATTTGAACATATTTGTTAGATCTTCCACAGGGCTCTCTTTGGTAGCAGTATCTTTAGATGACTTGGATTTAACATGTGTATCTTCATTATCACTATCGCTAGATCTGTGACAATTTTTTTGGAAAGCTTGAACTTTATTGATATATCAGACACAAAATGCCGAAGCCTATACAAGTAAGTGCGCCAAGTGCCATAATAAAAGCAACTAAAGTAAAAAAAGGCTAGGAGCCAGAACCGGTCACAAGGCCAGAACAAAAGTTAACCCAGATCTCTCTAGGTGTTGTACGAGAGGTGATGGCAGCACCTGCCTGCAGATCTATGACTATTGAGCTTAACAAAAGTAACATTAATAGATTCTTCAACAATCATAGATCTTTTATTAAATACTCTATATCCCTTACTCTTAGCAGCATATCCCAGAAATATTCTTTGATCTGAATTAGAGTCGAACTTTCCCAAATTGTCTTTGGTGTTCAGGCTAAAATAGTGACATCTAAAAACATTAAAATAGGAAATATTTGGAATCCTTCCAAACCACAGCTCATATGATATTATCTTCGAGATAGGTTGAATTAACACCCAATTTAAATCATGACAGGCTGTACGAACAGACTACCCAAAAATATTTAGAAAGATTATGCTGATTCAGCATGACTCTAGCCATCTCACTTAGAATATGATTCTTTTGCTCCATAATCCCATTTTGTTGGAGAGTTCTAGGACAAGAAAACTCATAGTAATATCTACTATCATCACAAAACTTTTTAAAATTAGCATTTACGAATTTGCCACCATGATCACTTCGAATACGAGTAATTATGAAGCCTTTTTTGTTTTGTACCTCTTTACAAAATATCTAAAATTTAAATATAGCATCACTTTTATTTGATAAAAAGTAAACCCCTGTAAAACGAGGGAAATTATCAACAATCACAAAGGTGTAGAGCTTACCGCCAAGACTAGCGACTTTACTAGGACCAAATAAATCCATATAAATTATTTGCAAGGATCTAGAAGTACTAACAATGTTGATGGATTTAAAAGTTGACCTTATTGCCTTGTTCTTTTTACAGTTAGCACATACCATGTCTATCTTGAATATGATTTCAGGGAGTCCTTACCAACCTTTTGGTGCATAGTCGGGAGATATTAACCATATTTGCATGTCCTAGTCTTATGTGTCGTAGCTAGCTTTTATCTTGATTTGCTACTAGGCACCTTCCTGCATTGATAGTACTCTCTAAAAAAACATAAATGTTGTCCTTCCTAATCCCTTCATATACGGGAATACCAGATGATATTTCATATATAGTACATTTATCTTTTACAAAGTTGATGCTATAACCATTGTCTACCAAATGAATTATGCTCAGTAGGTTATGTTTCAACTCCGTAACTAGATAAACATCTTTTATTACTGGAGAAGGGGACATATCAACAATGCTATTTTTAATTATATCACCTCTCAGGTTATTTTTGAAGGAAACTTATCATTTTTTCTTTATCGATAGCGTAACGAACAAAGATGCATCACCAGTCATGTGCTGCGAATATCTACTATCGAAGATCCACTTACTTTTAGCATGAGAGGGTTGAGGGTCCACCTACAGAACAAGTAGATGATCCTTTGGTACCCGTTTCTTGAAGGGTCCATTTTGATTGGTCTTAGGTCTCCAACAAGTGTTTGATTGTCAACAAGCTTTGTTGCTAGACAATGCTGTGATATGTGCCCATGAGTACTACAATACATGCAAGTAAGTTTTGAAAAAGTGCTCTTTGTTTCTGTGTTGACATGTATTTGTGTCTTCTTTGAAAACCTATAAATGAAAGCATAATTATGATTAACGTGTGCTTTGTGCTTTTAAGGTTAGCATTAGGACTAACCTTAGGCTGTGTCACAGGGATAGCCTGCTTGCCTAACTTGATCTTTAACTTTTTAGAAACCATACAAGACTCCTTATTAGCAGTCATATTAATGAGTCTTTGCTCTGTGACTAAGTGTCTCTTCTTTTCTATGTCATAAAGCTCTTGTATTTTGATGTAGTCTTTCCTTCTTTTCGATGGTGAAGATAGACTCATGATAGTCTACTTTGAGCTTGGCTATCTAATCCGTGTTACCGGTAGTGGATATATCTTTAATATCTTTGAGAAGATTAGACATTCTTGCTACTTCGGTTGTGCATGCCTTAACCTCTTTGTGAGATTACTTGTCTAACACATTTATGTGTTCTTTAAGTAGTTCGCTAAAGGCATTTTCTAACTCATCGAAAGTAAAGTCATCATACAGAGGGTTAGATGATAGCTTATCTAATGCCATAAAATAGACATTAGCAGTGCTGCAGGGTCTGTCTTCCTCCTCTGATGCACTGGCATCACTTTCGTGCCAGATGCTTGTGTTTACATACTTTAGACCAGTTGTAGCTTTCCTGCTTGATCTTGATCTATCATATGGACTATTTTTCGTTGACAGTGGATAGTCCTTCTTTATATGCCCTGACTTCTTGTATCCAAAATATATTGTTTCTTTTTTATTGCTTTTCTGGACGTCTTTCTTCTTATGTTTGATCTCTCAAACTTTAAGAATTTCCTGAAGTTCCTTAGCAGGGCTTGCTCATCACCATTTGATGATTCTTCGTTAGAATCATTGTTTGCAACTTTTTTGGCTTGTACTTTGAAGGCGATAGATTTTTCCTTGGGGGTTGCTTCTTCAAATTCTTGTAGGCCCAACTCATGGGTCATAAGCTTGCCCATAAGTGTCTCCAGAGTTATTGTGGTGAGATCGTTTTCTTCAATGATTACAGTTGCCTTTGGGTTCTAATTCTTGATTAGAGCCTGTAGTACCTTTCTGATCTTCTCATGGTTACTGTAATAATCCTTACTACGAGATTGCAAAAGATTAGTAATATCTAGGAAACAGGTAAACATCTGTGCAATTGACTCATCGGATTTCATCTTAAATGATTCATATTTCTGTGTTAGTCTGCTAATTTTTGATTCCATCACTTAGGAAGTACCTTCATGAATTACCTCAAGAAGTCTCCAAATATTATGAGACATAGGTACAAACATAATTAAACTCCTTCTTGTCAATTGCACAAAATAGTACATTGATGGCACGTGCATCTCGACTAGTCTTTGTCTTTTTATCGTTTGTATATTTGTTGTGTGGCTTGTCTACAAGTACACCTTCAATCACTATTGGTGCCGATTTTTATAACCGTAAATAACTATATACCAAAGAACAAAGTCAAGAGACTTTAGAAAGAAACTCATTCACGTTTTCCAATAAATGTAGTTTATTCTATCAAATAGTGAGAGTCTATTTGTGGATTGCCCTTCACCGTTCAATATTGATTTTATGGCTGCCATATATACTTTCTAGAGTGTTATATAAGAATATAACCTACTCTGATACCAATTGTAGGACCGTTGTGCACCTCTAGAAGGGGGTGAATAGAGTATATGCGAGTGTAGCGAAAGTAATCACCAATTAAAATTAAACAGTTATAATCTATGGTAGAAAATAAGAGACAGTAATTTAAATTGCAGTAAGAGATAGAAGATCAAACTAAGTGAACACTTCGATATATATTGGTTTTCTTCTGAGAGGACTAATCCAGTCGCGACTACTCATGCCCAGAGTTAATCCACTATTTGCAAGCTAAATGAGAGCTTGTCGTCTCTTTACAATACCGTGCTTAGCGACAAGTGTACGAACGAAATCACAACACCGTGTTTGGTGACGAGCGTACGACTGACTCCGAAAACTAAGATGTTTTTGACTTTCAATCTCTTTACAAATCTATAAACCAATGACTCTAAATCGAACAAGACGTTACTGGCTTTTGACTAAGAGTAGTATAGGTAAAAAGTGAAAATTTTAGATCATTGGAAAAACACTTTGGGAATAGATAGAGAAGTGAATGAGTGATTAGAAATGTGAAAATCCTTCTATATTTATAGTATTTTTCCTGACAGAACTCGGGCAGAGATCTGGCTGAGTTCGGATGCTAAAATCCCGTGTACGAACTTTGGATGTAGATTTGGAGGGAACTATTTTTCAAAAATTTGTACCGAACTTGGACCGGACTCGGTCAGAGTTCTATCCGAATTCTGTCAAACCAGAATAGGATTTTTAAGGCCCAAATTGCATAGGGTTTGTGGCTAGTTGGATATGTAGATTTGCTATGTAGGCAGACTTTTTGGATTGGTGGACTGGAAGATAACCTAAGCCAGTAATATTTCGATCGATTTTATAATTATATTTCATAGGCTCTAATAAAAGTAAAATACAAAAGAAATGTAAAAATGACTCGATCTAGATTTCGATACAATTGCTTTTGGATGATGACTCAAAAGATCTTTGTAGATTTAGTACGTTCTTTGATATTGAATTCAGTGACCTGTAATATTAGTATCAATTTGTATATTTTGTGTATCGACTTAAGTCATCGTTAATTATCAAAATTAGGTGTGACCATTTAGGCAATGGGCCAATAATTCATGGTTATGGACTCTGTATTAGCATGTGTAACTTACTTGTACTTGAGTTTTACTTGACTTAACGTAACTTGACTGGATATTTTTAGAGCATAGAGAGGGAGGACTCTACCAAAATATTCGGTCGTCTACACTTATGATGATGCTTTCATATTTGGGACTTGGTTATTTTGCTCAAGGCCATGGTCTTTATAGCATAGCTATCGTATTGTTTACTTATTTGCCCATCAGTATTACAGCAGGTGCCATGCTTGATTGCCTGTATTCCTGGGCCTGGTATTAGGATTGTCCTCAACTGCATTATCACTTAGAAGGCTATAGTAGTTACCCTTTTTATTTATATTTTCTGTTTACTGTTACTTGGCATGTATAATATAAGCTTCCTGATTTGGCTATTATTTTAGTTTTCTTTATTTATTTTATATGGCTATATAATATTACTATATTTTATAATCAATATTGACTATAGAGGTATTTTACCCTAACTTTAGTTTTTGAAGTACAATAATTATCATTTTTTCAAATTTAGTTCCATATTCGTAATCTAGATGAGTCTACCTTCATTTTGATATATCATATCATACTCAAACATGTTTTCTTGTACTACATATTTTTTGCTCAATTTTAGGGCTAAATTAGTCATTTTAGCCCTTACCATAAAACTCAATGTATTTTTTAATCTTGATTTGAAGCCCAAACCCGATCCAAATATTTCGATCCAATATATGGTTTTGGCCTATTTTGACCCTACTACACACATGCCAATGGTTTCCTACTCAATTGAGTCCCCATGTGCTATTTATTTTCAAATGGCACACAAGACCCATTAATTAGCCTTTTGGACTTGATTTCGATAGCATAAATCTTATAGGCCTAGAACTTGTCCAACTAGCCTTAGTTAAGCCTATAATAGGTTACCACAAATAATTAGGATAAATTTATACTAATTTTTAGAGGATTTTATATAACCATGAACGTTTGAGACAACTCATCATTGACTTTCCAAGTACGAAAACTCAATATTAACCCATTAAATCACCTAAGCAAAACTTGGTGATTACTTGTCAAACCCTAGTCCAAAAAACTTAGTGGAGCCCATCCTAGGTTGCCAAAACCTAATAGCCCAATATTTTATTAAATTATATTAATTTAATGGCAGTCATGCATGCATAGATTCCATATATACTGACCCAATCTATCCTACTTTCGAAATAGGGAATCCTAGAGACACACCTTGCCATATTTAATGATTGGAGGTCCAAAACTAAACCAAATCAATCCAAAGCAAAACCCACACAATCCTAACATATAAAACTCCTAAGTTTTATATTTTGTAATCCATAATTAGCCACCACCATCTCCCTATCCCTCAAAAACCGAAATCTCTCCCAGCCATTTTTGCTGAAAGCACCTTATGGTGTAACGACAGTTTCAACCCCTTTTCGATCTCCCTTGATGCTCCACGAATATTTGTTGCAAAGCTAAAGTCCCTTTATAATCCTATAAAACTCTCACACATTTACAACCCCTTCTAGTACACAAAAACAGCCCTAAAAGTTAGCTAATTCTAGCAGCACAATTTTATACGAATCAGCAGGTATGCTGTTTTGTAAATATAATTTCTTGTACTTGCCGAACTCATCTTTTCGTGAAAGTAAGACTAATGGAAATATCTATGTGTCTATATTCATATCCAATTTACCATCCACATAATTCTAAACGTCTTGTCTGCAGCGTCCATTTTGCTACAGGATATCAAGCCTAAACCAAATCTTTCGTGTACGAGTTCTCGGCCACTTCCAGACCACTTGGACCCTTGCTATATTTTTGGGAAGAATCTAGATATCTTAGGATTTCCATTAAATATACTCTTGCAGTATTTTATTGAGGTTTACTATTTTTATAAAATCCAGACTTGTCATCATAATGTTGGAATATTGAAAATTCATAGATTTTGCGTGTTCATATGCTTCAGAACTTCATGAGACTTGTCCAAAATAATTGTTGTACATGTTTTGATAAAAAAATATTTTTACATATTTTATACTATTTTTCTAGAATTGATATTTAGAAAATTTGTCGTTTCGGAAGCCAAACTTTGGAACAAGTCAAAGATATTGATATAGAATCAATACAAAATTTGTATACATGTTTTTCTACGAATAAAATATATTAATTATTGTTATAGAATATTGATGATTATTTTTCCAAAATAAATAAGAATTTTTTATATTATTAAAATATTACTTTTATAGGTAGATTTTGAGCCATATATGTTAAGTTGTGTCGAATAGTCATTATGACTAGTTTTGGTATATAGATGTTAATATAGTCAATATGTGGTAAGACCATATATGGTAAGTTATTAATGATTTATTAATAGTAGAATATTTATTATAGGCGTACGTGACAGAGGTAGTGAAGACATTGAAGCCGGACCGTCATATTTTTACCTAGAAGTTGCAGGTAAGTGTACCTTGCCAAGTTTTCAGTACTTGATCCTTTCTTTGCTTCGTTCTCTTATTTCTATCTTCGTATATTTCATGGCATAGGAATAGTTGGTACTTAGTGTTCGAATAATATTCGGGTGTCGATGTCTATTTATTGATACCAAGTGTCGATACTAGGCATAATGATATATTAAATTTGTGTACATTAACACAATAGACCATAGGACACGGACATGATGGATGATGATAATATGATACAGAGTCTGACATGAGTTATTCATGGCTATGGGCTATGTGATAGCATGTAGTACTAGATCACGTGACTTGTTGCTGGTACATGATTCATACTTGACTTGATTAGATATCTAGAGCATGGTTTGGAAATGACTACCGAAGTACCCGACCGTCGTGACTCATGAACATGTGGGGCTTAGTTATTTGCATATGCCTCAGTCTCTGTAGCAGAGCCTTGGAGTTGTTTCGTATTCACTCCTTGGTATCACGACATGGTGTCATAAGTGATTGCCTGGTTGGCTGGGCCTGGTATTAGGATTGTCCTCAACTACATTTTGTACTTAGATGGTTATGGTAATTATCCTCCATTATATGCATATTCTTTATACTGTTACTTGGCATATATATTATGTACCTTGCTATGTTCCCTGAGGATCTGTGATATCTTCAGGTCATAACA